>CM060085.1:27693501-28270501 GCA_030533445.1 Cyprinodon diabolis
ACAAGCTAATTAATGTTGCAAAGTAGCTCCAGCCACCTTGAAAGGGGGTGCTGGGATTATGGGGTTAAACTACGGAACATCAAAGAACTCAGTTTAGAGGCTGGAGTCTGTAGTTCAGGTAAATTGAAGTCCTAAAATGATGAAACATGTTTGTTTGAAAAGATAAACTAGATTGAGGATGTTGTTAAAATGTGGAAGTTATGTCCCCTAAAAAGCTGTTGCGCCTCGGGACTTCCCAACCGGTTCTTTTCCTGGGAGCAAGTTACTTACTACTGTTTACTCAAAGTGGGTGAAACCATATAAAAAAGGACTGTAAAAACAGGAGTAAAAAAGTAACAGAGTTTATTCCAGATCAGGTTGTTACAGGACAGAGAAAATGCTTGGAGTTTTGCACACCTGTTGGCTCAAAAAATCACGTCCGTGAGCGTCCGGCACAGAATGAGCCCCGAACAAGGTCTTCTTCTCCTCCCTATAGCTCATGAGTCTATGTGTTGGATCATGTGGATGCTTAGCTGTCCGTCTCAGAAACTGAAACGCCATCCATGCCCAAGGATTACAGATAGCTCTCCTCTATCAGTCCGGCTCCAAGATGTGCCCATATCCTGTGTATCTTTAAAAGACAAGAAAGCTGTCCTATTTAGATGACCTCCTTTCACACAGTGACATCCACAATGTGAAGGAAGGCCTTCTACTCTGTCTAATCTGGCTAACAGAATAACAGTGCACATGATGTATAAAGAATAAACCTAACAATGTTGCTGTTATTTTAACTGATTAGTTTGAACCTTCTTTAACTTGGTAAAAAGCCTTTGTCTTAATAATGTATTAAATAAATCTGACTTTCCTCTAAAAGTGTAAAGTTTCTGCTTTTTAAAGATTTGTGAAATTATAATTTTCCTTTGAACTAATAGTCTTGTTCTTGATTCTGTAGATGTTCTATTTACCTGTTATGATTAAAGTAAGTTCCTATTTTATACAACTGATTTTATGGATTATATTCTGCTGTGGATGTTTTTAATTATTGTAATCACTTCTAAACTGATGTACGAGCAGCAATAAAACCTCATGGATTGTAAAAATGTGTTTCTTTATATGGTTTCATATAAATTAAAAACAATCTTTTTCTAAGTTTTCTCTGATATTTTCAGCCAAACTAAAGCTGTGAAATAAATAGTTTAATGGCATTCACCTTCTGTCTTCTCCAGTCTTTCCTGTTGCTCCTCCGTCAGCATTAATCTGTTTGCTTTTTAGAGCCTGAGTGTGTTCAAATCTGGCCATTGGATAAATCCTCCTTTGCTTGTTGAAGTTATCCATCCATCCATTTTCTTCTGCTTATCTGGGATCGGGTTGCGGGGGTAGCAGCTTCAGTAGGGAGGCCCAGACGTCCCTCTCACCAGCCACTTGGGCCAGCTCCTCTGGGGGAATCCCAATGCGCTCCCAGGGGAGCCAAGAAACATAGTCCCTCCAGCATGTCTTGGGTCTCCCTCTGGGCCTCCTCCCGGTGGGACGTGCCTGGAACACCTCACCAGGGAGACGTCCAGGGGGCATCCTAATCAGATGCACGAGCCACCTCAACTGGCTCCTCTTGATGTGGAGGACCAGTGGCTCTACTCTGAGTCCTCCCCGGATGGTTGAGCTCCTCACCCTATCTGTAAGGCAGAGCCCAGACACACTACAGAGAAAGCTAATTTCAGCCGCTTGTATCCGGGATCTCATTCTTTCGGTCTTTATCTAAAGCTCATGACCATAGATGAGGGTAGGAGCGTAGATTGACCCATAAATTGAGAGTTTTGTTTTTTGGCTCAGCTCTCTCTTCATCACAACAGATCGGTACAGGGCCCGCTTCACAGCAGACACCGCACCAATCCGCCTATCGATCTCCCGCTCCATCTTCCCCTCATTCATGAACAAGACCCCAAGATACTTAAACTCCTCCACAAGGGGCAGTACATCCTCCCCAACCCGGAGAGGCCCCCTCTACCGTTTTCCAGCTCAAGACCATGGTCTCGGATTTGGAGGCACAGATCCTCATCCTGGCCGCTTCACACTCGACTGCGAACTGCTCTAGTGAGAGCTGTAGATAACGCCCTGATGAAGCCAACAGAACCACATCATCTGCGAATAACAGAGATGTGATCCTAAGGCCACCAAAACAGATCCCCTCAATTCTTTGGCTGCGCCTAGAAATTCTGTCCATAAAAGTTATGAACAGAGTCGGTAACAAAGGGCAACCTTGGCGGAGTCCAACCCTCACCGGAAACGAGTCAGATTCTATCGCCGGCAATGTGGATCAGGCTCTGACACCGGTCATACAGAGACCTAACAGCCCGGGCCCTGTACTCCATACTTCCAGAAGTTGATGTACAACTTGTAGAACACAATTTGTGTACTTGTGCGTACAGTTTGAACAAGTGTAAACAAAAAAAATACTTCTCATTTTTTCAATTCTACAATTAAAAGACTTATAATGTAATTATCTCTGCAACTTCAAATCCACACTTACCTTCACCTTTATAGCGCTGCAGCTTATTACTGACAGCTTGAGCCAGATAATATCTGTCTGCATACAGCCCCATCATTATCTGTCACATGTGGTCCCTAGGAGGTAAAACTAAAATGCAGGTCTGAAGAAACCTCTATTTTCTTTCTGCTCTGTTTTCTAAGATGAGAGAAATACAAAGAGTTCTTCTCAGCCTCCTGGATCTATCAAGCCCTGAAGCAAATGATGGTCCCCCTAACTTTGTCTAGAAAGAAGTTATTAATTTAATTCCGCAAGTTGAAGCTGCTCCTCAGATGATAGAATTGATTTCCTACATAAATTGTTAATATAAACCTGCTGTGGTTGTTTTTCCCGCGTAAATTTTATAAAACTGTTTACTAATCCTGATCGTAACTTTCTTTTCACTAAATTTGTGCTATTTATATTAACTCAAAGGTGAAACTTCCATCAATGAAATATTCCTAATGCGGTTACTAGGTTCTGACAGATATCTCTGTTATAACAGAGGGTAGTTAAATCACCAGATAAAGGATGATGGTGATTTACATTTAGACAAAGAGAGAACAAAAGTGTAGCGGCACTCCAGCTCCTTTAGTTTCTTCTGTACTGCATGGAAAAACAGTCTAGCAACAAGTACTGAAACGCGAGCAATTCAAGATAATGTTCTTCAACTTGTGATGTTTATTAAAAGAAAACAAAAATAAGAGAACATCCACATTCGTATAATGTGTCAAAAACTGTTGCTTCCAGCATATCTTGTTTTCCCCTCAGTCCTTACGTACAGTACGTAAAAGCAAACAAAGAAAACCACGTATACAATTACAGCATGCAGGAAGCCCAAAAACATGCATTACAAATTGCATTTCTATATTCTATGCTTTTAATATTAGAGTTTTTTTAAACTTCAATTATAATCTTAACAAACAAAATGATCAATCTTGTATTTTAACCCTTTTTAAAACTATAAATAAATTTGTCTCAAATTGGCTCTTAGAAAAAGTAACAGAGCAAGTTACTTCTCACGTTCCTCCTTGAAAACTGTTCCACAAAATAGGCAGAAAGGATGAAAGTAAGATTCTGCAGTGATATCAATGTCTCTGAGTGAGGTAGGTCAGAAAACACAGAGCGGATGTAAAGACATGGAAGAGGCAGCCGTGATCGTATAGCGGTCAGTACTCTGCTTTGTGGCCGCAGCAACACTGGTTCAAACCCAGGTTACGGCAAAGATGGTTAAAAGAACATGTTAAAAAACAGACCAATGAACTTTGTTTTCCAAGTTTGACAGCAAAACCTATTCCAGCAGAGATATTGCTGAGTGTTTTAGGAAAAGATGTTTCTTCTGAAGTGTCTGGATAAGCAGGGTTTACCCCTAAACTTTCGTCCATTCAACACACCTCATAAAACTCAAAGCTTCACTTCATTGCTGTGGAAAAGAACATAATACAGCTATGGCTGCTTCTGATTATCTCTTTTCTTTTTTTCACATAAAAGGGAACCACAAACATTTTACTGTCAAGATTTTCATGGTTTTTTCCCCCCAGTAAATGTAGTGTGTTGGATTTTAGAATTTCATGAACGTTCATCAAATCACAGGAGGAAATTAGTTGATTGTGTTTCTCAAACACGCATAATGTTTGTATATTATTATAACACTGCCGTAATGTTTGGTTTCCTAACAGTTAACTCTTCATTTGTATTCTTTCTTTATATAACTTGAATATCACCTTATTTTCCAGAGACGAGAGCAGGTGTCTCCATGTTGCTGACCGAGTTTAAAGGCCTCAGTTGTCAGAAACTCAAATCACTGTGAGACTTTCTGGGGATTTATACCAATGTTTGTATATTATTACAACACTGCTGTAATGTTTAAAGGCCTCAGTTGTCAGAAAGTCAAATCACGGTGAGACTTTCTACCAAGGTTTTACCATCTAGGAGGATCGGTACTCAGGAACAATGAAGTTGCTGCAGTAAAACCACTGACATTTTCTGTTTATGAAACCATTGTCATGGCGACCAACTGTTCCTTCCTGAAAATGTTGACATTTGAAAGTTTGGCAGTTAACACAGCTGAGATTCCAGGTAACTGCCAAATTCTCTAAGGCTGTAGTACTGGCTTGAAGTGAAGAGAATGGGGTCGGTGACACATGACTAGAAAATAATGCGATTAATAAAACTAAAGCTGAAAGGAGAAATACCAATAGACTTAAAAAAGGGAACTACAGAACTAATTCTTTTAAAACACCGTATTTTCACGACCATAAGGCGCACCGTACTAAAAGGCGCAGTCTCAGTTATGTGTGCCATTAATGTATTTAACACACACATAAGTCGCACCAGATTATAGGGCGCGGGTTTTATATACAGGTACATGTCCTCTACTACCTTTAAATACCTCTACTGCGTATTTAAAAATAGAGCGGAAGCAAAACTGAGTATGATTGTGCTTTATTCATGCATTTATTACAAAGTATTAATCAAAGTCATCATCCTCTGTTTCTGATTTAAACAGCTGCGCTAAATCAGACATGCCAATTTCCCCTTCTTCGCTGTCAGAGTCACTTTCCGTGCCGAGCGGCTCCTCGGAAATGATGCTGTCTTTTGCGTAACTTGCCCGGCGCTTCCTTCCACTTTTCGTGAAACTGTGGTCTCCGTCTGTCATCCGGCCGGTTCACACCGATGTCGAGCGGTTGAAGTTCATTTGTCAGACCCCCGGGATAACAGCAAGCACAGCATTCATTTGTTTGACCTTGTTTTCCACATCAGCTGTGAGATGGGCACGCATGGAGTCACTGATAAACAGCGACGGTGATGCGTGGAAAAAACACCTGGTCTCCTTACATTCACCTCCCTCAGCCACTCTTTCATCATCTCCTCTTCCATCCAGCCCTTTTCATTTGCCTTAATAACGACTCCAGCTGGAAAAGTCTCTTTAGGCAAAGTCTTTCTCTTAAAAATCACCATAGGGGGCAGTTTCTGTCCATTTGCGTGGCAGCCAAGCACAACACACAATCCACGCCCACACTTCCCCCTTTAACGTTCTCATGGTGGTCTCAACAACGTCGGCAGTAACAAAACACATAGGGTGCACCGCACTATAGGACGCACCGCACATTTTGAGGTGAAAAAAAGACGTTTATATGCGCCAAAATACGGTAGGTATATATATTAGGATGAGCATTTTTAGATTTCCATAAAGAGGACACTTTGCCCAGCCTCCAGACGGATTCAGACAGGCTTCTCAAAGGTTCATCAATAGCTTTATTATACCTAAACTAGGTTTTCCACATTCCCATATTCTGTTAAATAATCTAATAAAAGGATCTTTGAAGCTCACTAAGTTTACTCATCATTATATAACATATTTGATCGTTCCCTGGGGTTGACGTCTTAATTCTGTGTCTGGATAGTGCGCATGCATGAAAAGCAGCATGCTGCAATTACTCCGCTTCAGTTTGCTTTTTAACTTTTATCTTTTTTAGATTGCTCTTGTTTTTTCACTGTAACTCTGTGAAGTTTTGTCATCTATAACAAGGTTGTTTTCTGAGAGTTTTGTGCTTTTTTCGTGTTGTTTTTAATCATGCCGCTCCCACCCGGACACACTGCCTTTGTTTAATCCAGAGAACAGCTGATCGCTCTATTGCCGACCGGTGTGGTAGCCAGACCGGATGTAATACCACCTGAACTCTAGAGGGAAACAAACAGAGGTTGCAGAGGAGGAAAGCAACATCAGGGGATGAGACATCTTCCAGGCATGTGAGTAAAACTAGCAGCAGTTTAGCGGACAGGATGAATGAATGGTTGCCGGAGCGCACGGATGACGTCATACACACTCCACTTGATTTAAAAATACATAAATATAGAAAATATAACCGCAGATGTCAGGGGGACAGTGATTGGCCTCCATGTTATGAATGCTGGCGTACCATAAAGAATAAACGATGAACAGTTTAGTTTGTGCCTTCAAGTCGTTGCCCATAGGAAGACGTTACTTGGATATAACCTAACAGAATATCTTTAGAACGGCTCCAAATGACACAAAACTCATATGGGTGAGTAGAACATGATGGAATAACGTAAAATCAAGGGCCCAATGTAAAAAAAAAAATGAAGTTCCTCTTTAAAGATAAAGAACAACTGTTTATCCATTTATTTTGTTATATAGAACCATAGATTCATTTAAACAGCACTGATGTGTTAATATGTACATAGCATTATTAGCAAGAGCCTCATGAAAATCTGTTGGTTTAGTAGGAACTGGTTTCAGTGCCTATTAGTTTCCACCTGCTGCCCCCAATGAAACTTATAGGGACCCTCCACTGGTTAAATGTGGAACTGGACCAGAGACACGCGGTTCCTTAGTGTCCCTCTGTAACATCTAAACCAGCTTTCTGGTTCAGACCCCCTGCTTTCTTCCACTGACTCATCCAGGAGTGTCATGGCTGCCATCTTTGCACCTTCAGGTATTTATAGACGTGTGTGTGATTATCTACACCTTGTCCTCCTGATTATTCTTTCCATCTGACTTGTTTAGAAATAATTGCTGATTTTCCTGCTTTTATTCAGTCAGACTGAAAGTGTCCCTTTGAGAAGATGCATAGATTTGATGCTCCTCAGCAAACAGACAGACCATCATCTCCAGACCTAAACAGAGGAACATTTCCAGTTTCCATCCACCTGAGGCTGTTTCCATCATTTCTAGGTGTGTTACTGTGTGAATGAGGATCAATGGGATTCAGCTCCATCGTTCAGGTTTAAACCATTAAAGCTCTGAAACAAACATCAACAGCAGCTGAGGTTCAGGGTAGAATCTGGACGGTTTCAGGAGGTTCTTCATCAAACAGGAAGCTCCAGGTTTTAGAACTAGAACCACCAGAACTACCAGAACATCCTGACCCAACCTGTGGCCTGCCTCCTCTGAGCCCAGACTGCCCCCTGCTGGTGTTCTGATGGATGAGGAAGATGAAGAAGATGTTCTGATGAAAAATGATTTATTGATAAACAGCAAAGCTTTAGATTTGATCAGGATATCTATCCTGGTTCTGATCCAGTTACTGATGGGAGGAGATGCTGTCTCAGTCAGCATTTAATGATCCTCAGGATGTTGTCCAAACTCTTCCTCACCTGTCCAGGTACCTTGGCTCCGCCCACTCACTGCTGTCCGCAAGTTGTTCTGGTTCTTTCTGATGAGACCCGTTGGACCCTCTTCTAGATATCTCTGCTGATTCAATTTGGTTTTTATTACTTTCAGCATGGACTTAACTACATGAACTGTACCATTTATCAGTAACTTTTAACATAGAAATATTTTGTTTTGTATTATAATCATAAATTGATTTCAGAAGAACATATAAAAGGAGACATGGCAGTTAAACCAAAGTTTCATGAAAAAAATCAATTCTTAATTTTAACAATTTTATGTAAATATGCTCGTGTTTTATGGCAGAGGAGGTCAAACATACAATCTACTGGATTATTTGTGTTTAGATAAAGAGCCTTTATCTCCAAATTGTCTTGAGCCTAAAAACCCATCAGGAGGCTCAGTGAATCTCCATAATAAAGTTCAAAAACAGGAAGTAACATGATCCATAAACTGCTGCCGTCCCTCTGTAGTCTAGTTCAAAACAGCTCCTGCAAACATCAGTTGGCTTAAAAATGGGAACTACAGAACTAATTCTTTTAGAATAGGTATATATATTAGGGTGAGCATATTTAGATTTCCATAAAGAGGACACTTTGCCCAGCCTCCAGACGGATTCAGACAGGCTTCTCAAAGGTTCATCAACAGCTTTATTATACCTAAATACCTGTTAATAACTGTAACAAGCAGTAAAAATATGAGAAAATTAATAAGTCCTTTATAATACATGAATAAAATCTAAACATGACCTCTTCTGTATTAGTAAATACAGCTTCAACAAATGTTCCCAGGTCTAGTGTGAAGCTGCACTTTCGTTTTGGGATTTTGTAATGATTTTTAATAAATAAAAATATTGGATTTGGTTCCCTTCAGGCTGCATTGTGAACACAGCCATAGTTAGATCCTTCATTCCTCTAGTTGCTTGGTTGTAGCGGCTCTGGACACACAGTTATAGCAACTGAAACACTTGTTTTATCAGGTGCCAAACCAACTGGGCCAGAATACGTACCTACATTATTTCCTAATCTAAGTTCTCCAACAAGCAAAGGAGGATTTATCCAATGGCCAGATTTGAACACACTCAGGCTCTAAAAAGCAAACAGATTAATGCTGACGGAGGAGCAACAGGAAAGACTGGAGAAGACAGAAGGTGAATGCCATTAAACTATTTATTTTACAGCTTTAGTTTGGCTGAAAATAGCAGAGAAAACATGGAAAAAGATTGTTTCTAATTTATATGAAACCATAGAAAGAAACACATTTTTACAATCCATGAGGTTTTTATTGCTGCTCGTTCATCAATTTAGAAGTGATTACAATAATTAAAAACATCCACAGCAGAATATAATCCATAAAATCAGTTGTATAAAATAGGTGATAGTTACTTTCAATCATAGCAGGTAAATAGAACATCTACAGAATCAAGAACAAAACTATTAGAATTAGTTCAAAGGAAAATTATACTTTCAAAAAATCTTTAAAAGCAAAAACTTCACACTTCTAGAGAGTCAGATTTCTTTAATACATTATTAAGACAAAGGCTTTTTACCAAGTTAAAGCAGGTTCAAACTGATCAGTAAAAATAACAGCAACATCATCAATCTAGTTTATCTTTTTAAACAAACATGTTTCATCATTTTAGGACTTCAATTTACCTGAACTACAGACTCCAGCCTCTAAACTGAGTTCTTTGATGTCCCGTAGTTTAACCCCATAATCCCAGCACCCCCTTTCAAGGTGGCTGGAGCTACTTTGCAACATTAATTAGCTTGTAGCTGACTAACTCTGAGACTGACACACACTTCTATATGTCCCAAATCTTCATCTGAGACTCCTCTATAGATGATCTACTTCATTCTAATATCTATTGACCATAGCTCTAACACTGAGCCAAATAAAGTTGGAGTTTTGGTGGGCCTGGTTTCATCAACAAACGTAGCAGGGCTGATTGATGCATTGCTAATGAAAGCCAACAAGACACTGAATTAGCTAAACTCTGATCTTTTGCAGCTGACCTTTAAAAAATCCTCCCAAAACATCAGAAAAACTGAGCAAAGTACATTAAATCTGCCCTACCTTTGCTTTTATCTTCATCTGATTAAGTCTGTTTCTGAAATATATCCAACCAATAACTTATCATTCAGCTAAAAGATTCTAAATCTTAAAAATAAAAACTTGTGAGTTTTTATTCTAAATACTTTCATTGAAAAAAGTTGTGCTACACCATGCCAAAATGTTACAGCAGGGCTCCATCTGGATCAGCAAACTTGCTTCATCTGTAACCAATGTTACAGATGAAATGTTGTCGTTGCACTTTATGTTTATTCCCTTCATAACAGGAAAAGTAAAAAATTGTGAATGTAAACATCTTTTTGTTAGGACAACGTTCTTTTTTTGACCATTTAAATTTCCTCAGGCCCAAAATTGTTACCTTTCATATGTTCACATCCACATATTCACCCAGGACCTGAATATTTACCAGGTTTACATTATAACACCTTATCTGTTCCAGTTTCTATGTGAAATGAGATTTATTAATTAACAGCTTAATCAAAACTTTGCTCAAAAGATCATTAACTGTGGGTTTCTCATGTAATGAGGTGAAGATGTCTAGATAGACATTTTATTACCAGTCAAACATAGAAAACACCTCTACTGTTCATTCCTGTGGCGTCTAACTGCTGTGATTAATATGAAACAAATGTTTAAAATATTTATATAAATCATTCCACATCCTGCATGAATAACTGTCACCTGAAGACTCAAATTACCTTCTTGTTTAAAACCTTTGTCACAAATGTATGCGATTGATGTGTGTATCAAGACTAGATTTCCGAATGAAGCCTTTTCCACAGAACAGACATAAAAAAGGTTTCTCCCCTGTGTGAATTCTCATGTGTGTATTAAGACCAGATTTCTGGAAGAAGCGTTTTCCACAGGATAGACATTCAAAAGGCTTCTCCGCTGTGTGATTTCTCATGTGAAAAGTCAATTTATATTTTTTAATAAACTTCTTGTCACAAATGGTACAGGAAAAAGGCTTCTCACCTGTGTGGATTCTCATGTGTGAATCAAGATGAGATTTCTGAGTAAAGCTTTTTCCACAGGAAAGACATTCAAAAGGCTTCTCACCTGTATGAATTCTCATGTGGTTATCAAGATGAGATTTCTGAGTAAAGCTTTTTCCACAGGAAAGACATTCAAAAGGCTTCTCCCCTGTGTGATTTCTCATGTGGTTATCAAGATAAGATTTCTGAGTAAAGCTTTTTCCACAGGAAAGACATTCAAAAGGCTTCTCCCCTGTGTGAATTCTCGTGTGGTGATCAAGATGAGATTTCTGAGTAAAGCTTTTTCCACATGAAAGACATTCAAAAGGCTTCTCCCCTGTGTGAATTCTCAGGTGGTTATCAAGATGACATTTCCAAGTAAAGGTTTTTCCACAGGAGAGACATTCAAAAGGCTTCTCCCCTGTGTGATTTCTCCTGTGGTTATCAAGATTACATTTCTGAGTAAAGCTTTTTCCACAGGAAAGACATTCAAAAGGCTTCTCCCCTGTGTGATTTCTCATGTGGTTATCAAGATTACATTTCTGAGTAAAGCTTTTTCCACATGAAAGACATTCAAAAGGCTTCTCACCTGTGTGGATTCTCATGTGTGTATCAAGACTAGATTTTATAGTAAAGCTTTTTCCACAGGAAAGACATTCAAAAGGCTTCTCCCCTGTGTGAATTCTCATGTGGTGATCAAGATGAGATTTCTGAGTAAAGCTTTTTCCACAGGAAAGACATTCAAAAGGCTTCTCACCTGTGTGGATTCTCATGTGTGTATCAAGACTAGATTTTATAGTAAAGCTTTTTCCACATGAAAGACATTCAAAAGGCTTCTCACCTGTGTGGATTCTCATGTGTGTATCAAGACTAGATTTTATAGTAAAGCTTTTTCCACATGAAAGACATTCAAAAGGCTTCTCACCTGTATGAATTCTCACATGTTTAACAAGATAAGATTTCTTTGTGAACATTTTTCCACAGGACAGACATTCATAAATCCTCTGACCTTTGTGAGTTCTCATGTGAACCATTAAACGTTCCTTATTTAGAAAACTTTCTCCACATGTCAAACATGGGAAACGTTGCTGCTCTTCATGCTCACTAATGGTGAGCTCCATGGTTTCCTCTTTTTTCCAGGGATGTTCTGGTTCTTGCTGCTCTTCTTTTATCTGCAGAGCTTCTGGTTCCTCTTGGTCCAAACTGGAATTCCTCTCCTGTCCACAGAGCTGCTGGTCATAGAAATCCTCCTCTTTTCCAACATAATCCTGCAGGCGGTCTGGAAAGACAAACAGCACAAAGACTTTCTATTGGTGGTTAAAGAAAGGACACCTGACATAAAAGCACCAAACTCTTTCCTTGAGTTTGAGGTGCGAGTGGACCTTCCCGTACACCTATACCTGGAAGAGACGTACCCCAGCTGGATGTGTCAGAATGAGCAGCTTTTAAAAGATTTTCTAATGAAATTTCTCTGAACTAGCCTATTAAAAAGAAGCATCATTGTAATGTTATGCCATATGCCATGATGTTTTTGGACTTTAGGAACCAGTGCCCATATTTCATCTTGATATGACGACCACGAGAGAAAATGCTATTTTGGCTCATAAACAGCTGTAAGACCTCTTAACCCAACCCCCCAACCCCACCTCACCCCCTGTTGAGGACAGTAAAGACCCATTACAGATTTTTTCTCTCTCTTTCCCATGAAGCTGCCTGGGGCCCACTTTGGAAAAAACAGCCAACATGCAGATCCAGGCAAAAGGCCCAGATCTCAAGAATGATCAAGGATAAGTCATCATGGTTGACTTTTCAGAACCAAACTGCTGCAAAACAGACTTTTTGCAACACATTTCTGTTGAGTTTCAGAACGTACAGAGCTGGAATGAATGAAAATGTGTCCCAAGGATCCCTTGGTGTGAGCAACATGGACAACAAAGCCTGCCTTGCTGTTAGCCTGCCTGCTAAGCTTCTGCTGGATAAAAACTCAAGCCTTCCAAATGGACATGGACAAAAGGTTTGCAGGTCTGGCACAATTAGGGACAGAACAAACAATATGTCTTTTGATGATGTTGATCATTTCATGTGTTTACTGATGAGTAAAGAAAGGGCTAACAGGATGAACTGCATGCTATGCTGTACAGTCATGGCCAAAAGTTTTGAGAATGATTCAAATGTTAATATTTACAAAGTCTACTGCTTTAGTTTTTAGAACGGCAATTTGCATATACTCCAGAATGTTATAAAGAATGATCAGCGTAACAGCAATTAATTGCAAAGTCAATATTTGCCTAGAAAATTAACTTTATCCCCCAAAACACATTTCAATGTCATTGCAGCCCTCCCATAAAGGGACCAGCAAACATGGTTTCAGTGATTGCTCCATTAACCCAGGTGTGTGTGGTGATGAGGACAGGGCTGGAGATCAATCTGTCATGATTAAGTAAGAATGACACCACTGGACACTTTAAAAAGAGGCTGGTGCTTGGCATCATTGTTTCTCTTCTTTGAACCATGGTTATCTCTAAAGAAACACGTGCAGTCATCATTGCACTGCACAAAAATGTCCTAACAGGAAAGAGAATGGCAACTAGAAATATTGCACCTCAGTCAACAATCTATCACATCATCAAGAACTTCAAGGAGAGAGGTTCCACTGTTGCCAAAAAGGCTCCAGAGCGCGCAAGAAAGACCAGCAAGCGCCGAGACGTCTCTTAAAAGTGTTTCAGCTCCGGGATCGGGCTACCAGCAGTGCAGAGCTTGCTCAGGAATGGCAGCAGGCAGGTGTGAGTGCATCTGCATGCACTGTGAGGCAGAGATTCCTGGAGCAAGGCCTGGTCTCAAGGAGGGCAGCAAAGAAGCCACTTCTCTCCAGGAAAAACATCAGGGACAGACTGATATTCTGCTAAAGGTACAGGGAGTGGACTGCTGAGGACTGGGGGAAAGTCATTTTCTCTGATCAATCCCCTTTCCCATTGTTTGGGACATCTGGAAAACAGCTTGTTGGGAGAAGACGAGGTGAGCACTACCACCAGTCTTGTGTCATGCCGACTGCAAAGCATCCTGAAACCATTCATGTGTGGGGTTGCTTCTCAGCCAAGGGAGTCGGCTCTCTCACAGTCTGACCTAAAAACACAGCGTTGAATAAAGAATGGTACCAGAATATCCTCCGAGAGCAACTTCTCCCAACCGTCCAAGAGCAGTTTGGTGATGAACAATGCCTTTTCCAGCATGAAGAAGCACCTTGCCATAAAGCAAAGGTGATATCTAATGGTCTCAGGGAACAAAACAGAGAGATTTTGGGTCCATGGCCCTGAAACTCTCCTGATCTTAATCCCATTGAAAACTTATGGTCAATCATCAAGAGACGGGTGGACAAATGAAAACCTAGGAATTCTGACAAAATGCAAGCATTGATTGTGCAGGAATGGACTGCTATCAGTCAGGATTTGGTCCAGAAGTTGATTGAGAGCATGCTAGGGAGAATTGCAGAGGTCCTGAAGAAGAGGGGTCAACACTGCAAAACCAGAGAGCAGCAGATCATGTGAAAATATTATATTTGCGTCATTCTCAATACTTTTGGCCATGACTATAGATGTGAAACAGTATGAAAATTAACAAAAATAAATATTCAACATTTAACAGCATATATGTGTACCAACAATGCCAGATAATGATTTTAAAACTCTAAATACATATTAGACCAAAAAAATAAAAAATATATATACTTTTCATTGTGTCTGATGGTGTTGACAAAAACAAAGTAATAACTTGAAAAATGCATATTTCATGAAAAAAATACAAAGTTGCACCAGTACATTGCTGAACAGCCAAGACCTTGGTCTATAACAATAGACAGCTGTGGAGTAAAAATGAGCACTGAGAGTTGATATGCAAGGAAGAAAAGGTTTTATTTTACTCTGCAGAGGAGAAAAACACAAACAGCTGAATACAGCTCAGTGTGATTCTGACTAGGTCGCTGCCCATCCTTTGCATTTATAGAGAATTCTTACACACGAACATTAAGTCTTCCCAACAGAAACACTTCATCAAAGGACATAGATATATGTTCAGATAAACATTTCAGACAACTGTTTTCCGTTCACACCAGAGACAGGACGTGAGGATCTTAAACACAATAAGGACCTGTTTATCTATGTTTCCCTCTTATCTAAACTAGGGAGGAAACTCCTTTTCAAACCTCCTTCCTTTCCCTACATCTCAGCATAAAGAATGGAACAATAGCTTCTAACTAATCACCCCTATTCAGAAAGAAAAGGCAGCAGACTTTAATATTTAAGCTTACTAACATCCAAGGAAAAAAACCACAAACCACACAGCATAAAGGAGCGGTCAGATGGTTAAAGCTGATGTGTGGAAAAAACATTTTCTGAGTTATCAATTTCCTGATGTTGTCCTGTAGAGAGGAACAACAATGCGTGTGGGTTCTACAAAATAAAATTGGAGGTTATTAGGGATTAGGCCGGGTGATAGGGCCAAGAAATAAAGCTATGGCAGGCTGTTTTTACATTTATTAAAATCACTCCACCGTGTCTTTCCATTTGTAGATGACTAAAATAAGATTCTTCCTCAACAAATTACACTCCTAGACTGAAATGTAATACTACATTTTCTAAATTACTTTTGTAGCAGAAACTGAATTTTAGGAAGTAAAACATAAAACAAAACTATACTAGAAAGAGTCATGTTTTATATCTAGAAAGGTTTACACATTTTAATTGTCTGCTTTGACTGAATATGTATTTATGATATCTGAATAACATTTCTTCATCGTCAAAATAATACAAATGATGGATTAATTTCTAGACATCCAAAATGTTTATTCTAGATGCGTAGAATAACATTTTGTTTGAGATGTTCATTTAGACAAAGAAAATAAAAAAAAATTCACATATGAGGAATAAATATTCAGTAATACTAATACATATCAAAATGGCTTGCCATAGGGGTAGTTACTGCCCTTTGATCAGCTGTGGTTGTTTTTAAGTGCTGCTGTAACTCCACTATTTCCCCACAGTGGGCCAACAAAGAGAGTTTCTATTCTATGTAGTGTATATCTGCTGTTTATTTAGTAATGTCTTCCAAAGCTCTGATGCCTTCATGAAGTTCTCCCTCCAGCCCTGATGTCAACAGTCTGTTGATTTAAACTAAACTCCGCTGCAGTGCTGAGGCATCCTTCTACTGTTCTGCTTAAAGCAGCAGGTTAGGGCAGCAGGATGACCTCCCCAAGATGGCGCCCGTAATGTCCTGGTGAAATCCAGCAGTAGATGTTGATCGTCCATCTTTTCCTCCGAATTGACCAAACTCCCTTTAAACTCCGTGAATGTTTCTTCAGCAGGAGTTAACTGCTCGGTGATAAACTCTTCTTGAAGCTGGACTGAAGACATTCTCACTGCAAACACTCCCAGATTATCAGCCTCTCTACAATGACTCCACACACAAGCTAAGCTAATGCTGCTAATGCTACCCGATCCCTACCAGCAGCTGATTGCGCATGCGCAGCTACATCTACATCCGGGTCACGCTCTATGTTAAATTACGTCACTTCTCCCTAAAAAATAAAAACTTGGGCTCTGTTCGAAAACCTAGGACGCATCCTTAGAAGACCGGATTCGAAGGCCGATTACGTCATAGCGCGGCGCCGAGGTCTGGTCGGATTCCAAGAGTCCTCGTTATGCGACCTTAAATTGTGTCCTTCTTTTTGCCCGACTTGAAGGACGGGTCTGATGTATCCTCGGAATTCCTGGATATCCCAGGATTCATTGCGAGACCAAGCAAGCTGTGATTATTTGGCGCCGAACAGTGGTGAAAATTGGAAGTTCAGTTTAATATAATACAAGTCATTTAATAGTTCCGTCTGAAATGAATGAAAATAGTTGTTTTAATGGTTATTGAGTCAGATATGTGGCGGTAATGTTTGATTTATCTAAAGGTTTTTATCTGTTACTGTGTAAATGGGTTTGGCTGGAATTTAAGGACAGATTCTAATATATCTGCAGGGTGGGGACTATAAATCTGATAGGATTTTTATCTTTTTATTGTTGTTTTGCACAATATGCTTAACTAAGTATTTTTTGTTGTTGAATATTAGAGATTTTGCAGATATATTTTTTATAAATACATTGTTTAGATTTACTTATATCTTTCTACCCCTTTTATAGAATAGAAAATCCCTTTATTGTCCCACAATGGGCAAATTTACAGCAGCAGAACGATTATTGAAAATGGTCACACAAATGAGGACCTTAGAAAAATGTCTAAGAATAACATAATAGGGAAGAGTTAAAATATAAACAATAAAATCCTGTAAAGTGTTTTAACAATATAAAACTGGGGAATAAATAACCAATATACAGCTATGGACATTTTTACAGTAATGGATATTTGAAATAGCAGCAACATCAGAGATGTGCAGAATGACAGCAGCAGGTTATTTAACTGACTAAGGTTTCTATCATTACATTTGATTTTATTTGTTCCTGCTCCCGGTGGTTGGAACCTTTATTCCACTCTGGATTCTTGTGAGTGTAGTCTTTGTTCACTTTATGATAAAAATAAATAAACAAACAGTTTTGAAAACCTCGGTATTCATTCTTTTCCTGCTTTGTGTGTCAACGTTAACGTTGCTAAGCAACAGAGCATACAGCGGTAAAACCCGCCGAAGGGTAGACCTGTTTGAATTCACAGCCTAAACTCCGGCCTCCTTATTTTCAAGGACTTCGAAGGATCCAGTCTAGGTAGACCGCGTCCTTGGAGGATGCAGCCCAGGATTTCGAACAGAGCACTTGATGTGGTGGAAGATTGGTCTTTGAAATGGGGATTTAAATTATCTGTTGAGAAATCTCAAGCCATGTTTTTCACGAAAAAGAAAGTGAAAGAAGATGTTTGTCTGAAATTGTATAAACAAAGATTAGAAAGGGTAAAAGTTTTTAAATTCTTGGGGTTGTGGTTTGATAGTTTGCTTACGTGGAAAAATCATATCAATAAGATAGAAGATAAATGTAAGAAAGTACTGAATATTATGAGGTGTTTATCAGGAAGTATATGGGGAGCTGATCGTATGGCGTTGAAAAATGTATATATTGCATTAATTAGATCAGTTCTAGATTATGGTTGTATTGTTTTTGATTCAGCTGCTAGTTCCTCTTTAAAAAGGTTGGACATAATTCAGGCTCAAGCGTTGAGAATATGTTGTGGAGCAGTAAAATCAACTCCAATATCTGCGCTTCAGGTGGAGGTTGGAGAAATGCCATTAAGTCTTAGAAGGAAACAGTTGAGGGCAAATTATTGGACTAATTTACAAAGTCAAAAAGAAACGCATCCAACAAAAAGAATATTAAGTGAAAGTTGGGAAAGCAGTAAAATTAAAAAGGAGGTATTTAGTAAGGGAATTATTCAGATAATCAAGGAGTTAGAACTCAATAATTGGGACGTTAGTCTAACTGTCTTAATGCCAGCTATACCATCATGGTTACTACCTCAACCTAGTGTTGATCTTTCTTTATTAAAGAAGATAAATTCAAGAAATAACATGTTTAGTATACAAACTTATGTGAACACTTTGATTCATGAGAGATATGGGTATTATGTACATATATTCACTGATGGGTCAAAAAATCCAGAGAATGGAAAAACAAGTTGTGCTTTTTACATTCCTGAATTAAAAGTTAAGGTGTTTAAAAATTAACTGATCATTTGTCGGTTTATACAGCAGAAATGATGGCAATCATGTTGGCATTATACAGCATTGCAGCATTGACTAGTCTTAAAATTACGTTATCTAAATGTAGGGAGGATATTATGTTAGAAAATGTATTATCATTGTACCGAGTACGTAATCTGGGGATTGATGTTCAGTTTTTATGGATTCCAGCACATAGTGGCATTAAAGGGAATGAGATGGCAGATTCGTTAGCTAAGAAGGGGTTGACGATAAATTAGGTAGAAGTAAAAGTACCAATTAGCAAAACAGAAATCAAATCGTACATACGAAGCAAAATTAAGGTACAGTGGCAAAAATGATGGGATAATGGAAATAAAGGAAGACATTTATATAGGATACAGCAAAAAGTGGGAGAAGAAGAGCCTCTGGGGAAGAGCAGAAGAGAACAGGGGATGTTTAGTAGAATTAGGTTAGGCCACACGAGGCTAAATGCATCACTGCAAGTTATTGGGAAGCATCCAACAGAAAAATGTGACATGTGTAGTCAACCAGAAACAGTAGAACATGTGCTGCTTGAGTGTATTAAATATGCAAGTCAAAGAATAGATTTAAGGAAAGGACTGGAACATGAAGGAATCAAACAACTGGACATTAAAAATATCTTCTCAAATAAATCCAGAAAGACAGTACTTAAAATCATGTCATCTTATCTTCAACAAACTGGACTAAACCTAAGGATTTAAGGAAACATAAATAAGATCAAGTAGGTGGCGATAATGCTCCATTTGGTTGCAAGTCGCCAGTAAAACAAGAAGAAGAAGAAGAAGCAGCAGCAGCAGCAGCAGCAGCTGCTGGTAGGGATCGGGTAGCATTAGCAGCATTAGCTTAGCTTGTGTGTGGAGTCATTGTAGAGAGGCTGATAATCTGGGAGTGTTTGCAGTGAGAATGTCTTCAGTCCAGCTTCAAGGAGAGTTTATCACCGAGCAGTTAACTCCTGCTGAAGAAACATTCACGGAGTTTAAAGGGAGTTTGGTCAATTCGGAGGAAAAGATGGACGATCAACATCTACTGCTGGATTTCACCAGGATCCCCCAGATCATCTTACACCGGATAGGTAGGAAACACCTGAGAGAAACGATTCCCTGATGATGCACACTGTGGATTTTAGCCTCATCTGATTGGAAAACTGCTGAGAGGAGATCAAGATGCTAAGCTAAAGCTATCTTCCGGTCAGCGGCCATCTTACTGCGGTCAGCTCGCTCATTTCCAGCATTGGGTTTTAATGACTGCGGTCAAGTTTGTAATTTTCTCCGGTTAAACCTCTTCTTCGCTCCGAGTTCACTGCAATCACAGAAAGCCGTCTCTACCATAGAGATAATATTAGAGTAGACCCGCATTGACTGTCTCTGCGCAGACATTACGAGCGCCATCTTGGGGAGGTCATCCTGCTGCCCTAACCTGCTGCTTTAAGCAGAACAGTAGAAGGATGCCTCAGCACTGCAGCGGAGTTTAGTTTAAATCAACAGACTGTTGACATCAGGGCTGGAGGGAGAACTTCATGAAGGCATCAGAGCTTTGGAAGACATTACTAAATAAACAGCAGATATACACTACATAGAATAGAAACTCCCTTTGTTGGCCCGTTGTGGGGAAATAGTGGAGTTACTGCAGCAACAGATTACAGCAACACTGCTCACACTATGTGGACCTTAGAAAGTTTATAAAGATAATAGAATAAGTGACAGAGTTAAATATATATATATATATATATATATATATTTGTTAAGCAATTAAAATGAACCACAGCTGATCAAAGGGCTGTAAAGAAAATAAATAAATAGAACATAAATCAGATAAAACAAACGTAAACAAACAGGTCAGAATAAATGTCCTCATTTCAGGCCTCAGATCTATCAAACACGTGTTTGATGGATGTGAATAATGGGAAATATTGTGGGAAACTGAAGTGTTGTGATCAAAAACCTCATTGTGAGCAGACAGCATCTAAAAGCATCTGAGTCTGCAGAGTCCTGAAAGTTGGGATCCAGGAGGATCTGGAAGAATATGGACTGTAAAACACTCCAACAGCTGGGATGATGTTTAAATCCATAAATTAGGATTACAGTACTTTAGATTGGGATTTCTAATTATCCTTCATTGCTTCATGTGGCTGTTATGACACTGCCATGGTCTGTAACCATGTTCATAAAGTTACCTGTGATGTCAACAAACCCTCTGTCTGCCAATGGAGCCGCGTTGTTTGATTTGCTTCCAGAGAAACTTTCAATCATTAAGGGTTTAGATTTACATGTAATTTGAAAGTACTTTGACTCACTAAAAGCCGGGCTTTTAGTTAGGAATATTTCATAGGGTTTAGGCTATAAAAAGCGAGCCTGACGTAGTCCTACTCAATTCTAGTCAGAATATGAGTCTGATGCTGCTCCATAGAGCTGTGATTATGGGGCGTGTTTCGAACGAACCAGAAAAAAAATGCCTCTGCACTCAATTGGATAGACCTACAACCAATAAGAGCAACGGAGTGCGTGACGTATGTTAAGCGACGCATAGTTGTTGTCAACATAAATCAAAGCGTGCAGTTGCACACCTAGAATAAGATGAGCCTTGATCGCGTTTTTCTGTTCCTCTTTTAAAATTAATTTGCTGTCGATATCTTCTAGAACAGACCTAATAGCAGAATCTACTCACCTAAACTCTCCAGCGGCAGCCATTGTTGTTGTCACCCAAGCGCGCTTTGGTCACGTGGTTGATTGCGTTACTGTTGATCATCTGTCCAACATCGTATAAAGCCCGCCCTGACAATTTGATTGGCCCGCCAGATATTGTGCTAGCATACTCGCGCTACTGTTGAGCAATGCCAGAACGAACTTCCCGACCTCAAACGTTGTGGGCGGGACTAAGTTCGGAATGGCACCCAGGCTAATAAAAAGCTAGAAGGCAGCAGAAAATGACAGAAATGGCCACTGCATCAATCTGAGGTTAGCAGCAATTAGCCTCAGTGTCCTGTGGGCGGGGCTATGCTGCTTTGAAACCTCCAGATGTGCTGTGCTGATGAAGGTTCTCAGTCATCCAGGTCATAGTCATTCCGTAAAAATTCAAAAAATATCCACTGGACTTGGTTTCCAAGATCTGAAGACGTTTCGCCACCTCTCCAGGAAGCTTTCTCAATTCAAAGCTTTGAATTCACAAAGCTTCCTGGAGAGGTGGCGAAACGTCTTCGGATCTTGGAAACCAAGTCCAGTGGATATTTTTTTGAATTTTTACAGAACTCCAGATGTTTTTTTTTATTTTTTATTTATTTGAATAGGGACAATGCACATTAATGAACATCAGTATAAAAGCAAATGTAAATATGCCGGATTATAGCTACAAAGCTAGTTTTCATCTGTAGACCCTAGGCAGGCAAATACATAAGAAAGAACATAACATACAATACAAGCATCACAAGGAAATGTTAAGAGTTTAGTGGTTACATGACTGGTTTGTTTTCATCTGTAGTTTGAGTTGAGCTCTGAAGCTGATCAGTGTAGGGCTCTCCCGTATGTGCAGAGGAAGACTGTTCCAGATGTTAGAGGCTCTCACAGAGAGAGTGTTCTGACCAAAAGTTGTTCTTCTGTGAGGAACCTCACAGTTTCCTCTGGAGGAGGCCCTGCTTCTCAGGCCACTTCAAGTCTTAGGTTTGAACAGAGTAGACACAGGAGGCGGGGCTATTCCATGTAGCGCTTTATAAATGAAGCATACATACTTAAAATTTATGAAATTTTAAAAATTTAAAAGATTGTACTTGTTTAAAATATTACATACATGGAAAGAATTAGGTTTTCGGTCAAACACTTTTAGAGATTTTTTGTACAGTAATTAATTTTAAATTGGTAACTGTGGTGAGAGACCAACTTGTAATGCAGTATTCAATGTGAGATAAAATCATTGAGTGGAGAACAATTCTAGCAGCACCAAGTGTTAAAAAAGACCTGATTTGTTTAAAATTTTTAAGGTTAAATTTGACAGTATTGGCAAGTTTTTTTATATAATTTTTAAAGGACAAAGTGGAATCAAGTATCACGCCAAGTTACTTGAATTCTGTGACAAGTTGTAATTCTTCTCCTCTCAAGAATACTCCAGAGCTTTTTATTTCTTTTGATTGCTTTGAGAACATCAAACAGACCGTTTTTTTGAAATTGAGAAGCAAACATGATTTAAAAAGCCTTTCATGTACTTGCTCCATGGCTGAGGTCAGAATAGAAGCTGCCTCTTTAACACTCCTTGCATGAGTATAAATTACAGCGTCATCTGCATACATTTGAAAATTCACACTATTACATGTTTTGGAAAGATCATCTATGTACAGGGAGAATAACAGGGGACCAAGTATTGATCCTTGCGGGACACCGACAGAGACATCCAGGACCGATGATTTTATACTGTCAATTTTTACACATTGTTTTCTTGAGGATAGGTATGATTTAAGCCACTGAATTGCCTCTGGCGAGAAATTGAAGTCTGACAATTTTGTTAGAAGAATTTCATGGTTGACAGTGTCGAAAGCCTTTTTAAGGTCAAGGAACACTGCACCAACACAGGGGTATATATCCAATTGACTTTTCACCTTTTCTATAAAAAAGCTGTTTGCCGATTCAGTGGAGTGGTTTGCTCTGAAGCCAAATTGCATTGCATGTAGGTTAAAGGGACTATTATCTAAATGTTCATTTATAATATTTGCTACCCATCTCTCAACAACCTTGGAAACAACTGGAAGTATACAGATCGGTTGATAATTGGATGTATTTGAACTGTCACCAGATTTAAAGATTGGGGTGACTGTGGCCAGTTTCCAGGATGATGGGACAATTCTCTGTTTAAGTAATAAATTAACCATGTGAGTTATTGGAGCAATAAGGGACTCTTTGCATAATTTTAGGAGATGAGTGTCTAGTCCATGAATGTCTTTAGCTTTCGAATTTTTTAGTGAACTAATAATTTTGGAAACTTCCGGCCCTGTTATTTCGCGTAAATTAAAGACAGGCTGTGTGAGATCAATGGACCTTGGTTTAAGATCAGGAGATGGAAATAATTTGCTTATTTCTCTCACAGAATTTAGCAAATAATTATTAAATTCATTTGTCAATAGATCTGGATCAGTCACAGCAATATTTTTAATTTTCAACTCAATTTCTTGTTTTGCTTTTTTATCCTTCCCTGTTAATTTATTTAAACTTTGCCAGATCTTTTTGGAATTTCCATTTGCTTCAGAAATTATGTTCATGAAAAAAGTTGCTTTAGCCTTTCGCATAATTTGAATAACCTTATTTCTTAGTGAGGTAAATTTATGCCTGTCTGTGATGAGATGGGATTTCATATATTTTTTTAGTTGCTCATCTCTGTCTCTCATCCATTTCTTACATTCTTCATTCATCCATGGTAATAGATTTCTCTTTCTTTTGTTGTGGCTTCCCCTTTTGGTAAAGTTTAACATTACTTCGTTAATTTTCTTGTGAAATAGACAGCTGCTGTTTTCAACATCTTTACTTTGAGTGATTTCGTTCCAATCACAGCTTTGCAGAGCTTCCACTAGATTTGGTAGTAATTTTTTGGGAATGATTGTTTTTGGTGAGACTTTTGCATTTGGCCTATATGAATCATTAAAACGTTTTTTTGTAAGTTTTCTTGAGAAGAAGATGGCATTATGGTCAGACAACCCAGTTACATAATTAAAGATTTTGATAATTCTTCCAGGTTTATTTACAAGAAGCAAGTCTATCAAAGTTTTGGAGTGTGAAGTTATTCGAGTAGGTTGTTCTATTAACTGTTTAAAATTAAAATGTTCATTGACTTGTTTCAGGTTCTTTCCAGCTTTCTTATCATTCCAGTTTACATTAAAATCTCCAATATTATAATTTCTTTATTTAAATCACAATGATTAAGAAGAAGTTTTAAGTTATCATAAAAATCCAATCTAGCAGATGGTTTATGATACAAGCAAATTACAATAAAAGACATTGCAGATGAGAGTGAAATTTCTACACCAAAATACTCGAGCTGGATTTCTTCTGGCCAGTATATCCGTCTACATTTTAAAGCGCTTTTAACATAGAGAAGAACACCTCCACCCCTCCCATGTGCCCTGTCATTCCTATCAACATTATACTCTTAATTTATTTAAACTTTGCCAGATCTTTTTGGAATTTCCATTTGCTTCAGAAATTATGTTCATGAAAAAAGTTGCTTTAGCCTTTCGCATAATTTGAATAACCTTATTTCTTAGTGAGGTAAATTTATGCCTGTCTGTGATGAGATGGGATTTCATCTATTTTTTTAGTTACTCATCTCTGTCTCTCATCCATTTCTTACATTCTTCATTCATCCATGGTAATAGATTTCTCTTTCTTTTGTTGTGGCTTCCCCTTTTGGTAAAGTTTAACATTACTTCGTTAATTTTCTTGTGAAATAGACAGCTGCTGTTTTCAACATCTTTACTTTGAGTGATTTCGTTCCAATCACAGCTTTGCAGAGCTTCCACTAGATTTGGTAGTAATTTTTTGGGAATGATTGTTTTTGGTGAGACTTTTGCATTTGGCCTATATGAATCATTAAAACGTTTTTTTGTAAGTTTTCTTGAGAAGAAGATGGCATTATGGTCAGACAACCCAGTTACATAATTAAAGATTTTGATAATTCTTCCAGGTTTATTTACAAGAAGCAAGTCTATCAAAGTTTTGGAGTGTGAAGTTATTCGAGTAGGTTGTTCTATTAACTGTTTAAAATTAAAATGTTCATTGACTTGTTTCAGGTTCTTTCCAGCTTTCTTATCATTCCAGTTTACATTAAAATCTCCAATATTATAATTTCTTTATTTAAATCACAATGATTAAGAAGAAGTTTTAAGTTATCATAAAAATCCAATCTAGCAGATGGTTTATGATACAAGCAAATTACAATAAAAGACATTGCAGATGAGAGTGAAATTTCTACACCAAAATACTCGAGCTGGATTTCTTCTGGCCAGTATATCCGTCTACATTTTAAAGCGCTTTTAACATAGAGAAGAACACCTCCACCCCTCCCATGTGCCCTGTCATTCCTATCAACATTATACTCTTAATTTATTTAAACTTTGCCAGATCTTTTTGGAATTTCCATTTGCTTCAGAAATTATGTTCATGAAAAAAGTTGCTTTAGCCTTTCGCATAATTTGAATAACCTTATTTCTTAGTGAGGTAAATTTATGCCTGTCTGTGATGAGATGGGATTTCATCTATTTTTTTAGTTACTCATCTCTGTCTCTCATCCATTTCTTACATTCTTCATTCATCCATGGTAATAGATTTCTCTTTCTTTTGTTGTGGCTTCCCCTTTTGGTAAAGTTTAACATTACTTCGTTAATTTTCTTGTGAAATAGACAGCTGCTGTTTTCAACATCTTTACTTTGAGTGATTTCGTTCTAATCACAGCTTTGCAGAGCTTCCACTAGATTTGGTAGTAATTTTTTGGGAATGATTGTTTTTGGTGAGACTTTTGCATTTGGCCTATATGAATCATTAAAACGTTTTTTTGTAAGTTTTCTTGAGAAGAAGATGGCATTATGGTCAGACAACCCAGTTACATAATTAAAGATTTTGATAATTCTTCCAGGTTTATTTACAAGAAGCAAGTCTATCAAAGTTTTGGAGTGTGAAGTTATTCGAGTAGGTTGTTCTATTAACTGTTTAAAATTAAAATGTTCATTGACTTGTTTCAGGTTCTTTCCAGCTTTCTTATCATTCCAGTTTACATTAAAATCTCCAATATTATAATTTCTTTATTTAAATCACAATGATTAAGAAGAAGTTTTAAGTTATCATAAAAATCCAATCTAGCAGATGGTTTATGATACAAGCAAATTACAATAAAAGACATTGCAGATGAGAGTGAAATTTCTACACCAAAATACTCGAGCTGGATTTCTTCTGGCCAGTATATCCGTCTACATTTTAAAGCGCTTTTAACATAGAGAAGAACACCTCCACCCCTCCCATGTGCCCTGTCATTCCTATCAACATTATACTCTTAATTTATTTAAACTTTGCCAGATCTTTTTGGAATTTCCATTTGCTTCAGAAATTATGTTCATGAAAAAAGTTGCTTTAGCCTTTCGCATAATTTGAATAACCTTATTTCTTAGTGAGGTAAATTTATGCCTGTCTGTGATGAGATGGGATTTCATCTATTTTTTTAGTTACTCATCTCTGTCTCTCATCCATTTCTTACATTCTTCATTCATCCATGGTAATAGATTTCTCTTTCTTTTGTTGTGGCTTCCCCTTTTGGTAAAGTTTAACATTACTTCGTTAATTTTCTTGTGAAATAGACAGCTGCTGTTTTCAACATCTTTACTTTGAGTGATTTCGTTCCAATCACAGCTTTGCAGAGCTTCCACTAGATTTGGTAGTAATTTTTTGGGAATGATTGTTTTTGGTGAGACTTTTGCATTTGGCCTATATGAATCATTAAAACGTTTTTTTGTAAGTTTTCTTGAGAAGAAGATGGCATTATGGTCAGACAACCCAGTTACATAATTAAAGATTTTGATAATTCTTCCAGGTTTATTTACAAGAAGCAAGTCTATCAAAGTTTTGGAGTGTGAAGTTATTCGAGTAGGTTGTTCTATTAACTGTTTAAAATTAAAATGTTCATTGACTTGTTTCAGGTTCTTTCCAGCTTTCTTATCATTCCAGTTTACATTAAAATCTCCAATATTATAATTTCTTTATTTAAATCACAATGATTAAGAAGAAGTTTTAAGTTATCATAAAAATCCAATCTAGCAGATGGTTTATGATACAAGCAAATTACAATAAAAGACATTGCAGATGAGAGTGAAATTTCTACACCAAAATACTCGAGCTGGATTTCTTCTGGCCAGTATATCCGTCTACATTTTAAAGCGCTTTTAACATAGAGAAGAACACCTCCACCCCTCCCATGTGCCCTGTCATTCCTATCAACATTATACTCTTAATTTATTTAAACTTTGCCAGATCTTTTTGGAATTTCCATTTGCTTCAGAAATTATGTTCATGAAAAAAGTTGCTTTAGCCTTTCGCATAATTTGAATAACCTTATTTCTTAGTGAGGTAAATTTATGCCTGTCTGTGATGAGATGGGATTTCATCTATTTTTTTAGTTACTCATCTCTGTCTCTCATCCATTTCTTACATTCTTCATTCATCCATGGTAATAGATTTCTCTTTCTTTTGTTGTGGCTTCCCCTTTTGGTAAAGTTTAACATTACTTCGTTAATTTTCTTGTGAAATAGACAGCTGCTGTTTTCAACATCTTTACTTTGAGTGATTTCGTTCCAATCACAGCTTTGCAGAGCTTCCACTAGATTTGGTAGTAATTTTTTGGGAATGATTGTTTTTGGTGAGACTTTTGCATTTGGCCTATATGAATCATTAAAACGTTTTTTTGTAAGTTTTCTTGAGAAGAAGATGGCATTATGGTCAGACAACCCAGTTACATAATTAAAGATTTTGATAATTCTTCCAGGTTTATTTACAAGAAGCAAGTCTATCAAAGTTTTGGAGTGTGAAGTTATTCGAGTAGGTTGTTCTATTAACTGTTTAAAATTAAAATGTTCATTGACTTGTTTCAGGTTCTTTCCAGCTTTCTTATCATTCCAGTTTACATTAAAATCTCCAATATTATAATTTCTTTATTTAAATCACAATGATTAAGAAGAAGTTTTAAGTTATCATAAAAATCCAATCTAGCAGATGGTTTATGATACAAGCAAATTACAATAAAAGACATTGCAGATGAGAGTGAAATTTCTACACCAAAATACTCGAGCTGGATTTCTTCTGGCCAGTATATCCGTCTACATTTTAAAGCGCTTTTAACATAGAGAAGAACACCTCCACCCCTCCCATGTGCCCTGTCATTCCTATCAACATTATACTCTTAATTTATTTAAACTTTGCCAGATCTTTTTGGAATTTCCATTTGCTTCAGAAATTATGTTCATGAAAAAAGTTGCTTTAGCCTTTCGCATAATTTGAATAACCTTATTTCTTAGTGAGGTAAATTTATGCCTGTCTGTGATGAGATGGGATTTCATCTATTTTTTTAGTTACTCATCTCTGTCTCTCATCCATTTCTTACATTCTTCATTCATCCATGGTAATAGATTTCTCTTTCTTTTGTTGTGGCTTCCCCTTTTGGTAAAGTTTAACATTACTTCGTTAATTTTCTTGTGAAATAGACAGCTGCTGTTTTCAACATCTTTACTTTGAGTGATTTCGTTCCAATCACAGCTTTGCAGAGCTTCCACTAGATTTGGTAGTAATTTTTTGGGAATGATTGTTTTTGGTGAGACTTTTGCATTTGGCCTATATGAATCATTAAAACGTTTTTTTGTAAGTTTTCTTGAGAAGAAGATGGCATTATGGTCAGACAACCCAGTTACATAATTAAAGATTTTGATAATTCTTCCAGGTTTATTTACAAGAAGCAAGTCTATCAAAGTTTTGGAGTGTGAAGTTATTCGAGTAGGTTGTTCTATTAACTGTTTAAAATTAAAATGTTCATTGACTTGTTTCAGGTTCTTTCCAGCTTTCTTATCATTCCAGTTTACATTAAAATCTCCAATATTATAATTTCTTTATTTAAATCACAATGATTAAGAAGAAGTTTTAAGTTATCATAAAAATCCAATCTAGCAGATGGTTTATGATACAAGCAAATTACAATAAAAGACATTGCAGATGAGAGTGAAATTTCTACACCAAAATACTCGAGCTGGATTTCTTCTGGCCAGTATATCCGTCTACATTTTAAAGCGCTTTTAACATAGAGAAGAACACCTCCACCCCTCCCATGTGCCCTGTCATTCCTATCAACATTATACTCTGGCATAGTTACCACTGAATCTGGAGAAATGTCTGATAACCAGGTTTCAGAGAGCCCCAGAAAGTCGATGTTAGAGTTGCAGAGTAGATGTTGAAGCTCTTCATTTTTAGATGCCATACTCCGTATATTCAAGTGTCCGCCTAACAAGCCTTTTGGTTTGGCCTGCAGATCCCAGATTGTTTTTGCCTGGTTAAGTGTATGGAAAATCTTAGATGTCCGATGTTTTTTGAAAACAGGATTTCTCTCCTTTTTTTGTAGTGGAGGCCCGGCTAGCTGTGGCCCAGGTGGTGGAGGCCTGCGGCTAGCTGTGGCCCAGGTGGTGGAGGCCTGCGGCTAGCTGTGGCCCAGGTGGTGGAGGCCCAGCTAGCTGTGGAACTGGTGGTGGAGGCCCGGCTAGCTGTGGCCCAGGTGGTGGAGGCCCGGCTAGCTGTGGCCCAGGTGGTGGAGGCCCGGCTAGCTGTGGCCCAGGTGGTGGAGGCCTGCGGCTAGCTGTGGCCCAGGTGGTGGAGGCCCGGCTAGCTGTGGCCCAGGTGGTGGAGGCCTGCGGCTAGCTGAAGTTGTAACCCAGGCAGCTGAGATAGGAACCAGGGTAGCTGTAATTGTAGCCTGGTTAGCTCAGGGGTTGGGCCTGCTAACTGTAGTCCAACATGGCATGTGCTCCTAGCCGGTCCAGGATTTATTTCAATATCACCAGCTAAAAGTAATATTAACACAAGTTCCAAAGCCCCCAGGGATGATCTAGTTGTAAGTGAACGATCAAGTTTACCTGGGGGTGGCCTGGCATATCCAGAATTGAGAAATCTTGTGAACAAGAGGTATTGATTCCTCTTTACTGCGTATGGAGTTGAGTTTTCCATTTTCCGAGGGCCCGTTAAACTCCAGAAAAGGTAACAACATATAGCAATGAAAAATACACATGTTGATGGCACAATCCAAGGAAATTTGATGGTTTTATAGGTGCATATTTCTGATTGACTGATTGGTCAGGTGAAGTTTGTAGGTCTACTTTCTCACCTGAAAACATTTTAAAACAAATTTTTATGACAAACTATTAGTGGTTTGAAACTATAACATTTCTTCACTTCATTTAATCTGAGCTTTCTCGTGTTGATTTGTACTGCATGATTGTAACAGTACTTTGCCGCCGTTGATGATGTATGCAAGTCTATAATTACAGAAAAGTAAACATATTTCCATGTTTCTCCAAACAGAAATGAACGGTGAGAAGGAGACTGATTCCTGCTGTGATCAGTTTAGCAGATCAGCACCAGCAGCCTTTAGTTAAAGGGCTGATCTTAACCAGCCTCCACTGGTATCTTTCCCAGACCTGTTTGAGGACCTGAAGCCTCCACATACAAGCAGTTAACAAGTCTTATATCTCTGGAAGTTCATCTGACTAATGAATAGCTGTTGGATCTGAAGATCTTCAGACTCAACACAGAAAACTGTTGTTTCCATGAAGGTAGATAAACATCTGTGAAGCTACGTCGGCTATACAGTTTGTTCAGAAACATTTTATTTCACTCTAAAAAACATTTTTTGATTCTGAAGGAGGAAAGCAAAAATCAACAAAAAATAATTTTAAAACTGAATTTACAACCAGATTGTCTGTCCGGATAGACTCTACAGCTTTGATGATAAAAGTGGCTGACAGTAGAGCAGTGACTGGTCTTTTATAACCTGTGATTTTAACATCACAGCTGCAGTGCATTCTGCGAGATTTAGGTCCACTCTGTTTATATCAGCATGAGGATGATTAAAGTGAGGTGTCCTTTCTTTAACCTACGATAGAAAGTCTTTCTGCTGTTTGTCTTTCAGACCGCCTTCAGGATTATGTTGGGAAAGAGGATTTCTCTGACCAGCAGCTCGATGAACAGGAGAGGAATTCCAGTTTGGACCAAGAGGAACCAGAAGCTCTGCAGATAAAAGAAGAGCAGAAAGAACCAGAAGATCCCTGGACAAAAGAGGAAACCATGGAGCTCCCCATAGGTGAGCAGGAAGAGCAGCTTGTTCTGCAGCAACAGGCTAAAGATAAAGAAAAAAAACTGTCCCCATGTTTGACACGAAAAGAACACTTTCTAAAAAAGAAACATTTTATGGTTCATGTGAAATCTCACACAGGTCAGAAGATTTATGAATGTCGGTCCTGTGGAAAAAGCTTCACTTATAAACATCATCTTGAAACACACATGAGAATTCATACAGGAGAGAAGCCTTTTTCCTGCTCAATTTGTGGCAAAAGTTTTACTCTAAAACATCATTTGACTGGACACATGAGAATTCACACAGATGAGAAACCTTATTCCTGTACCATTTGTAACAAAAGTTTTAATGGGAAGACTACTTTGACTTTTCACATGAAAATTCACACAGGTGAGGATGTGTTTTCCTGTAACATTTGTAACAAAATATTTACTAAAGAACATCATTTGACTCGACACATGGGAATTCACACAGGAGAGAAACCGTTTTCCTGTACTCTTTGTAACAAAAAATTTAGTCGAGAACATCATTTGATTCGACACATGACAATTCACACAGGTGAGAAACCTTTTTCCTGTGACATTTGTAACAATAATTTTACTCGAAAGGATCATTTGACTTCTCACATGAGAATTCACACAGGTGAGAAACCTTTTTCCTGTACCATTTGTAACAAGACTTTTACTGACAAGAGTAGTTTGAATTCTCACATGAGAGTTCACTCAGCTGAGAGGCCTTTTGTATGTTTGTGCTGCAGAAAAAGGTTCACTCACAAGTCTAATCTTGACAGACACATGAGAATTCACACAGGTGAGAAATCTTTTTCCTGTACCATATGTAACAAGAATTTTAAAGAAAAGAGTAATTTGACTTATCACGTTAGAATTCACAAAGGTGAGAAGCCTTTTGTATGTTTGTCCTGTGGAAAAAGCTTCACTCAGAAATCTAGTGTTGATACACACATGAGAATTCACATAGGTGAGAAACCCTTTGTATGTCTTTTCTGTGGAAAAAGCTTCACTCAGAAATCTATTCTTGATACACACATGAGAATTCACACAGGTGAGAGGCCTTTTGAATGTCTGTCCTGTGGAAAAAGCTTCACCTCTAAGTCCTGTCTTAATAATCACATCAGAATTCACACAGGTGAGAAACCTTTTTCCTGTACCATTTGTAACAAGACTTTTACTGACAAGAGTAGTTTGAATTCTCACATGAGAGTTCACTCAGCTGAGAGGCCTTTTGTATGTTTGTGCTGCAGAAAAAGCTTCACTCACAAGTCTAATCTTGATAGACACATGAGAATTCACACAGTTGAGAAACCTTTTTCCTGTACCATATGTAACAAGAAGTTTACTGATGAGAGTCATTTGACATCTCACACGAGAATTCACCCAGGTGAGAAGCTGTTCTCCTGAATGATCTGTGACAGCGAATCATTCGGCGAATTCGTAACAGCAGTTAGACGCCACAGGAAGGAGCAGTTGAGGCGTTTTCCATGTTTGGTGATAAAATGTCAATCTAGAAACTGCTTCACCTGGTTGCATGAGAAAATCAAGGGTTAATGGTCTTTTTGGAGTAAAGTTTTTAAGAAAGCCATTATTTGGAAACACATTACATAGAAACTAGAACAGATTAGAAGTTATATTCTAAACCTGGAGTCTCAGATGAAGATTTGGGACGTATATAAGTGTGTCATTCTCAGCTAACTATTAGCTGATTAATGTTTTTTAATGATTCTTTGAAAGTATAATTTTCCTTTGAACTACTTCTAATAGTTTTGATCTTGATTCTTTGGATGTTATATTTTACCTGCTATGATTGAAATTAACTTTAACCTCTTTTATACCACTGATTATATGTAATAAGTGTCTAATAAAGGTGCTGGAGATCTCAAAGCTCACATGGACACTGAAAAACCTGAAAAAGCTCTGAGAGGTGAGAGTTATTCTGCAAAGTTGACTGAGTACTTTGTTAGAATATTTGTTGAAGCTATATTTTCTAATATAGAAGAGGACATATTTAGAACATGATTTGATTTATGTATTTTAATAGAGAGCTTTAATTTTTTAATTGGTTGTTACAGATTTTACTACAAAGGTTATTTTTGTACCGTTTAGGTATAATAAAGCTGTTGATGAACCTTTGAGAAGCCTGTCTGAATCCGTCTGGAGGCTGGGCAAAGTGTCCTCTTTATGGAAATCTAAATATGCTCACCCTAATATATATACCTATTCTAAAAGAATTAGTTCTGTAGTTCCCATTTTTAAGCCAACTGATGTTTGCAGGAGCTGTTTTGAACTAGACTACAGAGGGACGGCAGCAGTTTATGGATCATGTTACTTCATGTTTTTGAACTTTATTAGGGAGATTCACTGAGCCTCCTGATGGGTTTTTAGGCACAAGACAACTTGGAGATAAAGGCTCTTTATCTAAATACAAATATTATACTTCTGGATATTTTGTTTGGGCTTTTTTTCTGTGATTTCCAGCAAATCTTAGTGTCTATCATTACTCCCAAGAACTTAATTTCCTTAACTGTTTCTACTGTCACATTATCTCTCAGGATATGTATATTTGTTTTACTTTCACAGTTTCCTAACAACATAAACTAAAATCCATCTAAATCAATACTGACTTTCACAAATCAACTTATATTTATTAATCAATGTATCTAATCCACAAATAATTTCTCCAGAATTTTGGAAAACTGGAAGTAGAGAAACAGGCCTATAATTTGTGAAGTGCTTTTTGTCCTCACATTTATAAAGTGGAATAACTTGAGACTTTTCATATTTTCTGTAAATTTACGCGACTGAAATGACCTTATTAAGTACGGTCATATCGGTGCCATCGCAGTCAGTTGACCTCTTATTACATTTATTGACAATTCCCTTCCTCTCACAGCAGTGAGAAACAGTGAACAAGGATTTCTGTTGATTAATGTTTCATTCAAAGATCCAGTTGTTGTAGGATCCAGGATTATTTTCTGCCAGTTTGGGTCCAACACTAACAAAATATTTATTGAAATTATAATTATAATCGTATTGTTTACAAAAACTGGAAATTTCCCCTTTCCAGATTTTCTTGATAAAATTATTGAATAAATTCCAAATCCCTTTGATATTCTTCTTATTTCTACCCAATAATTTACTGCAATAATCCTGTTTAGCTATTAGTAGAATAGCATTTAATTTATTCTTATTTTCATTCTCTACATCCAAAGACTTGTGAGATCTCTTTATAGTTTGTTCTTTTTATTTTTCAGGCTTTTTGCAAACCCTTGGTTATCCATTAAACTTCTATTTGTTTTTATGAGAGAATATTATTAATGGAAGTTTTTATTAATTATATGCTATATCGACATCTTGCAAAACAGACTCCAAGTTATGTTTCAACATAATCATCTTTGATAGACTTCAGTGATTCCTCTGTCTTTACTGTTTTAAACTGGATTACTTTCATCCTCATTATTTTATAGAGAAAATGTCGCTGACAATGAAGACTTGAAGATGAACACTAATTTGCTGAACTATTGATTCACTTAACTTATTGTTATCTAAGATATTAGTAAATATATTTTCTATTAAAGTGGCACCGTTAAGTGTGATCCAGCTGGGTCTAGTGATTTTGGGGAAAAAGACTCAAACTGTAGATGGTATTAATTAACTCTTCAGGACGTTTATGGTTAATTGAGTTAAGTAGATCTATATTAAAATATCCAAACCATACTTTAAGGCTGTTGACACAACTGTCTACAATTTTTGCAACAGATATTTTTTGGGAAAGACTTCAGTGTCGAGCAGAGTTTTCGTAAAGGCTTTGCTGTATTCACCTTTTTGATGCATGCCTGTTGCAGTTACCATTTGAGTAATAAAACCTGTTGTTGAATTTCCCATGAGTGTGCAGGTATTTATGTACCCTTCTAATATTTAGTTTGGATTTCCTGTGATGCATCTTCACATAAACTCTTTATTATGGATAAAGGGACAGTTTTCAGAAAGCAAATTGCCATGTTTGTTTCCTTTACTCCGACGCATCTAAATGAATCCCAGTGCAACCTGTTGCTTTCAGAGTTAACCTAATGTGTCGATACGCTCCACCTGTTGTGTGAAGCCTTGAGGTTTGTTAGAGAACATTCTAGAAAAACCCGACAGGAAAACCCAGGAACAGAGCAGACATTGATGGATGTTGGTGGTAACATCAGGTAAGTGCAGTTGTCTTGCCCAACGATACGGAGACGTACGGAGCTGCAGCTTGAACAGATAAATCCCAGCTCCTGAGCCAGCTTATGCTAACGTCGGGATGGAGGAAATTTCTGCTGCAAACCCTTGAAGAATTCAGTGTTTCATAGATTTACTCTGGAGGAGCTGCAGAGATCTACAGCTCAAGTGGAATAATCTGTCAACAGGTTGGCAAACGGTCATACAGAAATTGGGCTCGATTAAAGCAATTTGACATTAAAACCTTATATTATTGGGAATTGTGTTCAATTATAATTGGGAACATTTTGATTGAAATCTTTACCCTCATTTCAGTCTTTAAAAGATGTGGACATTCATTTATACAATCGTTGCCTCATGACTGCAGAGAGATGCTATGGATGGTGAGCTATGCTGCAGGGTCAGATTGTGTTACTGAACGCTTTTAGCCTAAATATGTAAAAAAAAACTGAATTTATAATGCAATTAATCTAAACCTTAGAAAAGAAGCCCTTTTTTCACCTTCTCATTTCCCCGCTCACATGCCAAATTAGTAGATCCTTAAAAACAACTCTAAATACGCCTAATTAAAGAGAAAAGGGTTAAATGTTTAGATGTTTTCCTGGTCCTACAATAAAGGGGGCAAATATAAATTTCAGGCACTTCTGATATTGGTTTGAGAAGAATTTTAAAAGCCATTTGGCATTTCCTACCATTTTACAAACCTACATATGGAAGCAAATTGTTACCATATTTAAAATGAAAAACCATGATCAGAAATGCTTTTTCATTTTAAGAATGATGCTGCATTGTTTGACTCATAGATGAAATTAGTAATTAATAATCCTGTTTGCATTTTCATCATCTTCCTCAACACCGCTCATCATTTTACTTAATTAAAACTAAAAAGAAAAAGACATTTGAGATTTATTTTCCAAATGTACCCCAGCATATACATACCAAAATTCTATTTGAAATGTAAAAGTTGAAAATGAAAAAGCATTTCCAGAAATGCTTTTTCTGCACAGCGCCCCCTACTGAACAAGATGGGTAACCCGGTCAGCAAGGACCTGAGGAAGAGCGGCTGCTGACGTCACTCTGCTGCCCCCGCTGGTCAGAATGCTTTTTGTTTCCGAGTTATGGACAGTACTTTGCTGGCAGACCATGAAAACGAAAAAGCAACGTCCGCAGTGTTTTCTCCTTGATTATGGCATAAAATGTCTTAAAGAAGAAAATGCAAACGGGATGATTGATTACTAATTTCATTTATGAGTCAAACAATGCAGCCACATTCTTAAAATGAAAAAGCATTTCTGGAAATGCTTTTTCATTTTAAATATGGTAACAATTTGCTTCCATACCTACAGAGCAATTGGATCCTTTGCAAATAATCTCATTTAAATACGAGGAAGTATGTGGCTTTAGCGTTACAAAATGTGAAAATAGAACATGTAAAATTACACACATCAGATAACGATAATTTCAATTAGAAACTGTTCAATATGTTTCCTTTGGTCAAACATTTACAAAAAGACGTGCTTCAGCACAAAAAAGAAGCACAGGGAGTCGGGAGACAATTTTATTCAAATGAAATAAATTAGTTAGAGAAGTCTGCAGATAAAAATCACATTTTAATGACCACCTTTTCTTCCCTTGAAAAAATGATTTAAATAATAGTGAAACCATCCTGAGAAATGGAGCAAAAACTCAACAAAATGCCTTAAAATGTCAGTTTAAACCACAGTCACCATGACAACTGATGGTTTTCTTAAAGCTGGACTAGAATCATCATCTTTGTGCCTTCAACTCTAAAACCCAGAGGTAGGTACTGACTAAACTCTGCTGCTGTAACTACAGCATCAAATATAAAATATAATCTGGATGGAAACGATCAGCTTCCTGTTTGGACCTGTTCACTTCCTGTTCGGATTAACTGAGTGTGCAGCTGCTGCAGCTGTCCAGAGGAACTCCATCTGAAGTTAAGTTATTTTCTCTGTGATATCTCTGTATCTAAGTAACTCTAACTGACTAGTTTAAAACATAGCACCTTCTGCTGCACTTTTCTACTGAGCACTTGTCAGTTTCACACGGTTTTATTTCTGATAGCAAGGAGTAGCTAGCCTAGGCTAGCGCTAGCCTAGCATTGCTATGGCTTCTCTCTCTCCCTCCCTTGACTCTCTTCCAACTCTTCCTTCTTCCTCTCCTCTCTCCTGCTCTCTGTGTCAGATGTTCAGTTATTCCTCTGCCTCCTTTAGTGATAATGGGATGTGTAATAAGTGTAGTATTTTTGTAGCTTTGGAGGCGAGGGTGTCAGAGTTAGAATCCAGGCTTCAGGCTGTTGAACATCCAGGAGTTAAAGTAGGCCCCCCACGTAGCTGTCCTCCAAAAGTGCCTGAGCAGCCAGGGGATTGGGTAACTGTACGCAGAAAGCGTAGTCATGGATCTCTGCCCACTGGTCACCACCAACCCGTTCACGTTTCTAACCGGTTTTCCCCACTCAGTGACACACCCACTGAGAAGCCCACTCTGGTGATTGGCAGCTCCATAGTCAGAAACGTGGCATTAGAGACACCAGGGACCATAGTCAAATGTTTGCCGGGGGCCAGAACGGGCGACATCAAATCCTACCTGAAACTGCTGGCTAAGGATAAGGTTAAATACAGTAAGATTGTTATTCACGCTGGTGGTAATGACACCCGGTTACGCCGATCGGAGGTCACTAAAATTAGTGTTGCTTTGGTGTGTAAGTTTGCCAAAAAAATGTCGGACTCCGTAATTTTCTCTGGTCCCCTCCCTGATCTGACCAGTGATGACATGTTTAGCCGCATGTCGTCATTCAACCGCTGGTTGTCTAGGTGGTGTCCTGAAAACAACGTGGGCTACATTAATAATTGGCAATCCTTTTGGGGAAAGCCTGGTCTGATTCGGAGAGACGGCATCCATCCCACTTTGGATGGTGCAGCTCTTCTTTCTAGGAATCTGGCCACATTTATTAGTCCTCCAAAACCCTGACCACCCAGGGTGCAGACCAGGAAGCAGAGTTGTAGTTTAACACACATCTCTGCAGCTTCTCTACTGTTACCCACTCTTTACTCCATCCAGACAGTGTCTTGCCCACGACCAAAATCTAATAAATTAGCAAAGATTCCCAAAGGAGTAAATCATGATAATCTAATTAAAATCAAAATAACTCCAATTGGGGAAAAAGTTAAAACAATTAAATGCGGTCTGTTTAACATAAGATCGCTTTCCTCTAAAAGTCTGCTAGTTAATGACTTGATTTGTGATAATCACATTGACTTGTGTTGCCTTACAGAAACCTGGCTGCAGCAAGAGGATTATGTGAGCATAAACGAGGCAACTCCTTCAAGCTATTTAAATTTTCACATACCCAGAAGTTCTGGGCGAGGAGGAGGAGTAGCAACAATCTTCCAGTCTGACTTACTGATTACTCCCAACACAGTTAATACCTACAACTCTTTTGAACATTTAACCCTTAATTTCCCTCATCCAAATTTCAAGGCAAGAAAACCTCTTCTTTTTATAACTTTGTATCGTCCGCCAGGTCCTTACTCTGAATTTCTAGATGAGTTTTCAGAGTTCCTTTCTGATTTGGTATTAAATACTGACAGGGTCATCATAGTGGGAGATTTTAACATCCATGCTGACATTGAAGGCGATAGCTTAAGAGCAGCCTTTAATGCTATCTTAGACACTATTGGTTTTGTTCAAAATGTGAATAGTCCCACACATTCTCATCTTCATACTTTGGATCTTGTGCTGACATACGGCATAGAATGTGAAGAAATAACAGTATTTCCTCACAACCCTGTCCTCTCTGACCACTTTCTAATAACCTTCAGGATTACTTTAACAGAGTTCTCCTCCCCCAAAAGAAGGTTCAATTTTAGTAGATCTTTATCAGATAGTGCAGTTATAAATTTTAAAGAATCTGCTTCACTTTCTCTCTCCTCTGTGTTGCTGAGCAGTGCTGCAGAGTGCAAAAGCATAGCTTATTCCCCTTCACAGGTTGATGATTTTGTTGATGGGGTTGCTAGTTCTCTGCGTACTGCCTTAGACAACGCAGCTCCCTTGAAAATGAAAACCGTTGAAAATAGAAAGCTTGCTCCTTGGTTTAATGCAGAGCTGCGTACTTTGAAGCAAAATGCTAGGAAACTGGAGAGAAAATATCGCTCCACAGGCCTGCAGGAGTCCTTCCTAGTCTGGAAAAATGGTTTACTGCTGTATAAGAGGACCCTTTGTAAAGCAAGAGCAGCATACTTCTCCTCATTAATAGAGGAGAATAAGAATAATCCTAGATTTCTTTTTAATACAGTTGCCAAACTCACCCAGAGCCATAGCTCTGTTGAACAGTCCATCCCACCTGCTCTTAGCAGCAATGATTTTATGGGATTCTTTATAAATAAGATTGATCTTATTAAAAATAAGATCATAAGCACTCCTCTATCCGCGATTGTACCTGAGGTAGTCATGGAATCTGAACCGGGTTTAGACTGCTTTGATCCAGTTGAACTTTCTGAATTAGCAAAATTATTGTCTTCATCTAAGCCTTCAACTTGTATGTTAGATCCAGTTCCAACCAGGTTATTTAAGGAGGTATTCCCTTTGATCTCCTCCTCCATTTTAGATGTGATTAATCTATCTCTGTTACAGGGATATGTACCTAAAGCTTTTAAGGTTGCTGTAATTAAACCTCTGCTTAAGAAACCGTCTCTTGACCCAGATGACTTGGTTAATTATAGACCTATATCCAATCTTCCTTTCTTATCCAAAGTTCTTGAGAAAGTAGTTGCCAAACAAGTTTGCGACCACTTACACCATAATGAACTTTTTGAAGAGTTTCAGTCTGGCTTTAGAGCTCATCATAGCACTGAAACAGCTCTGGTGAAAGTCACTAATGATATTCTCATGGCCTCAGATAATGGACTTGTATCTGTGCTCGTCCTGTTGGATCTTAGTGGTGCATTTGATACAGTTGACCATAATATTCTTTTAGAAAGACTTGAATATTTTGTTGGAATTAAAGGAACAGCACTAGACTGGTTTAAATCTTATCTATCTGATCGAATTCAGTTTGTTTATGTTAATGATAGATCTTCAACATGCTCAAAGGTTACCTGCGGAGTACCACAGGGATCAGTGCTAGGACCAATTCTCTTTACTTTATACATGCTCCCAATTGGTAGAGTTATTAGACAGAATGGGATTAATTTTCACTGTTATGCTGATGATACCCAGCTATATCTGTCTATAAATCCAGATGAAGCTAACCCATTACATAAATTACAGGCATGTCTTGAAGACATAAAAACCTGGATGACTCTTAACTTTCTGCTTCTGAATGCAGACAAAACAGAAGTTATAGTCTTTGGACCAGAGTCTCTGAAAAAGAAGCTGATTAGCCAGTCACTTCATTTAGATGGGATTAAACTGATTCCAGATAATAAAGTAAAAAATATTGGTGTTATTTTTGATCAGGACCTGTCATTTCAATCCCAGATCAAAGAGGTTTCTAGAATTCCCTTCTTTCATCTGAGGAACATTGCAAAAATTAGAAATCTCCTGTCCAGGGGTGATGCTGAGAAACTAGTCCATGCATTTGTTACTTCAAGGCTGGACTATTGTAATTCTTTACTATCAGGAAGTCCACAAACTGTAGTTAAAAGCCTTCAGCTGATCCAAAATGCTGCAGCCAGAGTTCTGATGAAAATTAAAAAGAGAGATCATATCTCTCCTATCCTGGCTTCTCTTCATTGGCTTCCTGTTAAATCAAGAATTGAATTTAAAATCCTCCTTCTCACATATAAAGCATTAAATGGCCAAGCTCCATCTTATATCAGAGATCTGATTGTTCCTTATGTTCCTAACAGAGCACTTCGCTCTCAATCTGCAGGTTTACTAGTGGTTCCTAGAATTTCTAAAAATAGAATGGGAGGCAGATCTTTTAGTTATCAGGCTCCTCTCCTGTGGAACCAACTACCAGTTTTAGTCCGTGAGGTGGACACCCTGTCTACTTTTAAGGCTAGGCTTAAAACTTTCCTTTTTGATAAAGCTTATAGTTAGGGTGGCTCAGGTTATCCTGAGCTGTCTTTAAAGTTATGCTGCTATAGGCTTAGACTTTTGGAGGACATAGGGACCCCCATTTCATCATTCTGTTCATTCTCTCTCTGTTCTCCTATTCTGCAGAATCTGTTAGTTCAATCTCTAACCTTCTGCTCTCTCTGCTTTTCCTCAGAGTAGCTTTGCCTCGTCTGTTCCTGTTTGGCTGTGACGTCATCCAGGAAAGAAACATCAGCTGTTTGTACACCCTTGTTTGTAGATGTTGGAGATCGGCCTGTCTTCAGGTGTGGTCCTGTTTCTCTGGCCGTGGCTGGGTGGATGTGCTCTCTTCATCCTCTGACATGGGAGCTGGCTCGGAGCTCGTCTGCCTGGCTGTGTGTTTCCTGGACGGGGCCGCCTTTTACAGCTGCTTTTTGTATCTCTGCTTCTGTCTCCTTGAACCCCAGTCGGCCTCGGCAGATGGCCGCTCGCACTGAGCCTGGTTCTGCTGGAGGTTTCTTCCTGTTAAAAAGGAGTTTTTCCTCTCCACTGTCGCTACAAGCATGCTTAGTGTGAGGGATTGTATTTGAGTCAATGAGTCAATGAGTCAATGCAATCAACTGGTTTTCCTTAGATAGAAAACTTTGTATCAATTTGACTGTATGATCTGGTTGAACTGTAAAGTGCCTTGAGATGACATGTGTTGTGAATTTGGCGCTATATAAATAAACTGAATTGAATTGAATAAAATATAATCTAAGGAGGCTTTCCTTTATAACAGAGAAGAACTTTAATAAAATAAACAATGCTGCGAGAAATCAGTGGAACGTATTTGGGTTTTAAAAAGGCAAAAATAAAAATGAACTGGTATATTATTCATATAGAGCAGCACTACATGCTAAAAGCAAAATGACAGCAGCTAAACTGACAAGATAAATAACTTCTCCAAGTCAGTGTAAAATACTTTAGCAAATCTTTTCGTCTGATAGTCCCTCTATGTTCAATGAGCTCATTCTGCTCCTCCAGAGCAGATCTGATCACCCATTCAATGTGCAACAAGTTAACACTAATTATTAGTGTTTATGTTCAAATTAAAATCCTGTTTGTAGAATAAAAAGAGGATAAAAGTTACAAAAAGTGCAAATAAATCCACATCATGGATTCTCTGAGATGATGAATATTTGGTCCAGCAGGTTAGGTCAGAGAGGATCAGCATAAAGGTGTCTCTTCTAAGAGTCCACAGAGATCCTGGATCAGCAGCTCAGCTTCTCCTGGTCAAAGGAACCTTTTCTTCCAGGTTGGTTTCAGCATCTGCTGCTCAAACTGAAGAAAACAAAACAAAGCAGATCAACAATCTACTCTTCAACAAATGTACTAAATATTCACCTTCCAGCGGATCAGGAGGGCCCTCATAGAGACCAGGCAGGGACCTCTGACAGGAGAGGGGTCTTCTCCAAGGTCCAGGCCTCTGGGCTCGAAGCATGAAGCCTGATGGGATCCCCGCCTGCTTTAATCAGGCCACGAGTCAGAAGGGTTCCAACATTTTATACAGGGTTTTTATTTCACCTCAACTTTCTCTCATTTTGTCACGTTTCAAATATGAAGCTTGGATATAAATTTATTTGACTTTATTACAACAGAGCAAAGCAAAGCAGTGAAGGGGAAGTGACTATCATGTTCGTCCTGTCAGAGATTCTTCCACCTGAGCTGAGAATCTCTGCAGCTCCTCCAGAACCTCCTCTTTTATTCTGAGCCCAAATTGCAACAGGTGGATTATTTCCTGAAACGGTGATTTGTAAAGGCAGTAGATTGTCTTCAATTTCATTTAGGGGTATCAGTGTACAGAGGTCTGAACATTAATGCTCGCTGCACTTTTTCAACCTCATTTAGTAAAAAAACAAACAAGATATTTATCTTTTATGAAGCACTACTATGGGACGGTTTATGACCTGTAGTCCCAATCAAACACTGAACTTTCAGAAAATGAGACAAGAAATGTGAGAAAGATATAAAGGGTGTGAATATTTTCTCCTGCACTGAATAAATCATGTTTCACAGAAGCACATCAGCTCTTAGACCTTCTGTTCGATGCTTCTACCTTCTGCCAAAGTAGCCTTCATCATCCTCATCATCCTCGTCGATCAATGAGATATCAGCCAGAGAGGCGACCAGGTTGGTCTGCCTCCTGACACCAAGAACTCCTGCCTCCTCAGCGTATGAGTGAAGCTGAAGGGATGGAGGGAAAAGATGTGAAACATTTCAGGGAAAAAGAAAAGTTTCTTAGAAATACGCATGCATACAACCATGATGAGGTTAAATGAGAATGAAATGAAGCTTTCAGAAATCTATTGAAATAAAGACTAAAAATAATAAAAGAGCTCTGTGACAGAAAGAAACAAGAACTCCTTTATTTCTAAAGCACTTCACCATATTTATCACCAAGTGCTTTAAGGTTGGAAGCTCATTTCTATCAGAAGCTGCAACTGAATATCAACAAAGAAGAATTAGCAGCAATGTTGAAAGCAACCATCGGATTGAGAGGCAGCAATATAAAGAGAGGCTTAACATTAAAGGAATGAGCAGTGGACTCAGTGCAACACTTGCTAAAGGATTATATATTGCAAAGAACGGTGCAGAGCCGACATGGATAAACGGCCTAACATGATGAGAGCCGCATCTTTGACCTGCTGCACCGCCATGTTTAAAGAAAAACAACCATGGAGCTTGTTTGAATGTTTCTCTCCTTGTTCCTGTTTCCAACCATCCAAATACGATGTCAAGGTTTCCTAGTATTGCCATAAAAAGACTTTGTCTGTTTCCTTTAAAGATGTTAAGTTATCAGTATAGTGGGCATTATAAGGTACATTTATAGGTTCTCTGCATGATTTGAATTATAAAGCCCAAAAAAGATGATTAAAAATAAATGAATAAAACGTAATGGCTGACACTACATCACAACCATGAAAGTTTAGTTTTATTCAATTAAGGTTAAAATAGCTGCTCATCTTTTCCAAATCATTCTTTCAACAAAGAAAATCCATCAAAAATGAATGTAAAAGAAACTATAGTGAAGATAAAGAGTGTCTGTGCTTTAAATGTGATGCTATTATTATTTTTCTAGAACAGTCAAAAGCTAAAGACTCAAAATCTTAAAAACAATAAAGTAACTCAGCTTTTATAAAGGTTGGATTTTTCTGTATCTAATTTTCTTTTTTGAACAGGGGTTAAAAAATGTGTCAATCACCAAAAACTTCTTTTTCTAAAGTTCTGGCAAGAAATGAAGACGACTTTAACACCAGCTGTAACCGTCTCACTACAATCATGACAGGCCAATCACAGAGCAGCACATTCAGAAAGAAAAATGTGACGTTTTTAATAGGAATATAAATCTTTAAAGTGTAACATTTATGTTCTGATTTTTATACCTATTTATTCCTAAAGACAGCTTCCATTTAGAGAAAAGTTCACATGAAAATATTCATTTATATGAACTTAAATTCAATAAAGTTTGGTAAACAAAATTATTAAATAATAAGAACATGGAAATGAAAATGATTTAAAATGTAAGCATGTCACTATAATGGAGCTTTTCCTATGGATTTTATCTCTGTAAAGATTTTAATCATATAAACACATCTAGAGCCTCCAGTAACATAGAGAAAGTGATCATTAGTTCACCCGTGTTTCATCAATATCTTGTTCTTCCTGGGGGGGGACACATCACAGACACCCTCACCTGGACTGGAAACACCACCTCACTGGTCAGAGGGCCCAGAAGCGCTTGGACTTCCTGTGGAGGATGAGGAGAGCCCACCTGCCCCCCCCCCCCCCCCCCCCCATCCTCCCCACCTTCTCCAGAAGCACCATAGAGAGCGTTCTGAGCAGCTGTCTTACTGTGTGGTGTGGAGGCTGCAGCGCCTCAGACTGGAAGAAGGTCAGAACAGCAGAGAGGATCATGGGGGCTCCTCTTCCCTCCATTAAAGACATCTCATCCCAGCACTGCGTGTCCCGAGCCCGTGACATCATCAATGGCCCCTCACCCCCCCCACCATGGACTGTTCTCTGGGAAGAGGCTTCACAGCATTCAGTGCAGGTCATCATTTTTGCACCATGTGTTTTTCTCCCACGCTGTTTCCATTTGATCACTGCTGCACTTTATGAAATGGACATTTAATGAAAGCTCTACAAAATAAAAGTTTGTTTTGTATACATTCTGTTTATAGAAAATGACAATACAAGTTTTCTAAGTCTAAGAATTGTGGTGTTAACCAGTGTTTATGTGATAAGACCTGCCATGTGTTATACCAAATGTGACCACTAGGGGGAACCTTACTCCCTTGGTATGTAAGGCAGAGCATTGTATCAGAACGGCAGTTATTCAATACAGTTGGACAGAAACGTACGCCAGTTGTCCCGTGTTTTCCTTCAACGTTTATTATAAATCACACAACATGGTGTCAGAAGTGGAGACTTTCACGACCTGCGGACAAGAGACAGCGTGAATGCCAGGATCCAGTTCCAGACGGCGACAGAGGAGACATCGAGCAAATATGAGAGAGCGAGAGCAGCAACAGGGGCACGTTGAAGCGCCAGGGGACCACCACGAAGATGCTAACGTTACAGACCGTTATGTGGCTAACGCTGTGACGGAAGGCAAAGGAGCGGCTAGCATACCGAGTGGGCTAGGTCAAGCTGCTATCCCGAGTGCAACGTTTACCATAAAGCCACCGGAACCGTTTGACTTTTCTAAACCGCACGAATGGGAGAAATGGATTCGTCGCTTCGAGAGATTCCGGCTGGCAAGTAACTTGAACAGTTCTTCTGAGGCTAATCAAGTTAACACGCTAGTTTACTGCATGGGTGATGAGGCGGACGACGTGCTAAGAGGGCTAGTGCTAACCCAGCAGCAGCGTTTGCAGTACAATGCAGTGAAGGCGGGATTTGACGGTTACTTCGTCCCGAAGAAGAACGTTATTTATGAACGTGCAAAGTTTAACCAACGAGCACAGCAACCTACCGAATCAGTCGACGCATTCCTCACAGCACTTCATGCCCTAGCAGAAAGCTGCAACTATGGTTCCCTACACGATGAACTGTTACGAGACAGATTGGTAGTGGGCATAAGAGACACAGCACTGTCTCAGAAAATGCAGCTGGATAGCCAACTCACTCTCACCAAGGCGATCACCATGGCCAGGCAGTCGGAGGAAGTTCGGCACCAACAGACGGACCTGAGGGGGGAAATGAGCACTGCTAGCAAAGTAGCTGTGGATGCACTGCACAAAGCTAAAGGAAAGCAGCGGAACGCGACGCAATTCAAAGCTAAAGGACTTAAACCGGGACATGCAAAAGCAAAAGCAACAACTCACACGGCGACTGGAAACAAGGCATGGCACAAATGTGGAAAATCACCATCTCATCCTGCGGTTCAGTGTCCGGCACGGAACGCTGAATGCCACAGCTGCGGCAAAAAAGGGCACTACGGCAAGGTATGCAGACTCATCAGCTCTGTGAATGAGTTAGCCGAGGACACAGATGGACTGTTTCTAGGTGAGGTGTCCTCGGGTGAAGATCCATGGATGGCTGACATAGGCTTACAGGGCATCAAAGTGACTTTTAAAATAGACACGGGCGCCGATGTAACAGCCATACCAGAGACAATATACAAAAGTACCATGCCCGGTGCCAAAGACATTAAAGCCGCCATGAAACAGCTGTATGGCCCTGGTGGTGCAAAGTTGAATGTGCTAGGGTCAGTCACCGAAACACTCACCTACAAGGACAGGAGCATCACAGAGAGGATCTACATCGTCAGAGACCTACACGTCGGGCTACTGAGCAGGCCAGCTTCAGTGAGGCTCAAACTGGTTGCGCGGATGGACATGATCGACCAGGAGACGGTGAGGACGACGTACCCAAAATTCTGCGATGGACTGGGGCTGGTGCAGAAGCCCTACAACATCAAACTCAAGCCGGACGCCAAACCCTTCTCTCTCAAAGTTCCACGGCGAGTACCACTACCTCTCATGGGCAAGGTGAAGCGGGAGCTGGAGAGAATGGAGAGCCTGGGCGTCATCAGCCGCATTGAGGCGCCAATGCTGCGGCATGGTGGTAGCTCCCAAGAAAAACAACGAGGTGAGGATATGTGTGGACATGTCACCAGTCAACGAGTCAGTGTGCAGGGAAAAGTTCATCTTGCCATCTGTGGAACACACCCTGGGCATGCTGACAGGGGCCAAGTACTTCTCCCAACTCGACGCAAACATGGGCTTTTGGCAGATACCGCTCTCAAAAGACTCAGCACTGTACACCACCTTCATCACGCCATTCGGGCGGTACCACTTCAACAGGCTACCCTTCGGGATCAGCTCAGCATCGGAGCACTTCCAGAACAGGATGACATCTGAGGTCACGGCAGGCCTGGAAGGCGTTGTCTGCCACGTCGACGACATCCTCATCTGGGGGGACACGAAGGAGCAGCACGACAGCAGGGTGCATGCAGTTCTGGAGCGAGCAGAGAAGGCCGGTGTGACGCTGAACATGGCAAAGTGTGAGTTCGGGAGAGAAGAGGTAAAGTCCCTGGGGCACATCATCTCAGCTGAGGGGGTGAAAACAGACCCTGAGAAGACAAAGGCAGTTCAAGACATGAGGGAGCCGACGAACATCAGCGAGCTTCGCAGCTTCCTGGGGATGGTAAACCAGCTCGGGAAGTTCATCCCCAACCTCTCTGAGAAGGACAAGCCACTGAGAGCCCTGCTCTCAAAGAAGAACATGTGGTGCTGGGGGCACGACCAGCAACGTGCTTTCCGCGGCCTCAAACATGAACTCTCCTCAGCGCCAGTACTCCAGCTGTACGACCCAAACAGCCCACTCAAGATCTCGGCGGACGCCTCATCTTATGGGCTGGGAGCCGTGGTGCTACAGAAGAAGGCAGAAGCATGGCTACCGGTCGCGTATGCGTCCAGGTCGCTGACCGACACTGAACAGCGACACGCCCAGCTGGAGAAAGAGGCACTGGCACTGACATGGCCATGTGAGAGGTTCAGTGACTTTATCCTCAGGGTGCACTTTGAACTCTAAACAGACCACAAACCTCCAGTGAGCCTGCTGGGAGGCCAGGCTCTGGACCCACTGCCACCACGAATCCAGAGATCTCCGCAAACAGCTGCAGGGCGACAGTGTCTGCGCGCAGGTGATGAAATATTGCGTGGAAGGCTGGGCGGACAGGAACCAGCTACAGGGGCCCGCCAAGCACTACTGGCACGTGAGGGCGTTCCTGACTGTGCAAAACGGACTACTCCTGAAGGGCACAAGGTTAGTCATTCCTGCAACAATGAGAGACACTGTGTTAGACAAAATACACGAGGGGCACCAGGGCATAGTGAAGTGTAGGGAGAGGACTACCCAAACAGTATGGTGGCCTGGGCTGAGCAACCAGATCAAAGAGCTGGTACTCAAATGCAGAGAATGCATCAAGGAGAGGGCCAACCCAAAAGAGCCCCTGATGCCAACCCAACTACCTGATAGGCCATGGCAGAAAGTAGGTGCAGACCTTTTCGTGCTGAAGGACAAAACTTACCTGTTAGTAGTTGATTATTTCTCCCGCTATATTGAGATTGCCCAACTCAGCCCCACACGATCTGTTAATGTGATCACACACCTCAAATCAATGTTTGCACGTCACGGCATTCCAGAGACTCTAATTAGTGACAATGGGCCACAATTTTCTGGGCATGAAATGAAAGCCTTTGCCAGTGACTATTGTTTTGAGCATGTAACCAGCAGCCCAAAGCACCCCCAGAGCAACGGCGAGGCCGAGCGTGCTGTCCAAACCGTGAAGAGCCTGCTTAAGAAAGCCGGCGACCCCTACCGCGCTCTGTTGGCCTACAGAGCGACACCCCTGAGCAACGGCTACAGCCCTGCCGAGCTGCTCATGGGACGGCGCCTGCGCACCACTCTGCCGGTCCTGCCAGAGAGGTTACAGCCAGCACTTCCAGACCTTTGCGACCTTCAGCGGAAAGAGAGGGAGAAGAGGCGAGCAGACGCACAACACTACAACAGCAGACACAGAGCACGAGACCTGGGTAAGCTGTCACCAGGTGACGACGTCTGGATCACAGACACAGCTGAGCCAGGTACGGTAACATCCGCACACGGCACCCCACGATCTTACCTGGTCGCTGGATCACAGGGGACACTGCGGCGGAACCGTTCTCACCTGATTCCTATGCCAGAGCAGAGGTCAAAGTGCGAGCAGCAGCCACTCAAGGTGGACAGAGGTGAAGAGACTCCTTCAGCAGTCAGACCGACTGTGAGCTCACCTCATATCACAAGAACCAGGTCTGGCAGGGAAATAAAGAGACCGGACAGACTTGACCTGTGAAAATAATAAGCGTGATTTAAAGGTGAAATGCTTACCTGTATATGACAATCAAAAAAAAAGAAAAAAAGAAAGAAACATATACTTACCTGTGAAATGGAAAAGAGAATGTGACATGGTGATTGTGTTTGGTTTAAAACACTGTTTATGTTATGCCAGTTATGTGGCTGAATGCTAAATGTCTGGTGTTATGAGACGTTAGAAATGAAATGAATCTTTTATCTTGAAAGGTTAGAGGAAAGAAAATCCTATAAGTTGTACGAATATGGTGGTTACAATGTTCTCAGGTTAACAGCAAACTTAAAAAAAAGAGTAATCATCTTCTCTTTAACTTCCAGTAAGGGGGATGTGGTGTTAACCAGTGTTTATGTGATAAGACCTGCCATGTGTTATACCAAATGTGACCACTAGGGGGAACCTTACTCCCTTGGTATGTAAGGCAGAGCATTGTATCAGAACGGCAGTTATTCAATACAGTTGGACAGAAACGTACGCCAGTTGTCCCGTGTTTTCCTTCAACGTTTATTATAAATCACACAACAAGAATCAAGAAGAATAAAACAGTTTCATTAATTTACGGTTTCATTAGAGGAATTAAAACGAACCCTGAGGAGAATTAAGACGTCAATATCTGAGAACGATCAAATATGTTATATAATGATGAGTAAACTTAGTGAGCATCAAAGATCCTTTTATTAGATTATTTAACAGAATATGGGAATGTGGAAAACTAGCCCAGAGTTGGAAAGAGGCTACAGTGGTTCCAACACCAGAACCTGGCAAGGATTGTTGAAGACCAGAACATTATAGGCCGGTTGGTCCAACATCATGCTGGAGTAAAATCATGGAGAAAATGCTTCATGAAAGACGAACCTTTTTATTGAATCCAATGGATATTTATCTAAGCATCAAAGTGGTTTTAGGAGAGGGAGGAACACTATGGACCCTGCAATATGTTTACAGCATGAGGGAATGAAAGCTAAAGTTAATAAAGAAAGTGTTTTGGCGTTCTTTCTAGATACAGAAAAGGCTCATGATATGATGTGGAAAGAAGCATTAATGATTAAACTGAGGAAAATAGAATCTATTACTGGTTAGATCACTTTTTAACAGAGCAGGTAATACAGGGAAGAGTTGGTGAGATTATTCAGGGAAATATGGTTTAGAAAATGGGACTCCAAGGAAGAATAATAAGTCCTTTATTATTTTCAGTTATGATAAATGATGCATTTAAAGAAGCAGAGAATGAAATGGGCTGTTCTCTTTATGCTCTGTAGAAAACCTTTAAGTTTAAACTGGATTAAAAACAGAATAATCAAAATAATGTGATAGTGTCTGATAGTATAGCAGCTTTATTAAGGATTGAATCAAATCATTGAAAAAGTAAAGATATTATTGATGGTATTTATCATCCTCTGAACAAACTACATGTAAAGAAAATAACAGTAGAATTTGTTTGGGTTCAGCTCATGTTGGAGAGGAGGGAAACAAAGAGGTTGATCTTTGAGCTAAACAGGAACTAAAATCTAAAAATGTTGATCTAGAGAATCCTTTAGTCAAGATTGAATGTAAAATAATAATGATAATAATGTTAGAAATACGTCAGGCAAACTGGGACATAAGTGATAAAGAGGAAACTGATATAAAATTCAGAAAAATGTGGAGATAAAAGGAAAGCAGGAAGAAACAGGAGAATAGAATCAATAATTTCATGATGCAGAATTGGTCAAACAGGTTTGAATAGTTCACTTCAAATAACTGGTAAACATGCAGCAGGTTTATGTGAAAGTAGCAACCTGCCTGAAACTGGACAGCATGTGTTTATGGATTTTATTGGTTATAAAACTGAAGGGAGACAGTTTAGAGAAACTATGGATCAAAGGATAATTTAGTATCGAAAATGTTTTAGCTATAAATTAAAATAAAAGATCAGATCTTCATGGATTTGAGAAATATTTCAGAGAAAATAGTTTGAATCTGCTGTTGACCTGCAGGTGGCGGTAATGCGCTTTAATAGTTAGTGTGTCTTCCGCCATGATGGAAGAACAAAACCCACATTGAGGCGACCAGACTGGACAGAACAGGGGAGTCCGCTTCAAGATGGCGGAGTGAGGAGACGCTCCCTACCGAGATCTGCACATAAAATTCATAAAACGCGGTAAAGCCCTGACTATATAAACAATAGCACTATTGATTCTCTACAAGACAACATAGACAACATAATACATATTAGTTACAATAAAATGCCGAACCAGAAAGGAGCGAAAAGAGGTCTAGAAACATCCAAGTCCAAGCCTGCGTCTGAGACGGCTAGCGAAGCTAACGTGGCTAGCGCTTCAACCGGTAACGCATTATTTGATAACTGCCACAACTACGCAGCTGCCCCCTTAACTTTGACTTTGAATGAGGAAGAAATTAGCGACTTTCCTGCCCTACCTGTTACACCTCTGAAATCGCCAGCAGCGAAGAAGGTTATGTATGATCGCAGCAACCCGGAGCCTTCTGCTACAAATGAGATCATATCCAGTCTGTCTGCGCTGATAAACGCCCGTTCTGACAATCTAGAGAGCATGGTGCAGGAGAACACGCTAAAGATTGAGGGTCTCAAAAAGACTATTGACTTTTTATGCGCTGAAATGAATGATGTGAAGATGAAAGTGAATGATCTGGAAAAAAGAGTTACAAGAGAAGAAGGTCGTGTGGATAACTACCAGCAGAGGCTTGGTGAATTGGAAAGATATTCCAGGAGGTGGAATCTCAAACTACAAGGAGCTGAAGAAACTGAGAGAGAAGACATACGAAGAAAAGTGATAGAAATCTGCCAGTCAGTTCTACCAGAACATAAACACAAGCTGCCTGATGCCATCGACACTGTTCACCGTCTTGGAGCCAAACGCACAGGTAACACCAAACCTAGAGGGATCATCATTCAGTTCTCCTCCAGAGTCATCAGGGATGCAATATGGAAAGCAGCCAAGACATCTTCGTACCTGAAGAACAACCAACTGAGATTCACTGAGGACCTGAGCAAGGATGACAGAGAACGACGCAATAAACTTTGGCCCTTGATAGACAAAGCCCGCAAGGAAGGTAAACCAGCGTACTTCGTTGGAGGTCGTGGATTTATCAATCGATCAGAAGTCTTCCCTCCTTCACTCTAAACGAATCCTTAGAAAGGATAATTTCACCTTTTCATTTACAATTTAAGTGTGTTCTTCACTATACTCTCACGTCCCGCTTTTTGAACATTATATATTCTCCTTTAGGCAATATATAATTTAGTTATGAAGTCTTACCTTGTTCTTGTTGTAAGATCCTAAAGTACCATAGTCAAACCAAAATAGATAGCAAAGTGCTATTTTTCAATTATCTCTCTTGTTTTATAAAAATTTAGTCGGACCTCTTACCGATTTACTACTTAAAGCGTGCAGCTATCGGTCCCCTTCCTTTGTGAACTCCACTTTATCATAAAAGTTTAGTTCTTGTTCTTTATTATCTGTTATTCTTCTTAAATAACTCTGTCCGTTTCATTTGTATCTCTTAATGCCAGGGGGTTAAGACAAACAGGTAAACGCAAAGCATTATTCTTATTTGCCAAACAATTTAAAACAGATTTTTGTTTTTTTCAAGAGAGTCATTCTACATCTTCTGATGTTAATTTCTGGAAATCCCAGTGGGGAAATGATATGTGGTTATCTCACGGATCTGAGCGCTCCGCTGGTGTCGCCACACTTAAAAATAATTTTTCTGGATCTGTTCTACATACTGTTTGCGACACTCTAGGTCACTACATTTGCTCAGTAATTGAATGCCTTAACAATACCTTTATTGTTGTTAATATATATGGCTACAATAATATAACGGAAAACAACAAACTATTCGAATCATTAGAAGACAGAATTACTTTTTGGCTCGCCAAATATCCAAACTCAATAATTTTAATTGGTGGGGACTTTAACATTGCCTTAGACAATACGATGGACAGTTGGCCCCCTAAGCCGCAGTCCTCATTCAGTGCCAGTTTAAAAAATTTTATGGAGAAATTTAATGTTGTTGATATATGGAGAGAAAAATTCCCAGATGACAAAATCTTTACATGGAGCAATAAAATAGGTTCCAGACAATCCCGGATAGATTTTTGGCTTATCTCCAAATATATTAACAAAGACAATATCGATGTTAACATACTTGCCACCCCTCTTACAGATCATAGAGCTATTCGCATTAGCATCCAGATTTATACCCCAGATAATACATCATATAAATGTGCTTACTGGAAACTAAATAACTCCTTGCTAAAGCATGATGTGGTTAAAACTCATATTAATAAATTAATTTTATATTATTGGAATAAGGCTAATAAGGAAGGATCCTTTTGCAACAATTGGGAACTTCTCAAATTTGAAATTAGCAAATTTTTAAGACATTACGGAAGTCAGATCTCTAAATTAAAGAAAGCTGAAGAGGAAGAAGTCATAAGCAAGATCTCCTCCTATTACCTAAAATGCCAAGAAGAAGTTTCAGAGGTAGATAAATTAAATTTAATAGAAAATCAGAATAAACTGGATGCCTTGTATAAACACAAGGCTGAAGGTGCCTTCATCAGATCCAGGAAACGATGGCTGGAAGAAGGAGAACAAAATTCTGCTTATTTTTTTAGACTTGAAAAATACAGATCAAGAATAAATTCTATTTTCCAACTAAATATCAATGACATTATATCAAACAATCCTAAAGAAATTGCAACCTTTTGTACTAAATTTTACTCTAATTTATACAGCTCAAAATATAATAAAGAGATATCAGAATCATTCCTTAACAAAATAAAAAATTTACAAACTATTGATGTAGAAGATAAAAACTACTGTGACAGCCCTTTTACCGTGGAGGAAATTTCTAAGTGCATTAATGCACTCAAGGCCAATAAATCCCCTGGCACAGATGGTTTATCTGCTGAGTTTTATCAATCATTCTCTGAGCATATAGCTCCATTTCTCTTACAGGTATTTCTAGAAAGTATAGAGAACAACACTCTCCCTCCTACCCTGACTCAAGGCCTAATAACACTCATTCCAAAACCAAACAAAGACCCTCTATTTATTGATAATTGGAGACCTATAAGTCTACTCAATAATGATTATAAAATTATGGCTTCAATACTTGCTTACAGACTTAAAGAGGTTTTGGACACAGTTATTGATGAGACACAATCAGGCTTTATGAGGAACAGAAACATCTCTAACAATATTAGACTTGTTCTAGACTTACTTGATTATTCATATCTAGTGCCTGATGAAAGTCTTATTCTTTTCCTTGATTTCTATAAGGCCTTTGACACAATAGAACATCAATTCATTTTTCAATCTTTAATAAAATTTGGTTTTGGCCCCTTCTTTTGTAATGCAGTCAGAACATTATACTCCAACTCCAATAGTGTTATTAAATTGCCAAACGGCACCACCCCAAGATTTGACCTAAAACGTGGCATTCGTCAAGGATGTCCCGTTTCACCTTATTTATTCTTACTTTGCTCTCAAATCCTTACAACTCATATCTCCAATAGTGCCGTACAAGGAATCAGCTTACCTAACAAAGTACTCATAATCAGCCAGCTGGCAGATGATACCACACTATTTTTAAGGAATGCAAACCAGATCCCTCTGGCCTTAGAGGTGATTAATACTTTTTCCAAAGCCTCTGGCTTATTTTTAAATTTAAAAAAATGTGAATTGCTACCGATTAAGGATTGTCATGCTAATGATATTTGCAATATTCCTGTTAAACAAGAAGTTTCTTATTTAGGAATCTTAATCTCTAAAGACCAGAAGTTAAGATGCTCCTCTAATTTCATACCAATTATACAGAAAACCAAAAATAAACTGAACCAGTGGCTTCAGAGGGATTTATCTCTTAGAGGAAGAATTTTGATTTCTAAAGCTGAAGGGTTATCCCGACTGACTTATGCTGCTCTCGCCTTACGTTTAGACAATAAAATCTGTAAAGATATTGATCGTATGCTTCTTAATTTTATATGGAAAAATCGTACTCACTATATAAAAAAAAGTGTTATTATGAATAATTATGAATCAGGTGGACTTAACTTTCTGGATTTCTCTACCCTAAATAACACATTTAAAATTAAATGGGCTAAACACTTCCTTAAGAATCCAACCTCTATCTGGAACATTATACCACAACACATTTTCTCATGCTTTGGTGGCTTCAACTTTATTCTACATTGTAATTACAATGTTGAGAAACTCCCTGTAAAACTCTCATCTTTCCATAAGCAGGTGTTCTTAGCGTGGACGCTCATTTATAAACATAACTTCTCACCTCACAAATACCTCATCTGGAACAACAGAGATATTCTATTTAAAAACAGGTCACTCTATCTTGAAACCTGGGTTCAAAATGGAATTTTACTGGTGGCTCAGCTGATTAATAAAGAAGGACGATTAATCAATTACAATGAATTCTGCTCGATATATAATTTTCCAGTTAGTATCCAGGAATTCTCCATGGTGGTTAATGCTGTACCTTTGGGCACCTTAATGCTGTTTAAAAACACTAATTATTCTCTGTCTGTTCCACCTTTTATCCCTGCTCTAACCGAATCATCTGTGGGAAAAAGCTGTTTTTCAATGGAGTTTAGGAAAAGCAATGAGAGAATACGCAGATTGTTCCAAGAACTTACTGTTTCTCGTCCAGCCCTAACATTTTATTGGAGCCGTTATATCCCAGATATTCACTGGAAAACTGTTTGGATGATCCCCCATAAATATTTAATTATAAACAAGGTGAAGGAAGTGTCATTTAAAATTCTCCATAAAATTTACCCTGCTAAACATTATATGGTAAAATATAAACGCGACATAAACACTAATTGCACTTTCTGTGAGGACCATCCAGAAACTGTAACACATCTTTTTTGGCTCTGCCCTGTTATACAAAGGTTTTGGTCTGAATTTAGCAGGTTTATTATTGACCATATCTTAAACAATTTTTCTTTATGCTGGGAAAATGTTTTATTTTGTTTCTATAGATTTAATAGAAAGGTTGCTGATCATTTCTTTATCATAAACTTACTAATACTCTTTGCTAAATATTTTATTCATAAATGCAAGTTTGCTAATAGGATACCTTGTTTTTCTTTTTTCATTAAAGATATAGGTCTATATGTCAAATCAATAACAGACTCTACAAATCAAAAGGCTCAAAGGACAATCTCGATATGTACGTCTTTGCATGTTCTTATCTAATCACCCCTGGTTGTATTGCTTGAATGTTGTATTGTTCATTATACTGTTTGTTGTATACTAATGTCATTTAAATAAAGTTCATTGAAATAAAAAAAAAAAAAAAAAAAAAAAAAAAAAAAAAAGACTGGACAGAACAGCAGCTAGCAGCATTAGCTTAGCTTGTGTGTGGAGTCATTGTAGAGAGGCTGATAATCTGGGAGTGTTTGCAGTGAGAATGTCTTCAGTCCAGCTTCAAGGAGAGTTTATCACCGAGCAGTTAACTCCTGCTGAAGAAACATTCACGGAGTTTAAAGGGAGTTTGGTCAATTCGGAGGAAAAGATGGACGATCAACATCTACTGCTGGATTTCACCAGGATCCCCCAGATCATCTTACACCGGATAGGTAGGAAACACCTGATAGAAACGATTCCCTGATGATGCACTGTGGATTTTAGCCTCATCTGATTGAAAAACTGCTTAGAGGAGATCAACATGCTAAGCTAAAGCTAACTGCCGGTTGATAGTGGGAGTCTATTAAAGGCTAAAGTCTGCTTCATGTTCGGTCATTGCAGCTGTTAGAGTCTGAGTGGTTTATGGTTATCTCCTCTTTCTGTGTTTTCTTTTTTATTTTATAATAAGAAGAGGAGACGTGTTTTATTTTTTAGCTCCGTCATCCTGACTTTACAGCCGCACATTCGCCAACCATCACCTCTCGCGGGGCTTCCGTAAATGTCCCTGAACCCTGTTGCATGCTGGGTAATGGTGTTTTAAAGCTTCCATGCTCATACCGTCACACTCCCCTCCACACGGACAGAATTTCCACCCGGAGCCCCTTGAGCTGGACTCCAGGGTCGCGGGTTCGATTCCAGCAGATGCAAAGTTAGGTTTGAGGGAACAATGTTACCAAAATAAAAGAAAGTTTAAGAAAGTAACTTGTGCCTTCTTACAAAAAATTAGAAAATAGTATTTCGTTGAAAATAATTTGTCTCATATTTTATATTACAACGCAGCAAATTGTATTTGCTAAAACAAAGAATTCCTTTTAAAGTTTTATTGATTAACATAATTATTTATTTTTGTTTTCTGATTCATTGGTAAATAAAAATAAAAATTTCCAATCATACAATGTAGTACCTAGATACATTTACTTTAATGTTATTAATCATATCCAGTCCTCAAACCATGTTTTTTTTTTAGTATGTATGTTTTCTAAGGCATTTTTATAGTGAATTAATTATAAAGTTTTCCTTGTTTCTGCAAAGTTTTATTATGAATATTTCAGAATCAATAGCAACTGCTGCTTATTCACAGTAGACCAAACACTGTATGTTTTAAAGAACCAGATATTTATTTTCCAATAAATGAAAAGACAGTGAATTAAACACAGTAACAAAAACAAGCACAATAAAGAAAAAACAAATGAAATCCATTTCAACCATTGTTCTTTAGTGAGAGTCTCTACGGACAGTAAATCTGCCCTCTGCATTGGCTCTGCCCTGTTTCACTGATTCTGAACCGCCCGCATTTTGTTGCAGATATTATGCAAAACTTTGTGGGTCAGTTTTCAGGCTGCTCTGTTAGGATGAACGGAGGCTGCTCCTGGAACTGGACCAGGGGCCACAGGAGGGTTAAAAAGTATTCAACCATTCATCCTAGTTAAATGAACAGAGATCAATGGATTTCACTCAGTCGGCACATTTATTCACATCTTTGCAAAGAGAGAACAGTTCATCATACAGCCCTTTTATTTTATTTAGGTTGTTTATTTATTCTGCTCTCAGTTATCAACCCAAATTCCACATGGACTGTTCCAGATGGAAAAATAAGCAGCATCTATATGGATCCTTATTAGCTTAGCTTAGCTGATTTTATCTTCTTTCCACCCTTTTCTTCATCAGAACAAATAACAGATGTTCTGTTGAAGAAACAACAATATAAAGTTTCAGTCATTTAACCTCCAGATATATCTGAGCTATGGATTCATTGAGAATAGATCATTTAAAGCCTCCACCATTCATCTTAATGTAGGAATTAAATCCTGTAATCTAGATCCTCTGTCATTGTAATCATTATTATTAATGTTATCATTATGATTAAATAATATTATCATCATTATTTCCAAAAGAGTCATTTGAACACCATATAATTATTAACAAAAACTTATGTTAAATAAATTTGCATATTTATTCCAGATTAGCTTAAGATATATTTACTTCTTAATGAATTGTCAGTAATTTAAAAGCAAATTCAAGCAGCCTAATTTATTTTTATACAAGTTATTTTGCTCTATACACGTATAGATTTATTTACCCTTAAAGTTTAATCTAAATCTTAATTAATGTTAAGAAATTAAACTTTAGCATTTAAATAATGACAGTTTCTTGCTTATTTGAAAAAATGCCCAATTATTGTTAAAAAAACAATGAGCCACGGAAACTAGAAACTGTCCTTATTTTACAGTTTAACATTAATTATTCACTCATTTCTATTTTCCCAAGACAAAAATAACTAAATCATCATTTCAAAAATGGACAACATACAATAGTTAGAGCGGATCCACAATTACAGACAACATAGAAGATAAACAGATTAGAAAAACAAAACACAAACAAATAACCATAATATAAATGACTGAACATTGTAATTATTGCATGCAATCCTGGATGTCAGGCCCTTTTCTCTCACTGGGGGGGGGGCACCCTTAGCCTGCCCATCTTTACTGAACCTCCTGTAACTGGGTCAACGGTAAAATAGCTGCTTTTCAGTCTATTTATCCGCAGGTCATTTAACTCTAGTCAATAAACAGCGAACCAGTTACTATTCTGCTGGAAGCCAGCCTGGGATAATAGGGAGATCTCTCTGAAGACCTCGTCACCTCTGACCTAAGAATCAGAACATCTTATGGCGTATTCTGCTGCCGCCCCTCAAAAGAAGCCTTTTTCAGGAAGGAAATGTCTCGTCAGTCGCCCCACTTCATCCTTCAGTCACTTTAAGTCACCTTTGCCCTCACCACATACTTTTCTCATTTAATTTCCTCATATTTGCTTTTCTCATCAACGTTACTTTTCTCTATTTAATTTTCTTTGTTTTTTTTTTTATTTTATTTTAGGTTAATTCCTCCATTTTTCAAGTTTTTTCTCTTTTAAACTTTTAATTTCACCTTATTTTATGCCCTACTTACTTTTTTTGAAAAAACATTATTTAATAGTTTTTTAGCTATGAGTTATTAATTCCTGTAAATGTTTAGAGATTTTTTTTATTTAAAAGCACCATTGAAAGTAAAATTCCTTATTATCACTTAGTATAGTGTCAATATGTTTAGTATCAGGTTTAAAAACTGCCTTTTTGAATTCTTATTTTAACATATTTCTCTCTGGAGCTGAGAGTTTCTTTGAACTCTCCTCTCATCCAACCATCATTTTAAACTGTTTCCTTTCTATTTTATTTTATTTATTTTTTATCTGTAAATCCTCTTACCATAGACCTTCTTTTTAGCCTCTAAACTTCTCATCATAATGTTTGATCTTATCTTCAACATTTATGTATTGCAACATTAAAAGAACCTTATTTTACAAGCATTTGATCAAAAATTTCTCCTTGGGCAGCTGACAATTCCCTGGAACCTTGCCTTTGTTCTACTACGATAGAACTGCAAAACCTTTCCCATTATCTACAGGTAATTTACTGGTTTCCAATATGCACACCATTCCTCTGGTGCCGACCTGGATAACTGGGGGGGATCCCACTCTAGATTACTGACGTCTCAGTAAAATGAAGTGCCTTCTGGTGGCACCTACAACCTTCCTCTCTCTCTTAGAGAGAGCCTCACGTTCCTATGCGAGGTCTTTTGGTTCACAGGTGGAAAAAAAACAGAATTGCCTTTTGTGTCCCCAAAAGAAAAGTTATCTTTTATTTTCTATGTATATTGTTTAGTATTATACTAATATTAGTGCATTAAAATGATTAACCTATTAATCTTTAATGTATCTAGTTTCTTATTTTTTTTGTTTGTTTTTTTGTTAGATTACATTTAAGAAGAGGACTTTGTTTGAGCTAATAGTCCAGTATTTGATTTCTAATACCGTATTTTCACGACCATAAGGCGCACCGTACTAAAAGGCGCGTTTTTTATATACAGGTACATGTCCTCTACTACCTTTAAATACCTCTACTGCATATTTAAAAATAGAGCGGGAGCAAAGCTGAGTATGATTGTGCTTGATTCATATATTTATTACAAAGTATTAATCAAACCTGGGAGCTGGCCGTGAGACAGACACATGGCAGATGACACTGAGCGCTGTGATCACTCCTCTGAAACAGTTTATTGACGCATAAATTAACTTAAAATCCTGAAACCTGCCGACAGAATATGTTCGCTTTTATCATCCTGCTGCCTGCAGTTTAGATTATTTAGATGAAAAACACCTGCCAGCCGCGCGGTGAACCGCGAGGAGGTGACGCGGCCAGAGGCTGCTGTTGAATTAAGTTTTCAGGTAGAAAAATAGAGCGGGAGCAAAACTGAGTATGATTGTGCTTTATTCAAGTATTTATTACAAAGTATTAATCAAACCCATCAAAGTCATCATCCTCTGTTTCTGAATTAAACAGCTGCGCTAAATCAGACATGCCAATTTCCCCTTCTTTGCTGTCAGAGTCACTTTCCGTGCCGTGCGGCTCCCCAGAAATAATGCCGGCTTTTGCGAAAGCTTGAACAACAGAGCCAGCAGACACGTTAGTCCAACCATCTACAATCCATCCGCAAACGGTGGAGTAACTTGCCCGGCGCTGCCTTCCACTTTTCGTGAAACTGTGGTCTCCGTCGGTCATCCATCGCTCCCACGCCGCTCGCAGCCTTACTTTGAACGGTATGGAGAGATATTTGTGCCATCGGTTTGAGCGCGCAGGAACCAATCCGAGCGCGCAGGAACCAATCCGAGGGCGCAGTGAGACAACGCACGCACGCGCAACACCGGTCTGGCGCGCGCTCAACTCTGAAAAACCCTCTCAACACACTGTTCTCGCGCTCAGTTTCATCTCTGCGCGCGCTCGACCTGCCCTCTCCGCGCTCAACACCAGCTGTGCGCTCGGCTGTTTCTGTGCGCTCGCAACTTCAGCAATGTATGTAAATGAACCATACCATCAGCCAATCACGCTCAGCTTCTTTTCATCCAATGAAAGCATTCATTCCTTCTTCTTCTTCTTTTCTATTATGGCGGATCGCAAGCAACTTTAAGGTGCATACCGCCACCTACTGTTCATGAGTGTGTAGCAACATTGTTTTACATCTATTAAATTCTATTTTTTAATTTTGTATTCTGAAGATAACTAAATAACGCGTTCCTTAATCTATAAATATCCTTTATATTTCCTTTATTTCCCAATAATCCTTTAAGACTCCATTCTTGGCCTGTCCTTTCAACTACTCTTCTCAATTTCTCCCTTTCAGGTTCATATGTTTTACAGTTCATCAATACGTAAGCATTCGTTCCAAATACTACATTCGGTTAAATGAAAAAAATAAAATAAAAACACAATCAGGAAAATCAAACAACTCTTACAGTTATTTGGTCAACACTCCTAACCATTGATGGACAGAAGATAGTACTATAAAATATCTTGAATTATCTCAAATAAACTTCAGTAAAACAGTTATTAGATCATTGCCTCATCCATCTCTTTTACCTGCTATTGACGTGGATTTAAATTTGCTGTTTTAAAAGAAAAATAAGGAGGATATTTCATAGGCGTGTCTCTTTGCCATTTTAGGGTTGTTAAGACAACAATGTTCTGCATAAAGCACATACCTGTTCTTTTATACACAAGCCACGCCCACACTTCCCCCTTTAACGTTCTCATGATCTTTTATACACAAGCCACGCCCACACTTCCCCCTTTAAAGTTCTCATATACTCATGGTGGTCTCAACAACGTCGGCAGATAGGGTGCATCGCACCATAGGGCGCGCCGCACATTTTGAGGAACAAAAAAGACGTTTATATGCGCCTTATAGTTGTGAAAATACGGTAATCGTTACATCTGTTACATCTGTTGTTTTGTAATGTAGTTTTTGAAATTTAATTTAAACTGAGACGACCAATGATTAATCTCACCGTCTCATAAAATGGTTGGTTTTGATCCTCCTGCTGACTTCCAGGGACCTCGATGCCAGAAGTCCTCAGTCCCTTAACCTTCTAATGGGGTATTGAGGCTGGAAGACTGCTTCCTCCAGGTGGTTCCTGACACTTCTGACAATCGCTGTCCTCAGAAAAAATCAGTCAAAGAGAATCCTGCCGACAACGCCAAATTGTCGTGGGAAAAAATATTCAACTTCTGACCCTAGTTAAATGAACTGAGATTGATGGATTTCACTCAATCGGAGCATTTATTCATATCTTTGCAAAGAGAGAACAGTCATCATACAGCCCTAATGGCTCAGCATTCTGCCCTGTTCTGCATGAGCAGCGTTCCTTCCCCTTAACTTACAACAATGGGAACGTAGTCAGACACTTTGGTTAAACAGTAACGTGATTAATAAACCTTGAGAGAATCTGGTTTGTTACGGGAAGAAGCTATGTCTGGTCTACAAACACCATCCTGCATAGAATGGTGTGGCCTTGAGAGAGAAACAGCCTGAGTGAAAACTTTTATAGTGAGTAAATAGGATAAATTAATATATAATAAGAGAGAAATCTAACATTTCCAACAACAGTTACGTGTCCGAACCGATTGACTGTATTTGTGTGTATGTATTTAGATGTGTGTGTATATGTATATATATATATATATATATATATATATTATATATATATATATATATATATATATATATATATATATATAATATTAGGGCTGCAACTAACGATTATTTAAAAAATCGATGAATCGGACAAAAAATATTTTTTATATTAACCTCTTTATTCCAAAATAAACATTTTAGACAGAACAAACAAGCACACAAGTACAGGTTGCTCATTAACTGTACTGGTGCAATATGAAAAATAAATGTTTGTGTTAAAACTACGCAAACTTACATGAGAAATGTAGCTGTACATCCACAAAATATAGGCTACTTTGTTTCATAAAGCGCAAAAAAAAAGGCATTTTTGTTTTTAAAAGCCCCTAAGGGGTTCAAACAATAGGCCCCCCCATTTCAACAAATGAGTTTTTTTAGACTAGAAGAGTTCTGCCTTTTAAGACAGGAAAGTAGAGCAGTTAAAGTTGCTACTTGAGAAAATACTTAACCATAGAGATAAAAATAGCCCTGTGATTCAAATTATAAATTGTATTTGGAATAAAAATGAGAGAACTAGGGGTGCTAAAAAACACATCCTTCAAAGACAGATATTTACATGGGAATGTTGCATATAATGAATTGACATATTACTGATCTTGCTGGATTTTATTCTGCTTTACTTCCATAAATTGCAGGATCTTCTTTACTTTATCTTTGCCAGAAGATTTAAACTTTAAAAGCCTTGCCCTCATAATTTGCAAGTTAATTTATTTATAAAGGCTATTTTAATTATTGTGATCAATTTGTGCCGTCAATCCCCCACGGCAGCAGCTGCCGCTTGAGGACAAGATTAGTAACGATAAATGCTTTCACGTAAGAGTCTCCAAAAGCCAACAGTGACACCGTAAAAAGTCGCCAGATTTGTCGCTAGTCGCTTTTTTGAAAAAATAGTCGCCGGAGGGGTCTGAAAAGTCGCTAAATATAGCGACAAAGTCGCTGAGTTGGCAACACTGCGCACCTTCAGCGCTGGCTCGCTCTGCCGTAATTTTTTTTCTTCCCTCGTTTCAGTCAAGTGGCAGTGATGACGGCGGCAGCGGATGACGCATTAATCGCGCGACACAACTAATCGATGATGTAATTCGTTGCCAACGCTTTTAAAAGTCGATTTTTATCGATTTTATCGATTCGTTGTTGCAGCCCTAATATATCTATATATATATATATATATATAGATATATATATATATATATATATATAGATCTTTTAGGGGTGGAACGGTTCACAAAATCCACGGTTCGGTTCGATTCACGGTTTCTGGTCACGGTTTTCGGTTCCGTTCAATTCGGTATATGTTGATTGTTACACCGAAATCCCATAAAAATTTATGAAATTAATGAAAAAATCCCCCAAAAAATAATAGATTGTAATTATTTAAAATGATCTGCAGAAACCCTGGATCATTTCCGTATGTTTTGCTGCTTTGAATTTAATCATCTGGAGCATGCCCTCTACCATCTCCAAGGGACTCAGAGGGGAGCAGACAGAGCCACAGTGGAGGCTGTAGGCTTTGCTTTGAGCAGCCGGTCTGGAGCGCAGCGGGGGTTGCTGACGGAGTATGAGGGATTTCGTTTTGCTGTTAGCATAAACAAAACGTGTTGCACAATGCTTGCACACTGTTGCAGTTTTATCGGTCCCATACAGCGGACCTATAAAGTGCTGCTGGCGTGTCTTCCAACTCCTGTTCCCACTCGCCATTCCGACACAATTCTCCACAATAAGCTGCTCCGCTGCTTTTTCTTCTTGTTTACTACTGGTGGTTGGCTTTGGTCGCCGTACCGCCACCTTCTGCTATGGAGTGTAAACGCTTCGCCTATGAGAAAAAGGAGCAGCGCATGAACCGAACGCAACACACGCGAATCGAACCGAGACAGTCGAACCGAACGGCTCGGACGGTTTTCATAAATCGTCCCATCCCTAATATATATATATATATATATATATATATATATATTAGGGATGGAACGGTTCACAAAATCCACGGTTCGGTTCACGGTTTCGTGGTCACGGTTTTCGGTTCGGTATATGTTGATTGTTACCCCGAAATCCCATAAAAATTAATGAAATTAATAATAAGAAAATCCCAAAAAAATTAATGAATTATTTTTAATGATCCGCGGAAACCCTGGATAATTTCCGCATGTTTTGCTGCTTTGAATTTAATCATCTCACGCATGCCCTCTAAGATCTCCAAGGACCTCAGAGCGGAGCGGACGGGAGCCACAGCGGAGGCTGCAGGCTTTGCTTTGTGCAGGCGGTCTGGAGCGCAGTGGGGCGGAGTGCCGACGGAGTATGTGGGATTTCGGGGTTAGCATGACATGTTAGTCGTGTTGCTGTTAGCATAAAGAAAGCGTGTTGCACAATGCTTGCACACTGTTGCATTTTTATCCACAACTTTCTTTCCGCCGTCATCGTAGGTCACTCTAAATCACTGGTCTCCAACCCTGGTCCTCAAGATCTACTGTCATACAGATTTTAGATGCATCCCTGCTTCAACACAGCTGAATCAAATGATTGATTACCTTTTCAAGCCATTCATTTGATTCAGCTGTGTTGAAGCAGGGATGCATCTAAAATCTGTAGGACAGTAGATCTTGAGGACCAGGGTTGGAGACCACTGCTCTAAATGCAAAGTGGTCCCATACAGCAGACCTATAAAGTGCTGCTGGCGTGTCTTCCAACTCCTGTTCTTTCCCACTCGCCATACCCACACAATTCTCCACAACAACTGATTTTTTTCTGCTACACCCGGCTACGCGGCTTCGCTTCTTCTTCTTCTTGTTTACTACTGGTGGTTGGCTTTGGTCGCAGTACCGCCACCTTCTGCTCTGAAATGTAAACGCTTCGCTTATGAGAAAAAGGAGCAGCGCATGAACCGAACGAAACACACGCGAACCGAACCGAGACAGTCGAACCGAACGGTTCGGACGGTTTTCATAAACCGTTCCATCCCTTATATATATATATATATATATATATATATATATATATATATATATATATATATATATATATATATATACAAATACAGTCACACATACATAATCATACAAAAATACAATTGCAATCATATTATGAGTAACAAAAGCTTTTGACAGAATGAGGTAATGCAGCAAGTCAATATTTGCAATGTTGACCCCTCTTCTTCAGGACCTCTGCAATGCTCCCTAGCATGCTCTCAATCAGCTTCTGGACCAAATCCTGACTGATAGCGTCCATTCTATCAAAATCAATGCTCCCTTCAGTGGGATTAAGATCAGGGGAGTTTCCAGGCCATGGACTCAAAATCTCTGTTTTGTTCCCTGAGCCAGTTAGATATCACCTTTGCTTTATGGCAAGGTGCTCCATCATGCTGGAAAAGGCATTGTTCATCACCAAACTGCTCTTGGATGGTTGGGAGAAGTTGCTCTCGGAGGACATTCTGGTACCATTCTTTATTCATGGCTGTGTTTTTAGGTCAGACTGTGAGAGAGCCGACTCCCTTGGCTGAGAAGCAACCCCACACATGAATGGTTTCAGGATGCTTTACAGTTGGCATGAAACAAGACTGGTGGTAGCGCTCACCTCGTCTTCTACGAACAAGCTGTTTTCCAGATGTCTCAAACAATGGGAAAGGGGATTGATGAGAGAAAATGACTTTCCCCCAGTCCTCAGCAGTCCACTCTCTGTACCTTTAGCAGAATATCAGTCTGTCCCTGATGTTTTTCCTGGAGAGAAGTGGCTTCTTTGCTGCCCTCCTTGAGACCAGGCCTTGCTCCAAGAGTCTCCGTCTCACAGTGCGTGCAGATGCACTCACACCTGCTGCCATTCCTGAGCAAGCTCTGCACTGCTGGTAGCCCGATCCCGTAGCTGAAACACTTTTAAGAGACGGTCCTGGCGCTCGCTGGTCTTTCTTGGGCGCCCTGGAGCCTTTTTGGCAACAATGGAACCTCTCTCCTTGAAGTTCTTAATGATGCGATATATTGTTGACTAGGGGTGTAGATAATAATCGTTTTGTATCGATGCAGCGATCCAAAAGCCGACGATCCGATGCATCGACACGTCCGCAAGATAATCGATTCATGTTTTTTTTTTTCCTCCGGTCTATTTTTATCTATTTGCTCCTGGGCGTAATTCTCCTCCCGTGCTGCGGTGGCGCTAAACCTATTTTGCCCTCCTGCCTCGCTTCCTGGTTATACTCTTACAGCAGTGTGTTGCAGTGAGCTTGACACAGACATTTTTAAATTATGCTCAGTATTGAAGCGTGGTCTGTGCTACACACTGTGGGTCTAGATGCGGCCGAGGCGGTGAGGAAGTGGGGACGAGTTTAGTCCGACGACGGAGGGACATGAGGGCCAAAAAGAGCGGAGATTCAGCTGGAAAAAGGGTCCCTGCGTTCTCGCGCACCTCGCTCTTCTAGCGGGTCAAACTTCACGAGTTGTTTTCCGCAATTTCGGTCATAAAAACAAAACAAGCCGGCCTCCTGTCTGCTGCACTGTTTGCGGTCAGCTACAATCTGGGAGAGGAGCAGCGGAGCGTCTCTCAAGGGGGCGGTGACGTCGAAACTCTGGAGCCGCCTTCTTCTTTTTTTTAATGGCGGTTGGCAAACAACTTATAGGTGCATTACCGCCACCTTCCAGAATGGAGTATGGACCAGACAAACTATTATATTCTCCCTAAAATACCCGTTCTTCTTAGAAAATTAAAAATACTCCCAAAAACTACATCCCCAGATGACCTTTGAAACAATTCCCTTGTATCTAGTTTATTTTTATTCCTGTCTACTTCTCTAAGCAACATCTCTCTTTCCTGAGTATATTTATTACATTCTAAAAAAATATGTTGGACAGTTTCTCTGGAGCCGAGGTATTGCATTGAACTCATTACGCTGATATTGTGCAGTATTTTTGCAGTATTTTTTTATGCAACTTTTCTACTTCTGTTATTTGCTGTTGTTTCTAAAGAAAATGCATAATGATATTACAGCTTTCATTGATTTATTTCAAACTTGAAACGTTGTTTAGCCTGTAAGGTGTAAAAAAATAAATAATAATAATTAAAAAAAAATTAACCGATTAATCGAATCGAATCGTGGTGTATTCTTGAGAATCGAAAATAATCGAATCGTTGGGTCAGGAAATCGATACTGAATCAAATCGCCATGATGGATGTGATTTACACCCCTATTGTTGACTGAGGTGCAATCTTTCTAGCTGCGATTCTCTTTCCTGTTGGGCCATTTTTGTGCAGTGCAATGTTGAGCCCTGTCCTCATCACCACCCACACCTGTGTTAATGGAGCAATCACTGAAACGATGTTAGCGGGTCCCTTTAAGGCAGGGATGCAATGATGTTGAAATGTGTTTTGGGGGATAAAGTTCATTTTCTAGGCAAATATTGACTTTGCAATTAATTGCTGTTCTGCTGATCACTGTTTATAACATTCTGGATTATATGCAAATTGCCATTATAAAAACTAAAGCAGTAGACCTTGTAAATATTAACATTTGAATTATTCTCAAAACTTTTGGTCATGACTAATATATATATATATATATATATATATATATATATATATATATATATATATATATATATATATATATATATATATATATATATATATATATATACCTACCCAAGGGTAATTGATGATTAGAAAACCCTTGTGCAATCATGTTCACACATCTGAAAACAGTTTAGCTCGTTACAGAAGCTACAAAACTGACCTTCCTTTGAGCAGATTGAGTTTCTGGAGCATCACATTTGTGGGGTCAATTAAACGCTCAAAATGGCCAGAAAAAGAGAACTTTCATCTGAAACTCGACAGTCTATTCTTGTTCTAAGAAATGAAGGCTATTCCATGCGAGAAATTGCTAAGAAATTGAAGATTGCCTACAACGGTGTGTACTACTCCCTTCAGAGGACAGCACAAACAGGCTCTAACCAGAGTAGAAAAAGAAGTGGGAGGCCGCGTTGCACAACTGAGCAAGAAGATAAGTACATTAGAGTCTGTAGTTTGAGAAACAGACGCCTCACAGGTCCCCAACTGGCATCTTCATTAAATAGTACCCGCAAAACACCAGTGTCAACATCTATAGTGAAGAGACGGGATTCTGGGCTTCAGGGCAGAGTGGCGAAGAAAAAGCAATATCTGAGACTGGCCAATAAAAGAAAAAGATTAAGATGGGCAAAAGAACACAGACATTGGACAGAGGAAGATTGGAAAGAAAAAAAAAAAGTGTTGTGGACGGATGAATCCAAGTTTGAGGTGTTTGGATCACAAAGAAGAACGTTTGTGAGACGCAGAACAAATGAAGAGATGCTGGAAGAATGCCTGACGCCATCTGTTAAGCATGGTGGAGGTAATGTGATGGTCTGGGGTTACTTTGCTGCTGGTAAGGTGGGAGATTTGTACAAGGTAAAAGTGATTCTGAATAAGGAAGGCTATCACTCCATTTTGCAACGCAATGCCATACCCAGTGGACAGGGCTTGATTGGAGCCAATTTCTTCCTACAACAGGACAATGACAAAGAATACTTTTAAACATAAAAGTTGAGGTTCAAACCTGTATGTCAGGGCTGACGTGCATGTTGGGAGATGTAGTTCCAGTCTGTTTATATGTAGTTGGATTAACACAAAGTGGAGTGTCCTTTATTTAACCACCAATAGAACATCTCTGTTGTGTTTGTCTTTCAGACCGCCTGCAGGATTATTTTAGAAAAGAAGAGGGTTTCTCTGACCAGCAGCTCTGTGGACAGGAGAGGAATTCCAGTTTGGACCAAGAGGAACCAGAACCTCTGCAGATCAATAAAGAGCAGCAAGAACCAGAACATCCCTGGACAAAAGGGAAAACCATGGAACTCCCCATAAGTGAGCAGGAAGAGCCGCAACCTTTCCCATGTTTGACATGTGGAGAAAACTTAAAAAAAAAACATTTAATGGATCACATGAGAACTCACAAAGGTCAGAAGGCTTTTGAATGTCTGTCATGTGGAAAAAGCTTCACTCAGAAATCCAGTCTTGTTTCACACATCAGAATTCACACAAACGAGAAGCCCTTTTCCTGTACCATTTGTAACAAGAGTTTTACCCAAAAGAGTACTTTGAATTCTCACAAGAGAATTCACACTGGTGAGAAGCCTTTTGTATGTCTATCCTGTGGAAAAAGCTTTACTTATAAATCTCATCTTTATAGTCACACCAGAGTTCACACTGGTGAGAAAGCTTTTCCATGTACCATTTGTAACAAGAATTTAACTAACAAGCGTAATTTGACTTCTCACATGACAATTCACACAGGTGAGAAACCTTTTGAATGTCTGTCCTGTGGAAAAAGCTTTACTTATAAATCTCATCTTTATAGTCACACCAGAGTTCACACTGGTGAGAAAGCTTTTCCATGTACCATTTGTAACAAGAATTTAACTAACAAGCGTAATTTGACTTCTCACATGACAATTCACACAGGTGAGAAACCTTTTGAATGTCTGTCCTGTGGAAAAAGCTTCACCTCAAAGTCTTATATTAAAAAACACATAAGAATGCACACAGGTGAGAAGCCTTTCTCTTGTACAATTTGTAGCAAGAAGTTTACTGACAAAAGAACTTTTACTTGTCACATGAGAGTTCACTCAGGTGAGAAGCCTTTTGAATGTCTGTCCTGTGGAAAAAGCTTCACTAATAAATCTAGTCTTAACACTCACATGAGAAAACACACAGGTGAGAAGCCCTTTTCCTGTGCACATTGTGGCAAAAGTTTTACTCAAAAAGGTCATTTGACAGTACACATGAGAATTCACACAGGTGATAAGCCTTTTGAATGTCTGTCTTGTGGAAAAAGCTTCACTAATAAATCTACTCTTAACTCTCACATCAGAATTCATACAGGTGAGAAGCCTTTTTCCTGTGCAAATTGTGGCAAAAGTTTTCCTCAAAAAGGTCATTTGACAGTACACATGAGAATTCACACAGGTGATAAACCTTTTATCTGCATGATTTGCGGCAAACGCTTTACTAGAAAAGATAGTTTGACCATACACATGTACAGAATCCACACAGGTGAGAAGCCATTTCCTGAATGATTTGTCACAAAGGTTTTAAGCGAGAAGGTAATTTGAGAATTCAGTTGACATTTATTAATGCATGATGTGGAAGGGTTTGTATTTTTTTTTAAGTCATAGGGAAATCATATTTTAATGTCAAATCATTGTTGCTTAAGCATGTAGGTAAATGTACTCTTTTATCAGACATTATATTATGGGATATATTATATAATATAATATTATTATATTATATTATCAGACATTATGATATTGTCCAAAAGAAATTTTTTGTAAAAAAAAAAAAAAAAAAATCTGTCTTAAAATCTTTGGGTTTTTTTTTTGTTATCTTACGCAGGCCAGTTAGTTATTTCTTCTTGTACACCTAAATTCGGCAAATCATATATCAACAGTCATCTGTCAGTCAAATTTTTTCAATCATCGCATCTTGATTCATATGTCGCAGCTAATGTAGGTGAAGGTTAAAATAAGAAAAATAAAAAATAATTTCCTTTACCATTGAGTTCTGTCCCAGTGTTCACGGGGATGGACGTCTGTGTCTTCGGCAGGCGTAGAGCTAACAGAACTGGCAGCGTTGCGAGGCAAGGGCTCAAACATGTACGGCTGGAAGCCTTCTACACCAAACCAAGCTTCTGCCGCCCTGGCGTCCTCTTCTACAACATCTTCGTCCCCGCTTTCCTCCTCTAAATAAAAAATGGATGACGGAGGAGACTCATCCACGACCTCCGACACTAAACTCTCCTCCTCTTGCATCTTTCCACTGTCCATAGCGTTCCTTGACAGCGTCGTTTCTAAGTCACCAATTTAGTGCTACTTGGTCCAGATGGAATTTCCCATTGGGAACCTACTAGCACTAAGTTGCTAACTGGTTAGCAAGATGCTTCCAAACATCGGCACCAATTAAACTCGCTTGTGAACCTTCTGCCACAACGACCCGCCCTCTTGATAAACAACCAATTACATTCACTTTATTCACTCGTGTAAAGTCGTGCACTACTTGCGAGAATATGGAAGAATATATACGGTTAGAGCAGCCGTTTCCCTACAACTTTAAAAACATTCGTGTCACTTAAGTTGCAGCATTTAGATGCCACAGGAATGAACATTACAGATGTTTTCCACGTTTGACTGGTGGTAAAATCTAGAAACTTCTTCACCTCATTACTTGAGAAACTCACAGGTTAATGGTCTTTTTGGAGGAAAGGTTTGAGAAAGCCATTAAATAACAGCTTTGTTTACATAGAAACCAGAACAGATAAGGTGTTATATTGTAAACTGGTAAATATTCAGGTCCTGAACGAATATGTGGATGTGAACATTTGAAAGTTAATTATTTAGGGCCTGACTAAATTAGATTTAAATGGCCAAAAAACTGAATGGTTCCCTTGCAAAAAAGATTTTTAAATTTCTGGATTTTTCTTTAATGAAGACTACAACATCTTAGTTTAGAATCCATACAACAAGCAATTGGGAAGAATGTTTAAATTGAAATAAAAAATCCAGATGGACACTGCAGGGGTCCATCTGGATTTGAACTTTTTCTGGATTAATTTACTCAGAAAAAAAAAACTCAATTTTATTTTTAAACATGAGAAATCTTAGCTGAATGATTGATTGCTATCAGTTGGATATATTCCAGAAACGGATTTTTATTCAGGTGAAAATATCCTCAGATGAAAATAAAAGCAAAGGTAGGACAGATTTAATGTGCTTTGCTCAGTTTTCTTGATGTTTTGGGAGGATTTTTTAAAGGTCAGCTGCAAATGATCAGAGTTTAGCTAATTCAGTGTCTTGTTGGCTTTCATTAGCAATGCATCAATCAGCTCTGCTACGTGTGTTGATGAAACCAGGCCCACCAAAACTCCAACTGTTTTAGCCACAGTGTTAGAGCTATGGTCAATAGATATTAGGATGAAGTAGATCATCTATAGAGGAGTCTCAGATGAAGATGTGGGACATATAGAAGTGTGTGTCAGTCTCAGAGTTAGTCAGCTACAAGCTAATTAATGTTGCAAAGTAGCTCCAGCCACCTTGAAAGGGGGTGCTGGGATTATGGGGTTAAACTACGGGACATCAAAGAACTCAGTTTAGAGGCTGGAGTCTGTAGTTCAGGTAAATTGAAGTCCTAAAATGATGAAACATGTTTGTTTAAAAAGATAAACAGGATTGATGATGTTGCTGTTATTTTTACTGATCAGTTTGAACCTGCTTTAACTTGGTAAAAAGCCTTTGTCTTAATAATGTATTAAAGAAATCTGACTCTCCTCTAGAAGTGTGAAGTTTCTGCTTTTTAAAGATGTTTTGAAAGTATAATTTTCCTTTGAACTAATTCTAATAGTTTTGTTCTTGATTCTGTAGATGTTCTATTTACCTGCTATGATTGAAAGTAACTATCACCTATTTTATACAACTGATTTTATGGATTATATTCTGCTGTGGATGTTTTTAATTATTGTAATCACTTCTTAACTGATGAATTAGCAGCAATAAAAACCTCACGGATTGAAACAGTTTGCTTCTTTATCTGGTTTCATATAAATTAGAAACAATCTTTTTCCATGTTTTCTCTGATATTTTCAGCCAAACTAAAGCTGTAAAATAAATAGTTTAATGGCATTCACCTTCTGTCTTCTCCAGTCTTTCCTGTTGCTCCTCCATCAGCATTAATCTGTTTGCTTTTTAGAGCCTGAGTGTGTTCAAATCTGGCCATTGGATAAATCCTCCTTTGCTTGTTGGAGAACTTAGATTAGGAAATAATGTAGGTACGTATTCTGGCCCAGTTGGTTTGGCACCTGATAAAACAAGTGTTTCAGTTGCTATAACTGTGTGTCCACAGCCGCTACAACCAAGCAACTAGAGGAATGAAGGATCTAACTATGGCTGTGTTCACAATGCAGCCTGAAGGGAACCAAGTATGATTTTTAATTAATTTGTTGTTGTGTTGCCCATATGCGATCTGTATCTTATCTTTTCATGACAGTCTGAACAATAAAGATCAGATTTTTTTTTCAAATGCAATCCAGGCCATTTGGCTATGTCCTGAATCCGATATGTATCTGATCTTTTTAAATGCGACCTGTGTCTAAATGGCCAGGTTACATTCATCCGACCGAGATAGATAGAAGGAACAGGGATAGGACAAAAGAGAAGAGGTTAGGAAGGAAAGGAAGGTGATAGAAGAAAAGAGAAGGTGGGAAAAGCAGAAAGGTGGAAACTGAATAGAGGTTAGGTGGAATGAAGGGAAGGGGAGAGAAGAGGGTAGAAGATGAGACTGAATAAAATTATTTTATTTAAAAAGAAAGTCTCTCTATATAGATATATATCTATAGATAAATTTATTAGGGAGATTCACTGAGCCTCGTGTGTTTTTTGGCTACATTTGGAGATAAAGGTTTGGCTCTTTATCTAAATACAAATAATCAAGTACATTGCATGTTTGACCACGTCTACCATAAACATATTTACATAAAATGATTAGATTTAAAAAATAATAAAAAAAATTTAAATTAAAATTTAGTTTAACTGCCATGTCCCCTTTTCTGTGTTCTTCTGAAATCAGTTTATGATTATAATAAAAAAAAAGAATTATTCAGTTTTGAGTTATTAATAAATAGTACAGTCTGTGTGGTTCAAAGTACTTTAATACTGAAATTAATAAAAATTTAATCAGCAGAGATATGTGGAAGAGGGTCCAACGGGTCTCGTCAGAAAGAACCAGAACAACATGCAGACTGCAGTGAGTGGGCGGAGCCAAGATACCTGGACAGGTGAGGAACAGTTTGGACAACATCCTGGGGTATTTATTTGCCCTTCTAATATTTAGTTTGGATTTCATGCGATGGATCATCATAACATGAACTCTTTATGGAGAAATATGCCCAGTGAAACCGGCTGCTTTCAGAGATAACCTAATGTCTAGATACCTGTTGCCTGAAGGCCTTTTAGGTTTGTTGGAGAACATTCTAGAAATAACCCGACAGGAAAACCAAGGAACAGAGCAGACATTGATGCATGTTGGTGTTAAACTTCAATATAGCAGTATCTGACATCTAACATCAGGCAAGTGCAGTGTCTTGCCCACTGACACAGAGACGTACGGAGCTGCAGCTTGAACAGACAAATCCCTCCTCCTGAGACAGATTATGCTACCGTAGGGATGACTGAAATTGCTGCTGCAAACCCACAAAGAATTCACAGTGCCTCTTAGCTTCACTCTGGAGGAGCTGCACAGATCTACAGCTCAAGTGGAATAATCTGTCAACAGGATAGAAATCAGTCATCCGGAAATAAGCCTCTATTAAAGTCTGAAATTTGACATTAAAACCCCATATTAGTGGGAACTGTGTTTAATTATAATTGGGAACATTTATACTTAAATCTTTACCCTCATTTCAGTCTTTAAAATATGTGGATATTTATTTGTACAATCATTGCATCATGACGGCACAGAGATGCTATGGATGGTGAGCTAGAATGTCCTGCTGCAGGATCAGATTATGTTTCTGAATGCTTTCAGTTTTACCCTAAATATGTAAAACAAAACTGAATTTTTAATGCAATTAATCTAAACCTTAGAAAAGAAGGGCAAATATAAATTACAGGCACTTCTGATATTGGTTTGTGAAGAATTTTAAAAGCCATTTAACATTTCCTACCATTTTACAAACCTGCAGTACGACTGGACCCTTTGCAAAAAATCTCATTTAAATGGATGAAAGTTTGTGGCTTTTGCGTTACAAAAAATGTGAAAATAGTACATGTAAAATTACACACAAGGATCGTTTTCAATTAGAAACTGTTCAATATAATTTTTTCTAATTGTGCTTCAGCAAAAAAAGGGAGTAAGGAGATACTTTTATTAAGATGAAATACAATTTTTTAGAGAACTCTGCAGATAAAAATCACAGTTTAATGACCACCTTTTCTTCCCTTGAAGAAACGACTTAAATAAGCATCATGGATTCTATGGGATGATGAATATTTGGTCCAGCAGGTTAGGTCAGAGAGGATCAGCATAAAGGAGTCGCTTCTAAGAGTCCACAGAGATCCTGGATCAGCAGCTCAGCTTCTCCTGGTCAAAGTAACCTTTTCTTCCAGGTTGGTTTCAGCATCTGCTGCTCAAACTGAAGAAAACATTTTATTTTGTCATTTTGTTCACACAAGTGTAAACAAAAATAAATTTCATTAAGTACAGCTCTCTAGACTATTTCATTGTTTTAAAGTGCAGCCTTGATAAAGGTGAGCAGCAGTGATAAAAACATTGTGATTAAAAAAAAGTGATGTAAACATATGACTATAGTTAAAGTTCAAACATTTCAGGTTTTTTTTATAACCCATTTTACATAACATTTAGCAGTCTAATGGCGGTGGGGAAGAAACTGTTCTGGAATCTAAAAAACAAAGCAGATCAAGAATCCACTCTTTGACAAATGTGCTAAATATTCACCTTCCAGCTGAGAACCAGAAGGCTGAAGACCTGCGTCTCACCAGAGGGGTTTCAGTTTGAGCTTTGGCTTCTGGGACGGCCACCTTCAAATCATCTTTGTCGCTTCCTTCCTCTCATCCTGGTTTTTGGAATCCGATGGGCGAACTTAAGCTTAAGAGTTTCAGCGATGAGACCTGCTGGGTCTGACTGCTCTTTGCACCAGAAAAACAATCTAGAAATAAGTAAAAAATGTCTTAAATCAAGTGTAGTTACCCTTAATTTGAGCAGGTAAATGAGATAGTTTGCAAATGTAACGAGTTTTACTCTTAAATTAAGATATTTAAATAAAATATACTTGAAATAAGACAATGCAATTGTGTTTTCCTTTTTTAAAAGTAATTTGTCTTTTTCCATTGGCAAAATGTATATTTAACCACCTTAGTCCAAAAACAAATACAATTATTTTAAGAAAAAATTACTTATCTAGATTTTGATTTCTTCCAATGTGGGCTTCATTTTGACTACAGCTTCCTCTAAACGGCTTTAAATGCAAAAGGAGAACATTTTATTAGAGTCGCAATTAAAGTTGATACATATATATATATAAAAACTCCTGTTGAAAGTGCGACAAACCTTTTCACTGACTGCACCTTAACCTTGTCTTTGTCTTTTAGGACGTCCAGCATTCTGGGGATTTCTGCAGGCCTTGAAACCTCAACCATCTGCTCATCTTTCTTCTTCCTCTCCTCTCTTTTATCAGCTCTATGGAGGAAAATGTTCCCTGCAGTGCTGGCCCAGGTGGAGGAGGTGGAGGAGCCCCACTAGCAGCAGCTGGAGTAAAACATGAAGCAAAGCATAAAAAGATGTAGCTCAGGTGGGGATCTGCTGCCATCTAGTGGAAACATTCCAGGAGAACGTTAATAAATCATCAGTTCATGGAAAACTGAGAAAACAGTAAACCTTGTACCTGACAGCAGCATCTTTTCCTGAGCCATGACAGTTTGAGCTGTCTGAGTTTCCAGAGCGTTGATCTTCTGGATCGCCTCATCGTTTGGGAATGATGGACCCTGTGGATCAGGAGGGCCCTAATAGAGACCAGACAGGGACCTCTGACAGGAGAGGGGTCTTCTCCAAGGTCCAGGCCTCTGGGCTCGAAGCATGAAGCCTGATGGGATCCCCGCCTGCTTTAATCAGGCCACGAGTCAGAAGTGTTCCAACATTTTATACAGGGTTTTTATTTCACCTCAACTTTCTCTCATTTTGTCACGTTTCAAACATGAAGCTTGGATATATTTTTATTTTACTTTAATACAACAGAGCAAAGCAAAGCAGTGAAGGGGAAGTGACTATTATGTTCGTCCTGTCAGAGATTCTTCCACCTGAGCTGAGAATCTCTGCAGCTCCTCCAGAACCTCCTCTTTTATTCTGAGCTCAAATTGCAACAGGAGGACTATTTCCTAAAACGTGATTTGCAAATGCAATAGAATATCTTAAATTTCATTTAGGGGTATCAGTGTATATACGTCTGAAAATAAATGCACACTGCAATTTTTAACCTCATTTAGCAAAAAAGAAATAAAAAAGATTTTTCATTAAGAAGCACTACTATGGGATGGTTTATGACCTGTAGTCCCAATTAAACACCAAACTTTGAGAAAATGAACAAAAAATGTGAGAAAGATATAAATGTCATATGAATCGACTGATTGTTGACAGCAGCAAAATATTACAGCAAAACTAGTCACACCAATGTGGATCTGAAGAAGTGCATAAAAATAACAGAATAACTGACAGTTAAAAAAAAATAAACAAATAAAATACTGTACTGAACAGTGTTTTTACAAACATATAATCAATATACAGCTGTGGACATTTTCACGGTATTTACAGTTTTTTTTACTGTATGTATATGTATATATATATATATATATATTAGTGCTGTCAAAATTATCGCGTTATTAACGCGTTAACGCGAGGCCATTTTAATGGCGATAATTTTTTTAACGTGAGATTAACGCTATGTGGTTTTATGGTACAATTTTCCAAGTACATCCCGCTGCAGCCTGCGGGAAGGCGGGGCTATTTTCCCCCAGTCTATGCATTTTCCATAGGCTTAGAGAGCGGAGCTCCTCAAGGAGAAAAGACGCTCATACTGTACACTGGGTGGCGCTAGTGCCTTTTCTTTAAGCCCCACCACCTACAAACAAGTTGAGTGTCTGGTGCCTAGTAGCAACCTGAGAAAACAGATTGCTGAGGTGAAATGGAATCTGCTACGGCACTCTTGCTGTCTGTGTACGCCACAGGTCAGTATTGTGTGTGTGTGTGTGTGTGTGTGTGTGTGTGTGTGGGTGGGTGGGTGTGGGTGTGTTCTCATTTTTGTTAAGAGGCTGAAAAGTAACTTTCTAGAGCATAGACTACCTCCATCTAGTGATGTCGGTCTATTGATTTTGATGTATTGATTGAAAATTGTTCATTATAACCTTGGTTAATTGACATCTAATGTTAACTCTACTACATTTTATAGCAGTAGGGTAAAATGCTTGTCTTTGTTCAAAAGACTGTATTGACTGTAAAGACTGTCTTTTACATCAGCCTGTTTTCAGGGCCTTTTTTTTGCCTACATATTTGTTATTTTTTGCTACATGCCTCCCCATCTTCTTGCCATATGTTTCTATGGCATAAATCAGTGTCTGTGACCTGTTTTCATTTAAAAAAAAGAACATTGGCACAAACCTAGCCTGTATGTATTTTTTGTATGTCATCGAGAGTATTTAAATGATTTTCAATCAAAAAAAATGTGTGATTAAAATGCGATTAATCGCGAGTTAACTTAGGCATTGATGCGATTAATCGCGATTAAAAAAAATTTAATCGATTGACAGCACTATATATATATATATATATATATATATATATATATATATATATATATATATATATATATATATATAGTATTAACAAAATCAAAAATGTCTGAGTGGCTATGCTTTAAAACATACATATATCCTATCAGTAAGACTCTATTAATATTAACCCCACTAAGAATATTTAAATACACTGAACAATTCGTTTGTTTTCAGCAAAAAAATAAATAAATAACCGTGAAAAAATGAGTTCAATATTCAGCGAGTTGAGGTTGATTAAAAATGATTCTGTGCTGCTCAACACGTCACTGAGCGCAGCTATTGACCTCCCCAAGATGGCGCCATAAAAACCCGTCAGGGCTCATAGGCGAAGGCGGTCGATGCGGTATCTACTCTTATACTATGTCTATGGGTAAGGGTAGTAGGTCGACCTCCCCAAGATGGCGCCTGTAATTCCTGCGCCATGACAGTCATTGCGGGGTCTGCTCTACGCAGCAGCTGATGAAATGAAACTGAAAGTATTTCAGTTTGTTTCCTTCAGACTCCATTTTAAGTCGCAGACATCTAGACAGTAACCAGGGTGAGTTCTAACACTTTCTATTAAACACATTCTGTCTGTTTTTACATTTTTCTTTGGCTTCATGTCTGATATGTACCTGGAGGAGGAGGAGGAGGAGGAGGAGGAGGAGGAGGAGGTCAGCATTAAATCTGTTCATACTTGTTCAGGGTTGCGGTGAGGCCTAGAAGAAGCAGCCCATCCTGAACCACCATCAGAACGGAATCGTCCTTTATTTGGCAGTTAAACATTTCGTCCTGTATTGAACCAGTAAGGAAGCGATTTGTTCCTTGTTTTCAGAAATGTCTGACACACATATCTGTCAAAGTAACATCAACACGAACTCAATTCACTTCAGTTTATTTCTATAGGGTGTAACTTTGGGATAAAAGCTGGTGGGAGGGGCTCTAAGGGTGGGGGCTGATGGACCTACAGCTGCTCAACCTGAACGCTTTCAACAGGGTTTATATTTTCCAAAAATGAGCTCAAACATCTATTTATTGAATGTTTTCCTATTGTTGAGAACACAGAGAACCACAATACTCTGATATTTCTAGTTATAGACAGATGCCTGCCTTTAGTGCTTTATTTATAAAGGGACCAAAAACATTAATGTACAAACCGGATTCCAAAAAAGTTGGGACACTAAACAAATTGTGAATAAAAACTGAATGCAATGATGTGGAGGTGTCAAAAACAAATATTTTATTCAGAATAGAACACAAATCACAGATCAAAAGTTGAAACTGAGAGAATGTATCATTTTAAGGGAAGAATATGTTATTTCCAAATTTCATGGCGTCAACAAATTCCAAAAAAATTGGGACAAGGCCATTTTTACCACTGTGTGGCATCCCCCCTTCTTCTAACAACACTCAACAGACGTCTGGGGACAGAGGAGACCAGTTTCTCAAGTTTAGAAATAGGAATGCTTTCCCATTCCTGTCTAATACAGGCCTCTAACTGTTCAATCTTCTTGGGCCTTCTTTGTTGCACCTTCCTCTTTATGATGCGCCAAATGTTCTCTATAGGTGAAAGATCTGTGCTGCAGGCTGGCCATTTCAGGACCCGGATCCTTCTCCTACGTAGATCACGAGCATCCAGTAAAGTTTTACGGCCTTGACCCTTACGCACAGCGATTGTTCCAGATTCTCTGAATCTTTTGATGATGTTATGCACGGTTGATGATGATAACTTAAAAGTCTTTGCTATTTTACGCTGGGCAACACCATTCTGGTATTGCTGCACTATCTTTCTGCGCAGCAATGGTGGGATAGGTGATCCTCTTACCATCTTGGCTTCAGAGAGACACTGACACTCTGAGAGGCTCTTTTTATACCCAGTCCTGTTGTCAATTGACCTAATTAGTGTTAGTTTGTCTTCCAGCTGTTCCTTATTTGCTCAATATCCTTTTCCCAGCCACTTATTGCTACTTGTCCCAACTTTTTTGGGATCTGTAGACACTGGGAAATTTTGAATCAACATATTTTTCCTTTAAAATGTTACATTTACTCAGATTAAACTTTTGGGCTGTCATCTATGTTCTATTACGAATAAAATATGGATATTTGCCATCTTCACATCATTGCATTCAGTTTTTATTCACAATTTGTTTAGTGTCCCAACTTTTTTGGAATCCGGTTTGTATAAAAAATGATGAATAACAGCAGATATCTGGTGCCAACATCAATATATCCTGCATCCCTAGAATGGACACAACTTCACTTCCATTCATCCATCCATGCATGGCTTCCCTTTAAGCTGCATCAGTGATTATCCTCCTTCACAAGCAGCAAAATAGAATTTAAAATCATTTATGAGCAGATTTTTATTATTTGTGCTTTAATTCTTTCAGGTTTATTATACTTTAATTGTCAGTCTGTGTCCAGTGAGTCTGGCTGTCTCTGGGTTGCTGCACAGCTATTTCTGAGACTTGTTGAACTAAAAAAGACAAAATTATATGATGAATTTTATTATAGCATTGCATATTTGTTCTTGTAATCTTGGAGATATATTTTATTGCAGTTAATGTGTTTCACCCTTTAAATCAGCAGCTCTCCCTACTTGTGTCTCTGCTCTGCTTAAAAACAGATTAATGAACCAGTCTACCAATATAATGATGCCAGAGAAAATCATTTTCAGGATCTCTAGAAGCTCTGCAGCCTGATTCTCTGTTCAATAAGAAAACAACAGATCTGTGGTAATTTTAATCTGTAACTCTGAGTAATGGTCCTCTGAGAAGCCCAGCTTTTTTAACCTATATAAATGTACAATCTGTTGCCATTTTTAGCTGAAAAAGCCTCATATGTGTAACGAACCGATTTTTCCGTTCTAATTTTTTTAACCAACCAGTCTCCTAACTTTTACTGAAACCTATATCGAAGTAGCTGCCAGTTAAAATTCACTGAGTGCTGCTGTGTCTCTCCTCCTCCATGTAGCGACTCTGTAAGCAGTGAATAGCGACCCCAAATAATATTATGTCCCTAAGAGACAGATCCCATGATATTTCACAGAGAGGTGGGACTGGAGAGCAGCGGGAGAGCGAGGAAAAAACACGGACTGAAAACGTTCTGAACACAGACAGCTGCACCCAACCCCAGTTACTGTTGGCTGAAGGAAATCAGGGGAAATTATTGGTGGGGACATTTCCCCTCCATGCCCGAAGTTGGTGGGGACATGTCCACACCAGTCCTTCAGAAAGTTACTTTCCAGTTCACCAGATCATCCAGTCGGATCGATTCAAAGTTTTCTGTATAAGGAAAACCAGTTGATTACATCGACTCATTGACTCTTCAGCAATCCTTCACCCTAAGCATGCTTGTAGTGACAGTAGAGAGAAAAAACTCCCTTTTAACAGGAAGAAACCTCCAGCAGAACCAGGCTCAGTGTGAGCGGCCATCTACTGAGGCCGACTGGGGTTCAAGGAGACAGAAGCAGAACAAAAAATAACCAAATCAAACAGGAATTATTAAAGCAGCTAAAATACAGAGATGAGTGGGAAGAAGCTGATCCCTGCGTGAACTTTGTCAGTGGATGAGGAAGAGGGAAATGATGAAACATGTCAGGATGTTTTTCCAGCAGGATTCAGCAGGACAGAAACACTACAGACCCATCAGAAGCAGAACCCCAGCGTCATTCCTTCACACCCTGAACATCTCCTGAGACCCATATGCTTCACAATATTATCATGCTTTATTATTATTACTACTCATTCTTTATGTGGAGTTTATCATTTATTTCATATTCTGTAGATTAGTTAATATAAAATAACACTTAAAGAGTAAATTAAGCTAAGAGCAAGATAATAATTCAAGCAAACAAATATTGCTGAAATAGGCATTTTTTGAACATTTCATAGTTTTAATAAGTGTTTTTTTTGCCTTTCCTTGGGCTGCCACCTTATCGTGGTGGAGAGGTTTGAGTGTCCCAATGATCCTGGAGCTATGCTGTCTGGGGCTTTATGCCCCTGGTAGGTTCACCCACGGCAGACAGGTCCTAGGTGAGGAACCAGACAAAGCGCAGCCCAAAGACCCTTATGATGACTACAACCCTTGGACTCGGCGTTCCCTCGCCCGGACGCGGGTCACAGGGGCCCCACTGTGGAGCCAGGCCTGGAGGGGGGGCACGATGGCGAGCGCCTGGTGGCCGGGCTTTTACCCATGGGGCCCGGGCTCAGCCCGAAGAGGAGACATGGGTCCCCCTATACATGGGCCCACCACCCGTGAGAGGGGCCATAGGGGTTGGGTGCAGTGTGTGTTGGGTGGCGGCCGAGGGAAGGGACCCTGGCGGTCCGATCCTCGGCTGCAGAAGCTGGCTCTAGGGACGTGGAATGTCACCTCGCTGGTGGGGAAGGAACCAGAGCTAGTGTGTGAGGCTGAGAGGTTCCGGCTAGAAATAGTCGGTCTCACCTCGACGCATGATTCTGGTTCTGGAACCAGTCTCCTTGAGAGGGGCTGGACATACTTCCACTCTGGAGTTGCCCATGGTGAGAGGCGCCGGGCAGGAGTGGGCATACTTGTTGCCCCCCATCTCGGCGCCTGCACGTTGGGGTTCACCCCGGTGAAAGAGAGGGTAGCCTCCCTCCGCCTACGGGTAGGGGGACGGGTTCTGACTGTTGTCTGTGCTTACAGGCCGAACAACAGTTCAGATTACCCACCCTTCTTGGAGTCCTTAGGGGGGGGTACTGGAGGGTGCCCCACCTTGGGACTCCCTTGTTCTGCTGGGAGAATTCAACGCTCACGTAGGAAATGACAGTGAGACCTGGAGGGGTGTGGTTGGGAGGAATGGCCGCCTCGATCTGAACTCGAGTGGTGTTCTGTTGTTGGACTTCTGTGTTCATCATGGATAATCCATAACGAACACCATTTTCAAGCATAAGGGTGTCCATATGTGCACTTGGCACCAGGACACCATAGGCCGCAGTTCGATGATCGACTTTGTCATCGTTTCATCGGACTAGCGGCCGTATGTCTTGGACACTCGGGTGAAGAGAGGTGCGGAGCTTTCCACTGACCACTACCTGGTGGTGAGTTGGCTCCGGGGGTGGGGGAGGATGCTGGTCAGACCTGGCAGGCCCAAACGTGTTGTGAGGGTCTGCTGGGAACGTCTGGCGGAGTCCCCTGTTAGGCGGGGCTTTAACTCCCATCTCCGGCAGAACTTCGAACACATCCCAGGGGAGGTGGGGGACATTGAGTCCGAGTGGACCATGTTCCATTCCTCCATTGTCGAGGCAGCTTATCTGAGCTGTGGCCGCAAGGTTGTCGGTGCCTGTCGTGGCGGCAACCCTCAAACCCGCTGGTGGACACCTCCGGTGAGGGATGCTGTCAGGTTGAAGAAGGAGGCCTATCGGGCCTTTTTGGCCTGTGGGACTCCGGAATCAGCTGATGGGTACCAGCGGGCGAAGCGGCATGCGGCTCGGGTGGTTGCTGAGGCAAAAACTCGGGTGTGGGAGGAGTGTGAAGCGTGTGAAGCGGCCGGGATGGGGATCAGTGCCTCCAAATCCGAGGCCATGGTCTTGAGCCGGAAAAGGGTAGAGTGCCTTCTCCGGGTCGGGGGGGTGTCCTGCCCCAAGTGGAGAAATTTAAGTATCTCGGGATCTTGTTCAAGAATGAGGGAAGAAGGGAGCGGGAGATCGATAGGCGGATTGGCGCAGCGTCTGCCATGAAGCGGGCGCTGTACCGGTCCGTTGTGGTGAAGAGAGAGCTGAGTCAAAAGCGAAGCTCTCGATTTACGGGTCGATCTACGTTCCTACCCTCATCTATGGTCATGAACTCTGGGTCATGACCGAAAGAACGAGATTGCGGATACAAGCGGCCGAAATGGGTTTCCTCTGTAGGGTGGCTGGGCTCTCCCTTAGAGATAGGGTGAGAAGCTCGGTCATCCGGGAGGGACTCGGAGTAGAGCCGCTGCTCCTCCACGTCGAGAGGAGCCAGTTGAGGTGGCTCAGGCATCTGGTTAGGATGCCTCCTGGACGCCTCCCTGGTGAGGTGTACCGGGCATGTCCTGCCGGGAGGAGGCCCCGGGGAAGACCCAGGACACGCTGGAGAGACTATGTTTCTCAGCTGGCCTGGGAATGCCTTGGGGTTCCTCCTCAGGGGCTAGAAGAAGTGGCTGGGGAGAGGGAAGTCTGGGCCTCCCTTCTTAGGCTGCTGCCCCCGCGACCTGACCCTGGATTAGAGACTGACATTTTTTCGGGAATCCCACGGGTCACGGGATTCCCGTGGGATGGGAGTCAGTATTAGTAACGATCACGGGATTGGGACGGTACAGGACTAAACATTAACGGGAGCAGACGGGAGCGGGAGCAAACCGATAGTAACTTCCGCTCTGAGTTTTTCACCCGCGCTCAAAAACAACAAGAATGGGAGTGGTGCGGGAGTCATTCTGAATGGGAGCGGGATGGGAGTGGGAGTAATTTCACCAGGAGTGGGACGGGACAGGATTTAGATTTCTACTCTGGTCTGGGATCGGGACGGGACACCATTTTTTTCTGTGGGAGTGGGACGGGACAGGAGTGAAAATCCACTCCCGTGTCAGTCTCTACCCCGGATAAGCAGAGGAAGATGGATGGATGGATGGAATAAGTGTTTTTGCCTCTTCTGTGTATATTTTTATTCCTCTTAAAGGACTCAGTATTCAGAGATCCAAGAATGGGGAGTTATTGATGAAGCTTGATGCCATGGAGGAAGCAGAGGAGTTTGCTGCTTGTTTGTTGCTCTCATGGAGCATTCAGTGCAGACAATAGTTAATATTTATTAAATATTTATAGCATAGAATAGTTCTTCATTACAAACTTCACACACACTGACAACCATTAGGTGCCAGCAGTGGCGGACTTAACCATTATGGGGCCCCAGGTGAAGTTTAGTCAGGGGGCCCTCCTCCCAGTCAGCCTTCATGCTCCAGACCTGGAACATGAAACCGGATTGGAGCTGAACATGTTCTAGAAACTAATTTCCTTCCTAGAACCAGAACATCTCCAGATGGTTCTGAGATGATGACCCAGCAGACATCAGGAGGTCCATGAAGGAGAGAACAATTCAGACCCAGATGGTTCCTGCTGGAATCAGATTCCTCTGGTCCTCTACACACATGGTATGAATCAGCTTTCTGCTTTACAGGACACTAACTGGACCTGAACCACTGGGAACTGACTGGTTCTGGTTTCTCTCTCAGACTGACTGAAGTCCAGAAGATGGAATATTGGGATCTAAAGGAGGACAGAGCAGAACCTCCAGATTCCAGCTGTCCGTCTATGAGGAGTGACTGGTCCAAAGATCCCCCTCCAGACTTCAGTGCAGAACCTGGACCCTCAGACATAAAGTAAGGAACCAGTTTCTAACTGATCCACGTGACTCTGCAGAGATAGAACCTGTAGAATGTGAACTAGTTGATCTTCAGCGTCTAAATCCAAAGATCTTAAGATTTTCCTTCAGCTTAAAGCTAATTAAACATGAAGGATGTCAGTCAGTAAATCATTAGAGTTTGAATGAAGGCCTGAGAATCAATGATGGAGGAAAACAGAACCTGAGGAGCAACCAGGTTCAGAGATGCTCTCTAAAGCTTCTGGACCACAGGAGGTTCTGGACTGGGAACACTGGACCCAGCGTATATACTGGGTCCAGTTGATCCAATAGGCTAATGACCCGGCCAAAGGTTAACAGGGAAAAGCAGAACAACGGGACTTGGGTCGTCCCTCTAGTTCTAAGGTTCTGGTTCAGAGTCCGGTCCGGTGTTCTGTTCTTTAATGACGGCCACATCAGCTCCTTAGACAAGATGAACAGCCTTGGTTCTGATATCAGGGACCAGAACCTCTGCTCTCCACCTTCTCAGACTAGATGTGATCAAAGGGTCAGAGTCCAGAACTTTCTGGGCTTTGTAGTTCTAGTAGTGGGTACTATAGTAGTACTTTGTAGAATCATTCCTAGAAATCTGATCTCATCAGCTCCATTAAACTGTGACATGAGCCTGTTGTCCTGCAGGTGTTGCTTTGACCCATGCGATCCAGACCAGTAGAACCCAGTTCTTCAGATAATGTTCAGTTGGATCCAACAGAAACGTCTGAATGTTTCACTCTGCAACTTTAAACCTTCTGCTTCTCTGCAGCAGTTTGTGTTTAGAGCTTCTTCTTCTCTGGTTTTTATCTCAGAGTTTCTCACTGATTGATGTGATCTAAATAACAACATGTTTGTGTTTCAGACGTCAGAACCACAGACAGAGAGCAGAACCTCCAGGATCCAGCTGTCCGTCTATGAGGAGTGACTGGTCCAAAGATCCCCCTCCAGACTTCAGTGCAGAACCTGGACCCTCAGACTCAGAGTAAGGAACCAGTTTCTAACTGATGAATGTGACTCTGCAGAGATAAAACCTCTAGAATCTGAACTGGTTGATCTTCAGCCTCTCACTGGATTAGACTTTGTTCTGCTGGTTTCTCATCAACATCCAACAGATTACTGACAGGTCCAAAGTCATTCTCTCTCCTTCCAGCCTGATAAATCCCAGAAGTTGTTCAGATGTGAATCTAAATGAGCAGAGATAGAGACTCAGTGCGTCATGAATCAGCAGAATGGTTCTGGTTCCTTCCAGCAGGTGGAACTGGGCTGTAGAAGTAGCCCTCACTGCAGCGGGCTCCTTGGTGTCTTTGTCCACACAGTCCTACCTGTGGAGCTGCAGGTTGGGTCCGTTCAGAGCTTCATCATGTTAATCAGAAACCAGAACTCTCCCAGCAGCTGTTCATCTGCAGCTCTGTGGCGTCTCTCTCCTTGCAACATCAAACAAACCTTAGCGTCACCCTGCCTCTGATCCAGTTCAGGTTCTATTGGGGTTCTGGGTGGTTCAGTGGTAGAGTAGTCCAGACTGACTCTGTGCTCCAGCTCAGCTCACTGGTTGAACTCCTCCTCCCTCCACGGTTCATCTTGTCTAGAATGAGCTTCATCTTCAAGTTAATAAAATGAAGGATCTCAGAACAAAGCTGGAAGAATCAATCAGGTTAGAGATCTACAGCTCCCAGTGAAACCAGTTACTTCTAACTGGGAGCCTCATTAATCCCAGTTTGCATCAATAATAGACAGAAACTAGTCAGACAGCAAAGAGACGGTTCTAACCCAGATTCTGGTCCTCTGTCTGTGGTGGACCTTCATGAACATCTTCAGCTTCAGTAGGACAGCCCCACCCTGTTGGTAGTGAACTATTTCAGTGATGAAGAAATGTCTCCACAGACGGAGGAAGAGGAGCGAACCCCAGAGTGGAGAAAGATCCAGAACCGGAGCTGGACCGCTGACAGCCAATCAGAGCAGCTGTGCAGCAGGTAAGACTGAACATCTCCGATCAGAGCTTCCTTCTATCATCTCTGTTGAACCAATTCCTCGTCTTTAGTTGGATTTGGAGATTCAAGCTTTTCAAAGTCTTTCTGGGATCAATTATTCCAACTACTTCTCAGTATTTCCAGCTGCTGTAAATGTTCCTTCTGTGTTCAACCCAACAACCTATTGGGTTTGCTGAACTGGTTCTGTTTTCAGCCCTAAAACTCCTTAAATCTGGAGGTCATTTTGATGCATGAAAACAAAAAGGTGGAGAAAGCAACCTGCTGCTCTGCTGCTTTTCCAAGAAGAGGGAAGGAAAGTCTGAGAGACAGAAACCTGGTTTCCTCTGACAATAGATCACTGATTACAGGATAGATATATCTAATTACACCATGGAGTCATTCTAACAATCTTCTAAAGGACCAAATCAGTCCCATGTCTTTTCCAGTCTGTAATTATCCTTTAAAAACATCCAATCCAGTCTCTGAGTGAGAAATGCCATATAAATGGGAACACTTGCTGCTCAAATGAGCTCAGTGTGGAACAGGTGAGGAACAGGATCCAGGTGAGACGCAGGACACCTTCTCATAGAAGAAAGGTCAATTTAACTGGGCAGACACTATGTGATATTTTTAACCGTTTCTTGCAGCTACAGCTCAAATTGTACGACGAAACCGCAGGGTTAAAAAGTTCACAGCTCATGATGTATGTTTTCACTCTGTGCGGCCCAACGCTCTGATGCAATCTTACCACAGCCAGCTGAATTTCAAACATGTTTTATTTTCTCCTGACCTTACTATTCCTGATGGTGGTCATAAGAGTTCCGTTGTACAGTTTGAGCTCTAGCTGCGTGCAATGATTGAAAATATTGCACAGTATGTGCAACTAATAGGCACAGTCTGAACCAGGAACACCAGAGGACGACTTTAAGACAGATCTAAGACTGCCACGGGGAGCAAACAGGAACTTAAAGACATGCAGGGGTAATTACAGAACTATGGACAGCTGGAATAAATGACGGAGGGAGAAACCAATCAGATGGAGAACTGGCAAAACAAAGAAACACAGAACATGGACCATGATAGTTTCTCTGCTAGATTAGAGCATTTCCTCTATTTTCCTTAATTGATGTTGGAAAATGCTGAGGAAACCTTTTTCCTTCTCTCTGCCTCTTCTGGAGCTGCTGTGTTTGTGGCAGAAGGTTAAATAGAACCGGTATAATGATGCTAAAGAGTTGATGTTGCTGACAACTGCTGCTGGTTTCTGTCAACATTTCATGATCTTCTCTGCTTTGGGAATCATATCCTGACAGTGAACAGATACTGAACACAAAACAGAGATGAAAAAAGATGCTGTCTGACAATTAAACAAGGTTCTGGTTCTGAGGACAGATCAGATCGTTTAGCATCTGATCAAGTGTAGGAAGAGACCTCCTAATGATAACACTTCCTTATGTTCCAGATGGTTTGGTTCCAACTAAATCAGCTTTTTTCCTTCAGTCGTCTTTTCTTCTGTGTTTCAGCAGATGTTGGTCTGCAGGAGGTTCTAGAGGAACATAAGATCAGTCTGAGGAGGAGATGTGAATGTGTGGCTGAAGGAATTGATGAAATAGGAAGTAAAACCCTCCTCAACAGGATCTACACTGATCTATACATCATAGAGGGACAGACTGAAGAGGTTAATACCCAACATGAGGTGAAGCAGCTGGAGAGAACTTCCAAGATCCAGAACCTCCATGGTTCTCCAATCAGGTGCCACGACATCTTTAAAGCCTTCCCTGACCAACATGGAGCCATCAGAGTGGTTCTGACCAATGGCGTCGCTGGTGTTGGAAAAACCTTCTCAGTGCAGAAGTTCACTCTGGACTGGGCAGAGGGCTTGGAGAACCAAGATGTCAGTGTGGTGATTCTGCTTTCCTTCAGGGAGCTGAACCTGATCAGAGATCAGCAGCACAGTCTTCTCACGCTGCTCCATGTTTTCCATCCAACCCTCCAGAAGCTCCCAGCAGAGACGCTGGCTGTCTGGAAGCTTCTCTTCATCTTTGACGGCCTGGATGAAAGCAGACTTTCTCTGGACTTCAACAACAGTCCGCTTGTTTCTGACGTCACACAGAAGTCATCAGTCAACGTTCTGCTGATGAACCTCATGAAGGGGAACCTGCTTCCCTCGGCTCTCGTCTGGATAACTTCCCGACCTGCGGCGGCCAATCGGATCCCTCCTTCCTGTGTTTCCAGGGTAACGGAAGTACAAGGTTTCACTGAGGCCCAGAAGGAGGAGTACTTCAGGAGGAGGTTTGGTGATGAAGAGATGTCCAGCAGGATCATCTCCCACATCAAGACCTCCAGGAGCCTCTTCATCATGTGTGGGATCCCAGTGTTCTGCTGGATCACTGGTACGGTTCTGGAGAACCTGTTGACCACAGAGCAGAGAGGAGAGCTGCCCAAGACCATGACAGACATGTACTCACACTTCCTGCTGGTCCAGACCAGGAGGAAGAAGAACAAGTACCATGAAGGACATGAGACAAGTCCACAGGAGCTGATGGAGGCTGACAGGGAAGTTCTTCTGAAGCTGGGGAGGCTGGCCTTGGAACATCTGGAGAAAGGAAACATCATGTTCTACCAAGAGGACCTGGAGCAGAGTGGTCTGGATGTTACAGAGGCCTCAGTTCACTCAGGAGTTTGTACAGAGATCTTCAAAAGAGAGAGCGTGATCTTCCAGAAATCAGTCTACTGCTTTATTCATCTGAGCGTCCAGGAGTTTCTGGCTGCAGTCTACATGCTCCACTGCTTCACCAGCAGGAACACAGAGGTGGTGGAGAACTTCCTAGGGAACAACTATGGTGAATTCATGGAGGACTTCATTGACAAAGTCATGGAGAAATCCCTCAGGAGTCCGAACGGCCACCTGGACCTGTTTGCTCGCTTCCTTCATGGCCTATTTGTGGAGTCCAACCACAAACTCCTAGGCTTTCCAGTGGGTCAGATGGAGACCAGTCCAGGAACCATCCAGAGAGTCATCAACAATCTGAAGGAGATGACCACTGGTGGAGTCTCTCCTGATAGAAGCATCAACATCTTCCAGTGTCTGATGGAGATGAAGGACCTCTCAGTTTATCAGGAGATCCAACAGTTCCTGAAATCAGAGAACAGATCAGAGAAGAAGCTCTCAGATATCCAGTGCTCAGCTCTGGCCTACATGCTGCAGATGTCCGAGGAGGTTTTGGATGAGTTAGACCTGGAGAAGTACAACACATCAGAGGGAGGACGACATAAACTGGTTCCAGCTGTGAGGAACTGCAGAAAGGCTCGGTGAGTCCAGATGTCTTCATGGTGTGATGCTGATTCAGCTCTATTGTCCTCCTGCTTCTTCTTTATTGTTCTAGTTTCTTCTGGATGTTTTTGCTCTTTAACTTCTTCCTTCATCCTTTGGACTATTTCAACCATTCAAACATCTAAACGTTCAGCGTTCAGGACAGCTCTGCTGGAGCTTTTAGTGTTTAGAGATTTGGATCATTTTCAAAATATTCCACTTTGGATCAGTTTTCATCTTCCATTGAAATGAATAGAAAACCTTCAGAATGTAGAAAACCTGTGTTTTCTCTAAAGATCCAATCAGCCAGAGACCCATCAGAACCTTTAAACACCTCTTCACTCATTGGGCTGTTTGCCCAGAATTCACCTAATTCACCTTTTTAGTCTCTGACTGTTTTTATAAAATCACTGTTTAGCTTTGATGGAAACTTGGACCATTCATATCAATCCCTGCATTGCTGCTGTTGCCGTGGAGATGAGTTATTTGGATCCAGAAGCAACTTTTCTTCCTGCCAGAGATTTTCCTCTGAGTTTGTAAATTAGAGCCAAAATGTTTTGATGTGTGTCTGGTTTCAGAAAATGTAATTTCTGTAGGAATCCTAGTTTCTGTCAGATCCTCCCAAAGCTCTGAGAACTCCGCTTCCAGAGTTTGGAACAATTTTCCTCATCAACATTTCATCTGCAGCCTTTGTTGAAGCTGTTAGATTTCCTCCATGAAGACCTGTAGAGACATGAGCTTTAACACTTTAGACAGTTCAGCCTCTTCTAATTACTGGGAGAACTTTCACTGCTCTCTGCCTTTGGAAATTCTCAGTCACATACTCACAAACATTGGGTTGTTAGAAATAGGGAGATGTTTTTTATCAGTGTGTTGGTATATGAGGTATATTTTTCTCATTTCTTGCCTTTTATTTATAAACTGATGAAAGAACCTTTTTCTTAACATTTTAGTTTCTTTGACATTCAATCAATGATTTTTAAGGACAGTAAAAAATGCTGTTTTAATAATTGAAATGAGAACCAGAGACTAAATAATCAGGCAGTTGCACTGCAATGCATTTAGTCTGCAGCATGCAGATCAAATTAAAAAGAGTGAATCACTGACTGCCACCATCTAAAGGATTAATTGACTGCTGCCATGAAGAAAAGTAGAACTTCTTTAATTAAATAACAGCAGAGATACATCCATGGATGTACAGAAAACTAAGCTTGTGGGGATATGTGTCACAGTATCTGGCAGGACGGAACCATCATCTCAGAAGTGAGGAGGACACATTATTCAGAGTGATTTATCCGTCTCTGGCATCAATTTCTCCTTTCCTTAGTTGCTAAAGCTCCACATAATCCCCAACAGCCACAGGTTAACACCAGGGGAGAAACTAGGCTGCTTCTTTAAACTATAAACTAAAACATTTAGAGTTTTAGCTGCCAAACCTTATTTTAGTGACATAATGAGCCTTGAACATCTTGAGCTAGTAGCTGGAAGTGCCAAACTGTGAACATCATTAATCCTCCATTTCTTTGATCAAATAATTACTCAGCAGACTACATTAAATGGGAGTGAGAAGCTAAAGCCCCGTCATACCTTGATGATTTAGCCAGCGTATGCCTGACATCCCAGAGCACATTCTATGTGCTTTTTTAATTCTGGGTGTATGCATAGAGTATTCATAAAGATAAATTATATCTTTTTTTTTAACATTGTCCTGTCTGGCAATGTGGCAATTAGAATCATTGTCTTGATGCCAAAAAACCCCCAACAGATTTTACTTTCACAAGTGGAGCAGTATGGCAATTGCCATATTGCTCCACTTGTTTCATGCATATAAATTGCTTTATTATAATTATGCAGGGAGTTTTGCAGTTTATATGGACACTGCAATGTAAATAGAGCAGAAAAACAGAAGAAGAAAAAGAAAAAAAGAGAAAAGATGAAAGAGGAGATAGAAAGGAGATAATGACAAAATATTTTCACTCTGATTTATCACCTGCAAAGAGACATACAATAAAGCAACACCTTGAAACTATTGCTGAAGTAGTATTATTAAGTCTGACATGTACTCTGTGTTACCTGAAGATATGAATGTGGGCTTTCTGTATTGAAGTGAATCTCTGAGTACAGGGAACAAAGCACCTGTAATTGTTTGTGAGAGTGCATTTGTGCATGTAAAGTTTATCCATAGAGAAAATGCTCAATAGTGGTTGTGGAGAGCTGAATAGGCGCACCCCCCGAGTCACTGAGTCCAGCGCCGGAAGACCCAAAAGCCCCAGATGCCCAAAGGGACCCCAAGAGCTAAGGCACCAAGGAGGGGCCAGCCCCGGAAATCAGACCCCCACCAAGGGAGGAGGAGAGACAGCCCCAAGGAAGTCCCCCAGCCACCGCAATGCCGGCACCCCAGGGAGCCGCGTGGACGAGTCCGCGGGCTCCGCCAGCAGCCGGCCACCCTGAAGTGAATCCGGTCCTGGGCCCCAGGGATCCGAGGCCCCAGGGGCGCCCGACCCCCAGACAGGAGCCCCAGCAATGCCCCGGCCGGCCCATGAAATTTGACAATCTAAGGTCCTGAGGGGGGCAGTGATGCGCCCAGAGACACCCGTCTTGCATAAAAAATTTCTTTAATTGAAGTATTAACCTAACTGCCATTTACCTCCCGCCAAAAATAGAAGAAATACATAAGTAAAAAGAAAAAGAGAGTTAGCAGTCACAGTAGATTCAGCCTCATGTCTGCAAGGAAGTTTGAGGGATTTTTGTTGGTTGTAGGTGTGAACGCAGGGAAGATCAATCACACTCACCTTTTCGCTCACCACATGATGGGGATGATGTCTGGAGGCGAACTGATGCTTTCCTCCAGTGTACCCCCTTTATACCAAAAAAAACTGCCAATTGGTCATTATACAGTAGCTGTAAGTTGGAAACGCGTTCAGCGGTCATCTGAAACATGTCAGATACGTTGATATGTGTTAGAGATAAGTTCTTGATAAGTTACCCATAAGTTATGCAAACGTTAGTCACAACTTACACTTAATCTATGTCAATGATCAGATAACTGACCCAGAACTTATGGCCCAGGTATGAGCATACGTTTGCATACGTCAACATGCTGTCCCTCGAGGTACTTGCCCTACGTCTATGTGTACCATCATGTTTCTACGTGCTTCAGCGTGCTCATAACTTATACAAAAAGTACCCATAATTTAACGGATGTCTGCCAGCATTTTTGCCAGATTTTTGTGCGTCAAGCATACACTGGCTAAACCGTCAATGTGTGACAGGGGCTTGTCCAGAAAACGTTTTTGTGGTTCAGCTCCAGTGCGAGTGCCCTCTGGTGGAGGAATAAAGAATTGCAAATACAACTTTGGATTTCAACATCACATATTGCTTCTTCCTGTTCCTGATATTGTGTATTTTTCTATAAATAATTACTAATGGAATATCAGTTTTATTAGTTTGCAGGGGACATGACGACAATAATTTTTGCTTTAGGATGGATTGAGGAAGTTCGTCCTGTAAGAAGTATAGTATGTTGTGATTCAAGTCCATCATTATATTCAATATTAAATAATCATTCTATCAGTAGACCAGACCTTTTATTAGACATTCAATTTTTGATTTATAGAATTCTGGCAATGGGGTTGACAGGATTTTTTTATATGGATACCATCACATATAGGAGTAAAAGGAAATAACTTGGCAGATAAATGTGAAAACAAGCTACAGGAAATAGTTATATTGATACCATTTAGTAAAGAAGAAAGGTTAAGGAATTATGGCAAAAGCAGTGGGAAGACGATAGAAGTGGAAGTTGGCTTTAAAGTGTTTGAAGAAAAGTTTGTACATTGAGAACAGTAGAAAAGAGGAAACCCGTACTCGTACTCGTCGTCTCCCGCTTTATCCGGAACCGGGTCGCGGGGGCAGCAGACTAAGCAGAGACTCCCAGACTTCCCTCTCCACAGACACCTCCTCCAGCTCTGTTAGGGGAAGTCCTAGGCGCTCCCAGGCCAGCCGAGAGACAGTCTCTCCAGCGTGTCCTGGGTCGTCCCCTGGGCCTCCTCCCGGTGGGACGTGCCTGGAACACCTCCCGAGGGAGGCGTCCAGGGGGCATCCGAAGAAGATGTCCGAGCCACCTCAACTGACTCCTCTTGATGTGGAGGAGAACTGGCTCTACACTGAGCCTCTCCCGAATGACCGAGCTCCTCACCCTATCTCTAAGGGAGAGCCCAGCCACCCTGCGGAGAAAGCTCATTTCAGCCGCTTGTATCCGGGATCTCGTTCTTTCGGTCATGACCCAGATTTCATGACCATAGGTGTGGGTAGGAACGTAGACCGACCGGTAAATTGAGAGCTTTGCCTTTTCGCTCAGCTCTCTCTTCACCACGACAGACAGGTGCAGCGTCCGCATTATTGCAGCAGCCGCACCGATCCGTCTATCGATCTCCCGCTCCATTCTTCCCTCACTCGTGAACAGGACCCCAAGATACTTGAACTCCTCTACTTGAGGATAGGACTCTCCACCAACCTGAAGGTGACGAGCCACCTTTTTCCGGTCGAGAACCATGGCCTCGGATTTGGAGGAGCTGATTCTCATCCCGGCCGCTTCACACTCGGCTGCGAACCACCCCAGCGCACGCTGTAGGTCTTGGCAGGAGGGAGCCAGCAGAAGTACGTCATCCGCAAAAAGCAGGGACGAGATCCGCTGTTCTCCAAACCAGACCCCCTCCGGTCCTTGGCTGCGCCTAGAAATCCTGTCCATAAAAGTTATGAACAGGACCGGTGACAGAGGGCAGCCCTGTCGGAGTCCAACATGCACTGGGAACAGGTCCGACTTAATGCCGGCAATGCGAACCAGACTCCTGCTCTGCTTGTACAGAGAACGGATGGCCCCTAATAAAGGGCCCCCGACTCCATACTCCTGGAGCACCCCCCACAGGGTAGCACGAGGGACACGGTTGAATGCCTTCTCCAAGTCCACAAAACACATGTGTACTGGTTGGGCAAACTCCCATGAACCCTCAAGCACCCTGCAGAGGGTGTAGAGCTGGTCCACCGTTCCACGGCCAGGACGAAAACGACACTGCTTCTCCTGCAGCCGAGGTTCGACAATCAGCCACACTCTCCTCTCCAGCACCCTGGCATAGGCCTTTCTGGGGAGGCTGAGAAGTGTGATTCCCCGATAGTTGGAACACACCCTCCGGTCCCCCTTCTTGTGGAGGAGAACCACCACCCCAGTCTGCCAAGGCAGGGGGACTGTCCCCGACCTCCATGCGATGTTGAAGAGACGTGTCAACCATGACAGCCCGACAACATCCAGAGCTCTGAGATACTCAGGACGGATCTCGTCCACCCCTGAAGCCTTGCCACCGTGGAGTTTTTTTGACTACCTCGGTGACTTCAGCCTGGGTGAACGAATCCAGCCCCAAGCACCTCGTCTCTTCTTCCCCCACGGAAGGCGTGTCTGTCGGGTTGACGAGATCCTCAAAGTATTCCTTCCACCGCCCGACAATATCCTCCTTCAAGGTCAGCAGCTCCCCACTCCCACTGAAAACAGTGTTAGTGAAGCACTGCTTCCCCTCCGGAGGCACCGGACAAGGCCAACCAGTCTTTTTCCATGGCCTCTCCGAACTCCTCCCAGGCCCGAGATTTTGCCTCTGCAACCGCCCGGGCCGCGACACGCTTGGCCTCACGGTACCTGCTTGCTGCTTCAGGAGTCCCACAAGCCAGCCAGGCTCGATAGGACTCCTTCTTCCTCAGCTTGACAGCATCCCTTACTATCGGTGTCCACCACCGGGTTCGGGGATTGCCACCACGACAGGCACCGCAAACCTTACGGCCACAGCTACGGGCAGCTGCATCGACAATAGAGGCAGAGAACACAGCCCATTCGGACTCCATGTCTCCAACCTCCCTCGGAACCTGAGAGACGCTCTCCCGGAGGTGGGAGTTGAACACGTCCCTGACTGAGGGCTCCACCAGACGTTCCCAGCAGACCCTCACTACACATTTGGGCCTGCCGAGTCTTTCAGGCTTCCTCCTCTTCCAGCGTATCCAGCTCACCACCAGGTGGTGGTCGGTGGACAGCTCCGCCCCTCTCTTCACCCGAGTGTCCAAGACATGGGGCCGAAGATCAGAAGATACAACTACAAAGTCGATCTTCGGCCTAGGGTGTCCTGGTGCCAAGTGCACCGATGGACATCCTTATGCCTGAACATGGTGTTCTTCATGGACAATCCATTACTTGCACAGAAGTCCAATAATGAGACACCACTCGGGTTCAGAGCTGGGGGCCCGTTCCTCCCGATCACCCCCCTCCAGGTGTCACTGTCATTTCCCACGTGGGCGTTTCAGTCTCCCAGCAGAATGATGGAATCCCCGGGAGGGGCGCTTTCTAACACCCTCCCCAGGGATGCTAAGAAGGCCTGGTACTCCGTACTGCCGTTCGGCCCTCCAACACAAGACGGCTGAGCTCGGGGGAGACAAGCAGCCCCACCCCCGCCTCTCCCCGCGGGTCACTCCAGAATAGAAGAGAGTACAGCCTCTCTCAAGGAGCTGGATTCCAGAGCCCTTGCTGTGTGTAGAGGCGAGCCCAACTATTTCTAGCTGGTATCGCTCTACCTCCCGCACAAGCTCGGGCTCCTTCCCCGCCAGTGAGGTGACATTCCACGTCCCCAGAGCCAGTTTAAGCGCCCGTGGATCAGGTCGCCGAGGTCTCCGCCTCTGGCTGCCGCCCAATCCCCTTTGCACCGGTCCCTCATGGTTCCCCCTGCAGGTGGTGGGCCCACTGGGGGATGGCCTTGCGTCGCTCCTTCGGGCTGGGTCCGGCCAGGTCCCGCGAGGAAGAACCCGACCACCAGGCGCTCGCCGACGAACCCCAACCCCAGGCCTGGCTCCAGGGTGGGGTCCCGACTCCGCCATACCGGGGGACGTCACGTGCCTCGTTTTAGTCCAACAAAACGGAAACCATTATATCCATATTACATTTTGGTCATACAAGGTTAAATAGTACATTATTTAAAATGGGAAAACATCCAACAGGTAACTGTGATTTTTTTTTTCAAGTAGAGACAGTAAAACATGTTTTGTTAGTTTGTTCTAAGTATTCTGTTGAGAGAAGGGAATTAGTCGATTTCAGGAAAATAAATTGCAATTAAATATACATGATATTTTGGAAAAAACTTTCTACTTCTAAATGTTTTTGTTATTTAATGAATTACCTTAAAAAAAGAAATTGATAGAATATAAGATTTATAAACTTTTTATATTATAATTTTCTTCCTCTACTTGGCCGACAGTTTTTATCTCTGAAGGTCCAGGAAGCGCCGCACCAGCCTGGCAGACTGTAGCAAGACTTTTAGACTTTAACAACACTTAATTTACACAAATTCAAAAATACAAACAATTGATGTGAAACAAGTGTCAGTTAAAAATCATTAAATGAGGAGCTTGTTAGATTGTAGTTCTCCATCATCATAGATCTTGAAACACCTAGCCGGTGCAGCTTGAACACATCAGTGAAGGACCCGGGGTCATAGGGTGTTTCAGGTCTCTGATCTTCAGACACCCTCGTCTGGGTGAACTAACTGGGGTTGATCAGGCCCCAGTTTGTGTTCAAGCAGCGCGCTACTCCATGCAACTGAGACAGCAGATCCCTCCTTGCTTGAAGACGCCATGGAGTACCTGGTTCTGCCATCCTGGCAGATACCTGGTTCTGCCTTCCTGGCAGATACGCTGCCATACGCAGTCCATGGTTGGGGTGGGTGGGGTTAGTGAGGTTCTGGTGAGCCCGGGATAGGCAGCGCCTGTCCGCGATGTTCTTGATGCAGGGGAGCGGCACCCCCGTGATCTTCTCCCCTGTCCTCACCAACTTCTGTAGAGACTTCCAGTCAGAGGGCCTGCAGCTCCCAGACCAGATGGAGATGTGGCTCGTCAGTAGGCTCTCGATGATCCCTCTGTAGAAGGTCTGAAGGATGAGGGGCGGGAGGGATGCTCTTTTCACCTGACGCAGGAAGTGCAGGCACTGCTGGCCCTTCTTCACCAGAAAGGAGATGTGGGGTGACCAGCTGAGGTTTCAATTATGTGCACCCCAGGAACTTAGTGCTGCTGACGACCTCCACAGCTGAGTCGTTGATGAGGAGGGGTGTGTGGATGGGTCTGGATTTCCTGAAGTCGACGATAATCACCTTGGTCTTTTTGGCGTTCAGGATCAGGTTGTTCCCTCTGCACCAGTCCACCAGATGCTGCACCTCCTCCCTGTAGGCCCCTTGTTGTTGTCCCAGATGAGACCCACTACTGTGGTGTTTTCCGTGTATTTCAGGATGTGGTTGGACCGGAGGCGTGGACGGCAGTCGTGGGTCATCAGGGTGAACAGCAGGGGGCTCAGGACACAGCCCTGGGGGGTGCTGGTGTTCAGGGTGATGACATCGGAGGTGTTGTTCCCCACTCTGACAGCCTGGGTTCTGTCAGTGAGGAAGTCCAGCAGCCATTTGCAGAGCGGGTGTTTATTCCTAAGCAGCCCAGGTTGCCAACCAGGTCCTGGGGGATGATCATGTTGAATGCTTAGCTAAGTCCAGGAACAGCATCCGCACATGGGGTTCTTCCAGCATGGAGATAATGTGGTCCTTAACAAGTCTTTCGAAGCACTTCATGATCGAGGATGTGAGTGCGACGGGGCGGAAGTCGTTAAGGCACGTGTTGGTGGTTGTCTTTGGGACCGGAAAAACAGTGGCAGACTTGAAGCACCGTGGGATGACGGCCTGGTCCAGGAACGTGTTGAAGATGTCCGTGAGCATGTGGGTTAGCTGGTACGAGCATTCTTTGATCATCCGACCTGGAATGTTGTCGGGACCTGCAGCCTTCCGCGTGTTGACCTTCCTCAGAACTCTGCACTGCTGATGTTTCTAGTCTGAGCACCTGTTCATCAGGGTGTGGTGTTGCTTTCCTCGCAGGGTTGGAGTTCAGTTCCTCAAATCTTCCGAAGAAGTTGTTGAGCTCATCGAGAAGCCGGTGTCATTCTGGCAGGATGAGGGTGTGGGTTTGTAGTTTGTGACAGACTGGATGCCCTGCCACAGTTTCCTCGTGTCGTTGGAGTCTTGGAAGAGACCATGGATTTTCCGGCTGTGGACTCACTTGGCGTCTCTGATGGCCTGCTTCAGGTTAGCCCTTGTAGACCTGAGAGCCACAGCATCACCATATTTGAACGTAGCGTTGCGTTCTCTCAGATTTGCTCGCACCTCCTTGGTCATCCAAGGTTTCTGGTTTTCCCAAGTGACTATTGGTATGTTTTTGTTGCTGTCTCGTTTTTCATGCACCAACTGATGTAGTTGGATACCGATGCAGCGCACTCCTCCACGTTCGTGCGTTGGTTGTCTGTTGCAGCCTCCTTGAAGATGCTCCATTCAGTGCACTCAAAACAGTCCTGCGGTGCAGACATCGCTCCCTCAGGCCATACTCACACCTTCTTCACTGTAGGGTTTTTCTCTGATCAGCTGGGGCTGGTATGCAGGAATTAGCATGACAGAAAGATGGCCTGAGGAGCCCAGGTGGGGGCGGGGGGCTGCTCTGTGTTCGTTATGTTGGTGTAAACAAGGTCCAGTGTGTTCACCCCTCTTGTAGCAAAGTTGGTAAAAGTTTGGAAGCACGGTTTTCTTGTTGGCCTGGTTGAAGTCGCCAGCAACAATAAAAACACCTTCCGGCTGTGTGGCTTGCATGTCCATGATGTTATGGTAGAGAACACTAATGGCTTGCTTCATGTTGGCGCTGGGTGGGATGTAGACAGCAACAATGGTTACGCTGGTGAATTCACGTGTCAGGTAAAAGAGTCGGCATCTCACAGTCAGGAGTTCAATGACCCAGGAAGCATTGTTACACCAGGTGTTCTTCGTATAGATGCAAACGCCCCCCCCCCCCTCTGGTTTAACCTGTGACAGCGCTGCTTTTGTTGGCTCTGAATGTTGTTAGCCCGTCCAGGCTAACTGCGCTATCTGGGACCGATGCACTGAGCCATGTTTCAGTGAGGACAATGGCACAGCAGTTTCTTGTTTGAAGCTCTGAGTGTAGTTCTAGCTTGAGGTAGTCCATTTTATTTTCCAGGGAGCGTATGTTGGCGAGCAGCAGTGAGGGAAGCAGCGATCTGTACGGGTTAGCTTTTAGCTTAGCTGTTAGTCCTCCGCGGCAGCCACGCTTCTGCTTCCTCTCGCGCAATCTCCGATGTCTCCATGGGCCCCTCGGTCCACCTGGCATAGCACCAGGCTAGCGAGTGCGGTCCGCGTCTCCTTGCGGAGGAAGTCTTGAAGCCCTAATTTCCTGAGACTAATTACAGTCTTAAGGGTGTACACTGTTCCTACACAGTGACGCTGTGCTGTAGGTACAGGAATCGTTGTTTTAACTGCCGCATATAGCTTAAGGTTTGCGATGCTAACGGGAGCCGAAGTAGCCGCAGCCGAGCAGGGCGCCGCAATTACGGTATAAAAACCAATAAACCAAAAAAGCTAACAACATTAGCTGTATGGTAATTTAAGTTTGGAGTAGGAGCGAATAACGCTGCGATATTGGGAGAGGGGGCGGAAAACGCTGCCGTCACCACTTATAACAGAGCAGACCAATGAAAAAGGCTGCAAAATAAACCAAAAAAGCTAACAACATTAGCCGTCTCCAAATTAGGCAAGAGAAGTTCACCACACTTAGGAGAGGGAGCGAAAACCGCTAATGTCACCAATTATAACAGCGCAGATAAGTGGAAAAAAAAGCTGCAAGTGGGGCATATATTGGGAGAGGGGGCGAGAACTGCTGCCGTCACCAGGTTTAACAGCAAAAAAGTATAGAAGCTAACTACGTTAGCCGTATCCAACTTCGGCAGTGAAGTTGTTCAAACTGGGAGTAGGGGCGAATGCTGCCGTGACCAGTCAAAAACAAAACAGCACCAAGCTGTAGGTAAAATGGTAAGAAAAAGCGGGGAGAGGGGGCACAGACGCCACCATCACCAGCAAACAAACAAACTTACCTTCGTAATCTTCAGAATCGACCAGTTGCAGCCCTAGGAGGGCGGAGAATAACCGCAACTCCAGTCAGCAAGAGACAGGGCAATTAAACAACAGGGAAGCTAGCGAACCGCTTGCGAGTAGAAAAAAGGAACAGAGCAAGGGATTACACCAGGCTATATACAGTGGGTGATGGTTGGAAATGGACACTTCACTCACGCTCCCCGTGTTTCATGAATTGCGTGAAAAACATGTGACTACTATAGCCACTAGGTGGCAGTCTGAGTCCATTTCGACGTCCCATGAGTCAGGATTAGATAGGTGAATGAGCAGACTGGGAGGGGTATTACGTGTTGCGAGCAGAGCAGATTATTGTTCCCCAGGTTTAGCGTAGAGGGTAGGTTGAATGGTCTGCAATTCAAAAGGTTGAGGGTTCAGTCCCAGCTGTGGCCGAGTTTATTATTGTTGCCTTACATGTTTTTCTTTTTTAAACGTTAACTACTGTACTGTACTGTAAAATAATATAGTTATAAATAATACTTTTAATCATCAATACAAAATGAAGGGTTAATATTGTGGGGATCAGCACCTCCGCGCCGTGACAGATTGGATTGGATTTTTCTTCCAAAGCCTGCGGTGCAGCTGTGTGTTTTGGAGAGAAGAACATAGTTATGTGATCAACGCGCAAGTCAGTGAGCTAATCCGGTGTATTCCTATTTTAAATCATGTACTACTTAACCATGTATGACCAGAACGTAATCTGGATATAATGGGTTCCTCTTTTGTATGTCATCCTGTTCTAAACATCACCAATTAATTAAGCAAACCACTTAATGCAGGAATGTCGCTACTACTGTAAATAGCGGTGCTTGAATTCTAGTGTCAGAGAACAAGAGAGTAAATGTCTACACATCGGTTTTTCCAAGACAACGATCCCAAACACACGGCTGCCAGTGCAAGAGCCTGCATCCAGAGTGAGGGGATTAACTGGGTGCCAACACCAGCTGAGTCGCCGGATCTTAACCCCATCGAGTTAGTCTGGGCTGGGATGAAACTATTCATTCGCTGCGAGGCCAAAACCTAGAGCAGGGACAAACTGATCTCTGCTATAGAGTCATTTTGGAGGGACAAACTCACCATAAAGGACTGTAATAAATACATAGATCACCTGGACAATGTAATCAATGAGGTCATAGCCTTGAATGGAGCAGCGACAGGCATGTAATATTCCCAGGGCCAAGAGATACATGTCATTTGCTATCAGTAACACATTGATTTGAGTTGAAATGCAAATAAAAAACATTTTCTATGAGACATTTTCCTGACTTTATGTTTCACTATTATATTATGGGCTACTATATAAATCTTTTTTTTTAAGCAAACCTGTAAAAATGTAATGATCTCAGAATATTGGACCCAGAATTCGAGGCGAGACAGGCAGTGGGAAAGTTCAAAACGTTTATTAAACACTAACAGGTCAGTGACTGGATGTGGAGCTGAATGCGACTTGGAGCAAAGTCACTGACCTGATTCAAAGTTCACTCCATTCGCGGAGAACTCAGCAGAATCCAGAAGGGAAGTTTGACCGCAGTTGTGGCGGCCACGCCCCCAGAGTTCCTAGAGTGCGAGCAGCAGAAGTCAGTGATGTACTCCATCACTGACCGGTCTCCCTGTCTGAGAGTCAAAAGTACTCGGAAGAACTGGGCAAAAAACTCTGATTACTTCCAAAGCAAAATTATTACAAGAGCTGCAGAGTTCAGGATTATTCAACCACTCTGACGTTCCCCATAATTTGGCCTTTCCCACTAACAGAGAGATTACTGTCATGGTTGGTTTAGAAATCAAACCCACATGCAGAACACCACTTGGAGACTGATAAAAAGTTCAACAGAGTTTATTAAAGGTTTGCACAGAGATAACATGAACTGGATTCTGGAAACTGGTCCGGGCAGGATTCTCAGGCGTCTGCAGAGACGGATAGTTTGATTAGCCAGGTTAACAGATTAGTCGTTGAGTTTTCAGATGTTTCTGAAAATACCTTGAAGAGATCCAGGCTTTCTTTTCTGAGAGAGGGAACCGGTTGGGTCCAGAGACTGTTGGTTCAGCAGAGTGCTCAGCAGCAGCAGCATCTAGCTTCTGACTTTCTAGTGACAGACCTTAGTTTGAGGGATTAGCTCTTTCCTTAAGAGCAGCAGGTGGATTCCAGAGTGAGATCTTCAGGTTTGGCTCTCTAAGGCAGGCAGGCAGGTAACAGGTTAAGCTCATCCAGAGCTTCAGACGAGAGACAGGTTTCCTTTGAGCGAGAAGACAGAGGCAGGTTAGAATTGGGTTTCTCTTAGTGACAAAGATTCTAGTAGTTCAGAGGCTCAGGTTCGCTAACCAAACTTGGTCAACACTGCGGCGTTGAAGGAAGGTCTGGCTGCTGATTATATAGGCAGGTCTCCTGATGGGCTGATGAACGTCAGCTGTGCTGGAGGGCTCCAGCCCAGGAGATCCACAGCGCACTCTGCTGGAGAAGGTGGAGAATCTCCAGATCCCAACAATTACATAGGCCACCTTGGCTCGATCAGAAGGAAACGCAGAGGGCTGTAATTCAAAATGAATTTCGCACTGAGTCAGGAAGGCTCTGCATTGATCAGGATCCCCTTTAAACGCTTCAGGAGGGGACAGACGCGGTTCAAGAGAAGCTGGACTATCAGTAGCAGACGTGGGCGTGGCAGCTGTCACGGGCGGGGCATAATCAAGGATCTCCTGCATGCCTGATTCTAGCCGGGAAATACTTTGATCCATATCATTTCGCCACTACCCGTCTGCCGATGGCTCCATGTTTTGGCCAGGTTATTCTGTAACTATCTCAGAATATTGGACCCAGAATTCAAGGCGAGACAGGCAGTGGGAAAGTTCAAAGCGTTTATTAATCAAAACAGGTGCGCGGGGCTGCTCGTCTGATGCGGGGCGGATCTCTGCAGGGATAGGAGAATACAGGTCAGAGACTGGATGTGGAGCTGAATGCGACTTGGAGCAAAGTCACTGACCTGATGCAAAGTTCAGTCCGTTCGCGGAGATTTGACCACTGTTGCAGCGGGCGATGCCCCCAGACTTCCTAGAGAGCGAGCAGCAGATGCCGCTGATCCACAGGACAGAAAACTGGTCATAATCAGGGAAGCAGACAGACTAAAGAAAGCTAGGAAACGTCTCACCAAAACACACAAATAACCTGGCGCGGATGGGAGGCAAACACACAACTTAAATAGTAGAGGAACCAGGTGAAAATGATCGGCGATAATCAGCCGCAGAACCAATTAGACAGGGAGCAAGGAGCAAAGGAAAAAACCAAACCATCAGCGCCAAGATCATGACAAAAAACCCCATTTCCATTTCTTTCGTTTTTAAAATTAAATAAAAAAATAAATGGCGAAAATCCAAACGTGTCTGCTAGTTTAAAGTCCATCTTATTTATTTGAATATTTAACGAAACATTGCAGATGCCACACACGCACACAAAATGACAGAAAGAAAGATCCGAGCGTTTTAGTTTCTATATATATATAATACCTTTCAAAAACTGTGAGTGTTTTTAAAATCTAGTGATTTTTTGAAAGAAAATAAAAGAATAAAAACAGTTAAGCATTTTAAAAGAAATTTAACAAAAAAGGAACATAACAGCATTTTTTAAATAAATGATTTTTTATGAGAACATATCATTTAACCATATATTGGGGGGTAATTAATTGAATGCTTATTTATTTATTGAACATGTATTTATTTATGTGTTTATTTAGATTAGATTAGATTAGATTAGATGAGCTTTATTGATCTCACAGCGGAGAAATTCACTCGTCACATATTGGCATAGAAGTTACAGAAGGTGCAAACAAGGAGGAAAAATGTGCATTAAGAATAAGCAATATATATACCGTATATCCAGGTATACAGTATATCAAGATAAATAGGATTAAGGTGCATGTGTACATGTATCGCAACCCCATCAAGGCTAAACGTTTAAGTGATAAAATCTGTTAATTTGGTGAGTCTCAACGTGAAATGTTTTTTACTATGGCTATTTTTTTTTATTACAGACCAAGCACACAAACTCTCGATGGATTTTAATGAACACAGTTAAAGATTAGCTTAACTTTTGATCCTCAAAGCTGTCAACGGCACTTATATTTCACAAAACTAAAGAAAATATATTTTCTTACAAACCTTTTTGAACAACTTTGGCTTATCTTAATGAGGAATTAACTTTGGATATGATTTTAATTTCAAAATCACCAGCCGCAGTACTGTCTCTGTCGCCTTTCTCTGGTTGCACCTCAGTCCGTATCCCTGGCTCCAACTTAATTAATTTTATTTTTCATTAAATAATAGAGTTGCAGATAATGCAGTCACTATGTTAAATTAATTCATTAACTTTATTTTAATCAAAAACATCATAAAATAGCACAATATCACAACAAGATCCCCAATAAACCTGCTTTTCAGTTGACTGCAGGCCCACAAACGTCACCTTTAGCACGGCAGAGCTCCCAAGCGCCACCTGGTGGTTGTCCGGGTACATTGCAGTACTTTTTTTAAATAAAAAAAACTGGCCTCAGGAAATACATCTTGATTCACGCAGGAATCACGCAGGAAACCATCCATTTCCAACCAGTGCCCACTGTAGCTTCTCAGTGGTCATCCGGTGTCACAGGTGTGACTCTGTTGGTATAATTACTCGAACTGTGCATGCCTGAAGAGAACATTCAGCTTTCAGCACCGCCCTCTGGCAGTCAGTAGGGATGAAATAGAACGCGTTTGTGGCGATGGCGCCATGTAAAATCCTCCAGATCACCTGTTCGTTTTTTTTTTATTGAAGGCTCGTATAAAGTCCTCCACTAGGGGGCTTTTCATTAAGTTTTTCAGTCTAGATGTGGACTGGCTTGTTCTGAAGGTATCGTTGATTAATGACTTTTGTGCAGCTGTGGTAAAGGGCTTTCTGGTCCATATTCGATAAAACCATTCTCTGTGGGTCCAGGCTGGATAGCAGAGGTCTTCTTTGCTCAGGGAAGCAAGGATCCAGGCCAGGACAAGAGTCATTCTGGTCTGGATGGTTCTGACCCTCGCAATAGAAACGAAGGAGGCTCCTCTCCTTGGCCGACAGTTTTTCCCTCTGAACATCAAGGAAGCGCCGCACCAGCCTGGCAGACCATAGCAAGAAGAAGATGTAGAAGAGGAATAAGCAGAGTAATTTGAGAAGGGTCCTGCTTAATGTCAGAAAACAGAGTGCCAGAAAGTGCTAAAAACTGCTTTTTCTCAGGACATTAAATGCCGCCTGATCTAGAAAGCTACATGCAATGACCTGAAAGATCATTCATATATATATATATAAATATATATATATATATATTTTTTCGGTGTTAAGCAACACCTCCTAAAACTGCTGGATTTCATGGCATTCATTAAGACGTGTGTGTTGCCTCTTCAAGTTAGAAATAATTTATGTTGAAATTCCTCAGTTTTTAAGTAGATTTTAAAAAGTATATATTCTTGGCTGTAACAAACGGCGTCGTAGTGAGCGCTCAGTTTTACGGTAGTTGTGGAATGAGAAATTCATTAAAGTACTAGAAACATGAAGCCTTGTGGTTTTTTGGAGGCTTCTAGCTAACTGTTATCTGGCTGTCTAGCCTTGCATCGGCACATGCACTGCGAGGGCAGCACAGCGGGACTTTCAGAAGGCATTTTTTATGGCTTTTCAACCAAACGCCTGGTAAAAGGACCCAGTTTGGTCCCTTTTGGCTTACCTTATTTTCTGCTACATTCATCCTCCCAGATTAGATGTTCTTCATCCTCCTCCTCATCATCACATCCTTCCCTCTTCCAGCCCTACAGGAGAAGCTTGTTAGAAACCATCACAGGTTTGACATCAGTAACCTTGGCTGAGTTAAAGGAGGGAACAAGGCTTCGCTCTCTGCTGATCTCACTGCATCTTCTCATCTCCAATGTTGGACATGTCTGTGGGGCTGTGGAGAGAGGAGAAGTTAGGAAATGTTGATTAATAGCAACATCTGACCTGTAGAAGACACTACAGGCAGCTTATTGGACAGACTAAACTGAATTGATTTGATAACCTAGTACAATGATATCATTTAAGTTATTGTAGGTTATATTGTATTATTTCATTTCTATGTTTAAATTGAAAACATCTTTGATATGTTTAGATGCAGCCAATAAATAATGTAAACATATATCATTACCTTAAATTTAGGGGAACATGTGAATTAGGATGCTTGTAGACTAGGATTTTAAATCATATTTTAAAACAATAAGTACTACAGTAAAATAGTAAATAAACTAAGAGTCAATTTGAAATTAACTTTAATTCAGATAAGTTGAGTGATAACTGAGAGGATAAGGATGACACAATGAGGAAATTAAAATAAAATCGGCTGAAACTTTTATATTCCTTTTAGGCTCCAAATTTCTTGATCATTTTAATGATAAACTGCAAAAAATGAGAATTTTTTTTAGTTGACAGAAACGTTTTTAAAGTTTAGTGAGTCAGTCAGTTAGAAACAACTCCTGTATCGGTCACATGACTTTCTGGAAACGACACGCGCACCGATACAGTGTTTAGCTCCATGGGCTCCACGCATGCACCGACGCATCGCTGTTGCTGGACCCATCACTAATGTGGAGAGCAGATGTTCATCAGATGATGACATCACTGTTTGCTCATCATGTTTTAGTCTGTGTTTATCATCCAGATTGTCTGATTTCATTAGAACTGACTTTATTTCTCCTCTAATCACAGACTTGGTGGCTGTTTTCTCTCTGAGGATGAATGTGAAGTTGTGGCCTCAGCTCTGAAGTCCAACCTTCATCTGACTGAAGTGGAAATAGAGACGATCTGTGGAGGTGAAACCTTTGGAGACTCTGGAATGAAGCATCTGTGTGAGATACTGGAGAGTTCAGTCTGCAAAGTGAAGAAACTGATGTAAGTTTTCTCTGTTTATTCAAACCAAATCATTCACTGATACTTTAATGCTGATACTTTAATGTCCAAATGTCAGAATAACATTTCTCAGACTTTTTACCTTGTAAATGAATTATTTTCCTGTTCCAGATGTTCTAAATATTGAACTTTATTTTCCAGATGTTCAAACTTTCGAATGTTTTGGACTGATGGACAAAAATGAGGAAAATCAGTCTAATGATGTTAGGTAATGATGGAGATGTTTCAGTTTGATTTGGGAAAGATTCAGATGATGAGACAAGATAAGATGGCTTTATTTCTCATTTCTGATTCACATCTTTCCATCCAGAATGACATTTGGTTCCTCTAGAGTAGAACCAGAACCACAAACATGTTAGAATAACTAGAATAAAATTAGATGATCGAAAAACTAATGTTTAGGAAGAAAAGACAAAGACATGAAATCTTTGTCCTGAAGCTGCTGTTCTGTTGGACCGGGTCAGAGAGAACCCGTCCTCTTCAATCTGTCAGCTGTCAGAGTCGCTTGGAGACACAAATACTTAGGCCCCGTCCACACGAAGTCAAAACGAACATGAAACGCTAATATTTTCCAGAACGTTTGTCGTAAAGACGGAGACGTAAAATAAATGTGATCGTCCACACGAATGCATGAAAACGCTGCAAAATGTATGCCAGGCCTGTAAGTGGCGCTGTGGTGCCAAAGCAAAAATAGGCGACGAAATGTTGGGCATGCGCACTAATATTTATACATGGTTGCCCTGCGGGTCCATTTTCGTGGTTCAGTCAGATTCAGGTGCTGAACTATGTCGTCGATATTGCTCTGTTCTTCCTGGAGATATTCCAGAAGAAGAAGATTCTGTTGTAAGCCCGACAGCAGGATGAGTAGCATGAGCAGCAACCATTCAACACAGTACGGCGCCATTGTTGTTGTGATACTGTGTTGCGCATGCGTGTTTAGAGGCGACGCTATGACGCATGCGTGTAAAAAAAAAATGCGGTTAGAGCGTAAAGATGGAAACGCGAAAACGGCGTTTCAAAATCTTCCCACTCTGAAGGCTGAATAAAAAAAAGATCGTTTACAGACCCCCGAAACGCCGGCTTCGTGTGGATGAGAGGCTGGTTTGGTGAAAAATTTGTGCGTTTAGGCCAGGGTTCGGCTTTGTGTGGACGGGCCTTAGTTACTGAACTTAAGCAGCTTTTTATTTCTGACTTATTTACTTCAGTATTTATTTCTTCTACATCTGAAGACAAATATCTGGACTTTCTACTCCTTCCTTTCTCCAAACTGGCTCATTTCTTCTCTCCATATTGATAAGGACATGACGTAAGAGCTGCAACAAAACAGGGCAAATCAGGAGGAGAATCTGTCCAGTTGGAGCCCAGTTAGTTTGTAGAAAAACACTGATAGAGACATGGATGAAGACAGGAGGCTGGAGACATTGATGGATCCATTCCCCCTTTATTAGGGAGGAAATGTCCATGTTGATTCTGTTTGCAGCTTTAATGCTGTGAATAGCAGAGCTCTAAAAGGATTCAGCTGCTGATGAAGGACTTCTGTTCACTTCAATCTATATCATCCTGTCTGAAATTACAATCTAGAACCAAACTAGACCCAGTCAGGGATTTTAAGTTCTCTCTACCAACACAGAGAGAAAAGGAGCAAAATTAACCTGTTTTCTCAGCAGAGAAATTATTTTGAAGAATAAAGTTTTTAAAAGTTATTTTTTATCTTTTGAGGCAAAAACTTCATTTTAATTTAGTAGAAACCAAAAGTTTTACAAACGTCTTTTTCTTTAATATTTTTCTAAAGTAGCTTAAAGATGAGAAAAACTTTTCACTGAAGATCATTAAGCTTCTGAGTTTTTAAGAAAAACCTTTATCTAATTCTTTGATCATCTAATAAGCAAACATTTTTAAACTCAGAGAATCTTAGAAACTGATTAAATAGATTTTGTTGAATCTCTGTCAAATGGTCAGATCCTAAAAAAACATTTGATTATTTTATTCATGATGAGAGATTTCCAAAACATGAGATAAACATTTATTGAACTGTATCTTCCATTTTTCCTGCTCTGAGTCAGTATTAAGGTTTAATCTCTATCTTTGGTCTGGATTGATCCGTTTCTTTCTGTTCCTGTGATCAAAGACGCTCCAGGCTCCACCTCTGCTCTGAAATCAGCCCAGTTCTCCTGCTGCAGGGTTATTTGCTTGTTGTTGTTTTTATTTCTGTGTAATGATGGAGGCAGGCCCACATCCCTGGACTGAGCAGCTGTTCTACCCGTTAAAGGAAAGACAAACTGCCAGTCCGTCCCTGCATGGAGCTGCTAGTTCACAGTCACGGTGCCCCGTGTGCACAAATACCAATTTCTCTGTCTGTTTTTTTTTTCCATTCTTTGTCAGGTTATGGTGGAGCAGTCAGCCATTATATGAAATACAGTGAAAGTTATCTCATTAGTTTTAGATGAAAATGTGATGTGATTCTGGGCCACCACCATCACAGTCATCAGTTCAGGCTGATGAAGGCCCTGTCCTGCAAACCTTACTGTCATTTTCTACCTTTGGAGCCGTTTGAATAGAGAGTTTTGTTCCCGTAGTTTCTAGCGACTCCTCTGGGCTTTATCTCCATCTCAGTATGGTAGCAGCTGCGTACCGGTGTTATACTATATTCAGTGACCCTGGCCAAAGAGAGAATGTGTTCAGTGATGCTGTATGATTGGGCCAGCACAGTGTCAGTGAGGAAAATAACCAATGGTCCTTGGACTAGTGTTTATCACGTGCCGGGGTCACATATTCTGCTGGAATGTTTTAATGGAAAGTTTTAATCTGCATCCTGTTGAATTCAGCTACAATCTTTAATTCTTTATTCAGATTAAAGGACTGCAGTTTCTCAGAGATCAGCTGGGCTTCTCTGGGCTCAGCTCTGAAGTTTAATCCATCCCAACTGACAGAACTGGACCTGAGTGGAACCAACCTGGACGCTGGAATGAAGGAGCTCAGTGGGTTTCTCCAGTCTCCCCTCTGCAAACTACAGACATTGATGTAAGATGTAGTATATTTGTTTATTCTAATAACATTACAGTGCAAATCTCAGAGTGAAGGTCAATCAGTGAGCTAGTAAAGGATCAATAGGCTGCTTTTTCAGAAGATGCTGCATGAACACATGTCCAACAACTGGGAGGAAAGTGGAAAGGGGAAATTACCAGCCAAACTGTTAAATCTGATGTTTTTAAATCAAATGCAGATTAATCAACAAATTCAAACAGATTTATTAAGTCACTGCTGTGATACTGAGATGATCATTTGGGTAAAGTGCTGACTCAGCATCTGGCCTTCAGAAAGGTCAATATTTCAGATGCAGTAACTGTCATATGTTGAATAACATGAATATAAACCTGGAAAGAAAAATATGATAGGTTTTAATTTTTATGATAAAATTATAAAACATGAAAATAGCTGAAACATTCAGTTTGAACATTTTAAAGGAAAAAATTAGTTTTAAGTTTCTTCCTTGTCTTCAGTATCTCAGTAGTTCAGTTTGTCTGTGTTCCCTTTTATTGATAATAACATTTTATTTCTAAGAACCTTCAGATGATTCCGTGGATAAATATGGTACTGAATAAAATCATAAAAAGATCAATAACAGCAAATCACTAGAACTTGCATTGACTTGGATAGACATAAAAGTCAGAACTGAATCAAAGAATGAGGTTGTGTTTGGCCTCGTATGTTCATAGGATTGATTTCTACTGAATGAGGCAGGAAAATAGCCCATAACTTATCCAATGTTGTCCAGCATTTTTGCTAGATTTTTGGTGTGTCAGGCCTACGCTGGCTAAATCATCAAGGGGTGACAGGGGCTTAAGAGGGTAATAAGCCACATCATTTCATTGAATGGTTTGTCCAGAAAAGGTTTCTGTGGATCAGCTCCCATGTGAGTGCCATCTGGTGGAGGAATAAAGTTTTGCAGATACAACTCAGATTTCAGCATTATATATCAGTTCTACCTGTTCCAGACATTTGATGCGTATTTTTCTCTGATTTTGGCTTTAGATAAATTAAATTGATTTGAAATTATTACAGAAGTAAACACTGACAGCGAATGCTGCAGGATAAATAAAATCCACCAGTAAAACAAACATCAGATCTGTTCTCAGCACTTTGGTCTGTTATGAATTAGGCCTGCAGTGTCATGATCGGTTTAATGAGCTAAACCCATATGCAGAACACCAACAGGAGACAGAGTAAAAGTTAACAAGGTTTATTAAGGAAATTTACAGAGTAACTCAGGACTGGTTCTGGTGCAGGTCCGGGACTGGTTTCACTTATTTCTGGAGAGATGAGAGTTTAGTTAGCCAGGCAGTTAGATGGTTTGACGAGAGAGTGAATTCTGAAAGTACCTTGAAGAGGTTCAGACAGATCCTTGGAATGGGGAACCGGTTGGGTCCAGAGATTGTGGGAGTTGCAGAGAGCTCAGCAGCAGCAGCGTCTAGCTTCTGGCTAGTGAGTCTTAGCCGTGGGTTTTGTTCCTAGCTCTCCCCTGAGAGCTGAAGGAGGAATCCAGACTGTGATCTTCAGGTTAGCTTCCTAGCTCTCCCCTGAGAGCAGAAGGAGGAATCCAGACTGAGATCTTCAGGTTTAGCTTCCTAGCTCTCCCCTGAGAGCTGAAGGAGGAATCCAGACTGAGATCTTCAGGTTTAGCTTCCTAGCTCTCCCCTGAGAGCTGAAGGAGGAATCCAGACTGAGATCTTCAGGTTTAGCTTCCCAGCTCTTCCCTGAGAGCTGAAGGAGGAATCCAGACTGAGACCTTCTGGTTTGGCTTCCTTGGGCAGGCAGGCAGGTTTCCAGGTAAAGCTCATCCAGAGCTTCAGACCTTGGTCAGGCTTTCTGTGAGTAGAGAAGATAGAGGCAGGTTAGAATTCAGTTTCTCTCAAGAGTCTTCTGAAATCCACTAGATAAACAGAGGCTAAGGTTTGCTAACCAAACTTGGTCAACACTGCGGCGTCGAAGGAAGGTCTGACTGCTGCTTATGTAGGAAGGTCTCCTGATGGGCTGATGAGCTTCAGGTGTGCTGGAGGCTCCAGCCCAGGAGACCCACAGCGCTCTCTGCTGGAGACAGATGGTAACTCTCCAGATCCCAACAGTAACCCCAGTCCTAACAGAAAACAACATAAAACAGAAGAGGATCCTCGGCGCCCTCTGGTGGGCAAGCCTAAGGATCCCAACAGAGCCCCCCCCTCAAGGGCGGATTCCAGACGCCCTCTGAATCAGTCCATGAAAAAAAAAAAAGAGCAAACAAAAAACAACCCACCCAGGGCGGGCAGAGGGGGAAACAGGTAAGGAGGGCAAAAAACAAAAACTGAGTCCAGAACAAAAATACATTTCCGCTTGAAGTGGTCGTTGGTAGGGATGCAAATTATCGATTAATTCATTAATCATTAGTTGATTATCTTATCGATCGACTTTCGATTAATTGATAAGCGGCGTTTTTCACCTGAGTTTCAGGGCTTCAATAGGGCCTTAATATAATTGAGGTATTATATTACATTAGCCAACATTATGATACCATAATTATATTGTATTATATTATACATTCCTCAAGTAATTATGCATTAGGAGAAGAAAGCAGACACGTTTTTAAGGTAAAACAAAATCTTTAATTAAAAAAAAACCTGGCTCAGTTCTTGCATTTGAAACAGACATAAAAAGAGATTAGAAGAAATTAAATAGAGAGCCAAACAGAATATTATTGAGCCTATAGGTTAGAAAGAAACTGCATAGGCTATTAATTGGGTAATCCTCAACAATCCTAAAATGAAACATCCACAACATATTTCTACCTCAATTTGTATAGGGTTACAGCAAAATAGAATGAAACGTTCACAGGGTCACTGAACACAACAACATAGCATAACATTACAGGGCCTCAAACCAGAACAATCAAATAAAGTGGTGATTCAATATTACCCTCTCCTAACTGAAATGTGGCACATCACAACTTGACCTAGGCTCTATATATTTTTGTTCAAGAAAATTAGCATGTTAACGTGCTCTGGGGTAAGGCGTGTACGTAGCCTGTTTACAGTGAGCCCAGCTACTGAAAACACACGCTCAGAGGGTACTGATGTGCCTGGCGTACACAAATACCGTTTTGCTAGTGTTGCCAGCGTCGGAAACCTTTCATTCACTTTCCACCAGCACGTGGGGCTCGACTCAAGTGGTGCAGGAGGGTCCTTTAAGTACATATCCACTTCACTCTCCACGTCACCTTTGCGGGCATCGGAATAGGTTTCACCCAGAAGTAAACTCATAGCAGATGTAGGCTTAGCCCCATGTCGCCGAGGCCCTGTATGGACAGTGTTACCGTCGTCTCCAGCGGTGGCGGCACCTGCAGTGATGCTGTAGCGTTCGGCTGTAGCCATTTGAAGCAGCGTGGAATGAGCTGACTTCCTGGTAGCTGGAGGAAGAAATCCCAGGTGTTTGTGACGAGGGTCAAGCATTGTTGCGATCATAGGGGTGGATGTGTTGAGGTCATCAGACTGAATCTGTTGAAAATAGAAAGAATAGGCATAGGCCTACAATTACACATATAAAAAACGATACAATTGAATGACAATTATGACCTATTTGCATCATTATTTATTTTATTCATCATTATTATTAGTCTATTGGATAGACCCTATAGGTAGTTTTAATAATTAATGGATGCATACCTTCATGCGCTCGCCCAGCGAATCTCGCACTTTTTCCTTGAAGTCTGCGACTTTGGGGCTGTCCTCGTCTGAAGCGCTGAGGTGAGTGTTGATTAGACTGAACGTGATGGGGTACGTGTTTGAGATTGACACCTCCGACTCCGCAGACATCCCCGTAGTTGCACACTTCAATGTTCCCAACACGGGTGCCATATCTTCCATTAGCTGCCAGTAGTCGTCTCTCAACTCCAGCGTCCTCGCATCTGCCAGTTTTGTCACGGATCGGTCTGATAGCACGGCTGACACAGCCCATCGCTGTTCAACCAGGCGCTCAAACATGTCGCAGACTGAATTCCATCTGGTTTTACAGGATTGAATGAGGCGATGCGGAGGAAGCGGCATTTGGTGTTGCTTTTCTTCCAGGGCTTTGGTTGCGATTGTGCTGTGGTGGAAATGTTTGACCAACCTTCCCGCTGCCGCGATTGCTCTGTCTACCCCAGCAGAAGCAAAACCATCATTGACAGCGAGATTCAGGGTGTGCGCGAAACACGCTACTGATTTCCAGCTGACTCGTGTAGGATTGTTCGCTTGGACAATATTCCTAGCATTGTCGTGGACACATGCTGTAACGCGCCCGGAAAGTCCCCAAGTCTCCACTATATAATTCAGCTTCTCAGCCAAGTTGTCGGCGGTGTGTCTGTCAGACATGCTCGTCGTAATCAGGATTGCAGATTTTAACAGCCAGGTTTATTAAGGAAATTTACAGAGTAACTCAGGACTGGTTCTGGTGCAGGTCCGGGACTGGTTTCACTTATTTCTGGAGAGATGAGAGTTTAGTTAGCCAGGCAGTTAGATGGTTTGACGAGAGAGTGAATTCTGAAAGTACCTTGAAGAGGTTCAGACAGATCCTTGGAATGGGGAACCGGTTGGGTCCAGAGATTGTGGGAGTTGCAGAGAGCTCAGCAGCAGCAGCGTCTAGCTTCTGGCTAGTGAGTCTTAGCCGTGGGTTTTGTTCCTAGCTCTCCCCTGAGAGCTGAAGGAGGAATCCAGACTGTGATCTTCAGGTTAGCTTCCTAGCTCTCCCCTGAGAGCAGAAGGAGGAATCCAGACTGAGATCTTCAGGTTTAGCTTCCTAGCTCTCCCCTGAGAGCTGAAGGAGGAATCCAGACTGAGATCTTCAGGTTTAGCTTCCTAGCTCTCCCCTGAGAGCTGAAGGAGGAATCCAGACTGAGATCTTCAGGTTTAGCTTCCCAGCTCTTCCCTGAGAGCTGAAGGAGGAATCCAGACTGAGACCTTCTGGTTTGGCTTCCTTGGGCAGGCAGGCAGGTTTCCAGGTAAAGCTCATCCAGAGCTTCAGACCTTGGTCAGGCTTTCTGTGAGTAGAGAAGATAGAGGCAGGTTAGAATTCAGTTTCTCTCAAGAGTCTTCTGAAATCCACTAGATAAACAGAGGCTAAGGTTTGCTAACCAAACTTGGTCAACACTGCGGCGTCGAAGGAAGGTCTGACTGCTGCTTATGTAGGAAGGTCTCCTGATGGGCTGATGAGCTTCAGGTGTGCTGGAGGCTCCAGCCCAGGAGACCCACAGCGCTCTCTGCTGGAGACAGATGGTAACTCTCCAGATCCCAACAGTAACCCCAGTCCTAACAGAAAACAACATAAAACAGAAGAGGATCCTCGGCGCCCTCTGGTGGGCAAGCCTAAGGATCCCAACAGAGCCCCCCCCTCAAGGGCGGATTCCAGACGCCCTCTGAATCAGTCCATGAAAAAAAAAAAAGAGCAAACAAAAAACAACCCACCCAGGGCGGGCAGAGGGGGAAACAGGTAAGGAGGGCAAAAAACAAAAACTGAGTCCAGAACAAAAATACATTTCCGCTTGAAGTGGTCGTTGGTAGGGATGCAAATTATCGATTAATTCATTAATCATTAGTTGATTATCTTATCGATCGACTTTCGATTAATTGATAAGCGGCGTTTTTCACCTGAGTTTCAGGGCTTCAATAGGGCCTTAATATAATTGAGGTATTATATTACATTAGCCAACATTATGATACCATAATTATATTGTATTATATTATACATTCCTCAAGTAATTATGCATTAGGAGAAGAAAGCAGACACGTTTTTAAGGTAAAACAAAATCTTTAATTAAAAAAAAACCTGGCTCAGTTCTTGCATTTGAAACAGACATAAAAAGAGATTAGAAGAAATTAAATAGAGAGCCAAACAGAATATTATTGAGCCTATAGGTTAGAAAGAAACTGCATAGGCTATTAATTGGGTAATCCTCAACAATCCTAAAATGAAACATCCACAACATATTTCTACCTCAATTTGTATAGGGTTACAGCAAAATAGAATGAAACGTTCACAGGGTCACTGAACACAACAACATAGCATAACATTACAGGGCCTCAAACCAGAACAATCAAATAAAGTGGTGATTCAATATTACCCTCTCCTAACTGAAATGTGGCACATCACAACTTGACCTAGGCTCTATATATTTTTGTTCAAGAAAATTAGCATGTTAACGTGCTCTGGGGTAAGGCGTGTACGTAGCCTGTTTACAGTGAGCCCAGCTACTGAAAACACACGCTCAGAGGGTACTGATGTGCCTGGCGTACACAAATACCGTTTTGCTAGTGTTGCCAGCGTCGGAAACCTTTCATTCACTTTCCACCAGCACGTGGGGCTCGACTCAAGTGGTGCAGGAGGGTCCTTTAAGTACATATCCACTTCACTCTCCACGTCACCTTTGCGGGCATCGGAATAGGTTTCACCCAGAAGTAAACTCATAGCAGATGTAGGCTTAGCCCCATGTCGCCGAGGCCCTGTATGGACAGTGTTACCGTCGTCTCCAGCGGTGGCGGCACCTGCAGTGATGCTGTAGCGTTCGGCTGTAGCCATTTGAAGCAGCGTGGAATGAGCTGACTTCCTGGTAGCTGGAGGAAGAAATCCCAGGTGTTTGTGACGAGGGTCAAGCATTGTTGCGATCATAGGGGTGGATGTGTTGAGGTCATCAGACTGAATCTGTTGAAAATAGAAAGAATAGGCATAGGCCTACAATTACACATATAAAAAACGATACAATTGAATGACAATTATGACCTATTTGCATCATTATTTATTTTATTCATCATTATTATTAGTCTATTGGATAGACCCTATAGGTAGTTTTAATAATTAATGGATGCATACCTTCATGCGCTCGCCCAGCGAATCTCGCACTTTTTCCTTGAAGTCTGCGACTTTGGGGCTGTCCTCGTCTGAAGCGCTGAGGTGAGTGTTGATTAGACTGAACGTGATGGGGTACGTGTTTGAGATTGACACCTCCGACTCCGCAGACATCCCCGTAGTTGCACACTTCAATGTTCCCAACACGGGTGCCATATCTTCCATTAGCTGCCAGTAGTCGTCTCTCAACTCCAGCGTCCTCGCATCTGCCAGTTTTGTCACGGATCGGTCTGATAGCACGGCTGACACAGCCCATCGCTGTTCAACCAGGCGCTCAAACATGTCGCAGACTGAATTCCATCTGGTTTTACAGGATTGAATGAGGCGATGCGGAGGAAGCGGCATTTGGTGTTGCTTTTCTTCCAGGGCTTTGGTTGCGATTGTGCTGTGGTGGAAATGTTTGACCAACCTTCCCGCTGCCGCGATTGCTCTGTCTACCCCAGCAGAAGCAAAACCATCATTGACAGCGAGATTCAGGGTGTGCGCGAAACACGCTACTGATTTCCAGCTGACTCGTGTAGGATTGTTCGCTTGGACAATATTCCTAGCATTGTCGTGGACACATGCTGTAACGCGCCCGGAAAGTCCCCAAGTCTCCACTATATAATTCAGCTTCTCAGCCAAGTTGTCGGCGGTGTGTCTGTCAGACATGCTCGTCGTAATCAGGATTGCAGATTTTAACAGCCAGGTTTATTAAGGAAATTTACAGAGTAACTCAGGACTGGTTCTGGTGCAGGTCCGGGACTGGTTTCACTTATTTCTGGAGAGATGAGAGTTTAGTTAGCCAGGCAGTTAGATGGTTTGACGAGAGAGTGAATTCTGAAAGTACCTTGAAGAGGTTCAGACAGATCCTTGGAATGGGGAACCGGTTGGGTCCAGAGATTGTGGGAGTTGCAGAGAGCTCAGCAGCAGCAGCGTCTAGCTTCTGGCTAGTGAGTCTTAGCCGTGGGTTTTGTTCCTAGCTCTCCCCTGAGAGCTGAAGGAGGAATCCAGACTGTGATCTTCAGGTTAGCTTCCTAGCTCTCCCCTGAGAGCAGAAGGAGGAATCCAGACTGAGATCTTCAGGTTTAGCTTCCTAGCTCTCCCCTGAGAGCTGAAGGAGGAATCCAGACTGAGATCTTCAGGTTTAGCTTCCTAGCTCTCCCCTGAGAGCTGAAGGAGGAATCCAGACTGAGATCTTCAGGTTTAGCTTCCCAGCTCTTCCCTGAGAGCTGAAGGAGGAATCCAGACTGAGACCTTCTGGTTTGGCTTCCTTGGGCAGGCAGGCAGGTTTCCAGGTAAAGCTCATCCAGAGCTTCAGACCTTGGTCAGGCTTTCTGTGAGTAGAGAAGATAGAGGCAGGTTAGAATTCAGTTTCTCTCAAGAGTCTTCTGAAATCCACTAGATAAACAGAGGCTAAGGTTTGCTAACCAAACTTGGTCAACACTGCGGCGTCGAAGGAAGGTCTGACTGCTGCTTATGTAGGAAGGTCTCCTGATGGGCTGATGAGCTTCAGGTGTGCTGGAGGCTCCAGCCCAGGAGACCCACAGCGCTCTCTGCTGGAGACAGATGGTAACTCTCCAGATCCCAACAGTAACCCCAGTCCTAACAGAAAACAACATAAAACAGAAGAGGATCCTCGGCGCCCTCTGGTGGGCAAGCCTAAGGATCCCAACAGAGCCCCCCCCTCAAGGGCGGATTCCAGACGCCCTCTGAATCAGTCCATGAAAAAAAAAAAAGAGCAAACAAAAAACAACCCACCCAGGGCGGGCAGAGGGGGAAACAGGTAAGGAGGGCAAAAAACAAAAACTGAGTCCAGAACAAAAATACATTTCCGCTTGAAGTGGTCGTTGGTAGGGATGCAAATTATCGATTAATTCATTAATCATTAGTTGATTATCTTATCGATCGACTTTCGATTAATTGATAAGCGGCGTTTTTCACCTGAGTTTCAGGGCTTCAATAGGGCCTTAATATAATTGAGGTATTATATTACATTAGCCAACATTATGATACCATAATTATATTGTATTATATTATACATTCCTCAAGTAATTATGCATTAGGAGAAGAAAGCAGACACGTTTTTAAGGTAAAACAAAATCTTTAATTAAAAAAAAACCTGGCTCAGTTCTTGCATTTGAAACAGACATAAAAAGAGATTAGAAGAAATTAAATAGAGAGCCAAACAGAATATTATTGAGCCTATAGGTTAGAAAGAAACTGCATAGGCTATTAATTGGGTAATCCTCAACAATCCTAAAATGAAACATCCACAACATATTTCTACCTCAATTTGTATAGGGTTACAGCAAAATAGAATGAAACGTTCACAGGGTCACTGAACACAACAACATAGCATAACATTACAGGGCCTCAAACCAGAACAATCAAATAAAGTGGTGATTCAATATTACCCTCTCCTAACTGAAATGTGGCACATCACAACTTGACCTAGGCTCTATATATTTTTGTTCAAGAAAATTAGCATGTTAACGTGCTCTGGGGTAAGGCGTGTACGTAGCCTGTTTACAGTGAGCCCAGCTACTGAAAACACACGCTCAGAGGGTACTGATGTGCCTGGCGTACACAAATACCGTTTTGCTAGTGTTGCCAGCGTCGGAAACCTTTCATTCACTTTCCACCAGCACGTGGGGCTCGACTCAAGTGGTGCAGGAGGGTCCTTTAAGTACATATCCACTTCACTCTCCACGTCACCTTTGCGGGCATCGGAATAGGTTTCACCCAGAAGTAAACTCATAGCAGATGTAGGCTTAGCCCCATGTCGCCGAGGCCCTGTATGGACAGTGTTACCGTCGTCTCCAGCGGTGGCGGCACCTGCAGTGATGCTGTAGCGTTCGGCTGTAGCCATTTGAAGCAGCGTGGAATGAGCTGACTTCCTGGTAGCTGGAGGAAGAAATCCCAGGTGTTTGTGACGAGGGTCAAGCATTGTTGCGATCATAGGGGTGGATGTGTTGAGGTCATCAGACTGAATCTGTTGAAAATAGAAAGAATAGGCATAGGCCTACAATTACACATATAAAAAACGATACAATTGAATGACAATTATGACCTATTTGCATCATTATTTATTTTATTCATCATTATTATTAGTCTATTGGATAGACCCTATAGGTAGTTTTAATAATTAATGGATGCATACCTTCATGCGCTCGCCCAGCGAATCTCGCACTTTTTCCTTGAAGTCTGCGACTTTGGGGCTGTCCTCGTCTGAAGCGCTGAGGTGAGTGTTGATTAGACTGAACGTGATGGGGTACGTGTTTGAGATTGACACCTCCGACTCCGCAGACATCCCCGTAGTTGCACACTTCAATGTTCCCAACACGGGTGCCATATCTTCCATTAGCTGCCAGTAGTCGTCTCTCAACTCCAGCGTCCTCGCATCTGCCAGTTTTGTCACGGATCGGTCTGATAGCACGGCTGACACAGCCCATCGCTGTTCAACCAGGCGCTCAAACATGTCGCAGACTGAATTCCATCTGGTTTTACAGGATTGAATGAGGCGATGCGGAGGAAGCGGCATTTGGTGTTGCTTTTCTTCCAGGGCTTTGGTTGCGATTGTGCTGTGGTGGAAATGTTTGACCAACCTTCCCGCTGCCGCGATTGCTCTGTCTACCCCAGCAGAAGCAAAACCATCATTGACAGCGAGATTCAGGGTGTGCGCGAAACACGCTACTGATTTCCAGCTGACTCGTGTAGGATTGTTCGCTTGGACAATATTCCTAGCATTGTCGTGGACACATGCTGTAACGCGCCCGGAAAGTCCCCAAGTCTCCACTATATAATTCAGCTTCTCAGCCAAGTTGTCGGCGGTGTGTCTGTCAGACATGCTCGTCGTAATCAGGATTGCAGATTTTAACAGCCAGTTTTCGTCGGTGTAGTGGCAGGTAACTGTGATGTAACTTTCTGTTGTGAGAGCCGTCCAACAGTCTGTTGTTAATGCTACAGCTGTAACAGCAGCGAGCTTTGTTTTTAGCTCACTTTTCTTTTTTTCGAACCGAGCTTTGAGGCGAGAAGTTATTGATGTTCTTGAAGGGATGTTGTAACCTGGCTCTATGAACCCAATGAGATCCTGAAATCCTGCACCGTCAACTGTGTTGATTGGCATCAAATCCCTCTCGATCATGCTGCAAATCTTCTCTGTAATGCCCTCTGCCCTTCTCTCATCACACGCTCGCCTTCCAATGGTAGCTGTGATTTTAGGTTGACCAGGTGAACTGGTGGTGCCATGCAAGACAGCAGCATGCACAGTGTTCAAATGATAACTGAGTGAGCTAGTGGAACTGTTGTATTTCAATACCGCATTACAAAGAGAACATTTGACTTCTTTGCCTGAATTAACAATATTGAAGTGGTCCCACACCGCACTTCTTTTCGCCCACTTCATTTGGTTTTCAACCCTGGTCTCTCTCGCGACACGAGGCGTGTTCTCGTTCTCACGCTGTGTTCAAGTTACAGTAAAGCGCTAGCACCCTCTAGCGGTTAATCGTGATTAATACATTTTGATCGAGCAACCTCTTGATCGACAATTAATCTAAAGTCGATTAACCGTTTGCATCCCTAGACGAAAGCAACAAAAGTCTCTGAAGACATATAATACAGATTCTCAGGTGGCCGGCCGTGGGATCGGCGGCCAGGCAGAGTCTCAGGTGGCCGACCGTGGGGTCGGCGGCGAGGCAGAGTCTCAGGTGGCCGACCGTGGGGTCGGCGGCGAGGCAAAGTCTTAGGTGGCCGGCTGAGGGGCCGAAGACGTGGCAGAGGTTCTGGGGGCCGGCCAAGGGTTCGGCAGCGGAGCAGAGTCTTAGATGGCCGGCTGCGGGGTCGGAGGCGAAACTGACGCTCTGGAGGCCGGCCGCGGGGCCGAAGGCGAAGCTGATGCTCTGGGGGCCGGCCGCGGGGCCGGAGGCGAAGCAGCTTCTCAGGAGGATGACGCCCCAATTTCAGTAGGTAGCCCCATGGGGTACCCCGTCCCCTCTTCAGCGGCTCTGGAACAGGCTCTGAGGTGACCGCCGACTGCGGCTCTGGAACAGGCTCTGTAGCGACCGCCGACTGCGGCTCTGGAACAGGCTCTGTAGCGACCGCCGACTGCGGCTCTGGAACAGGCTCTGAGGAGACCACCGACTGCGGCTCTGGATCAGGCTCTGAGGAGACCACCGACTGCGGCTCTGGATCAGGAACAGAGGAGCCCGCCGATTGCGGCTCCGGATCAGGAACAGAGGAGCCCGCCAATTGCGGCTCCAGATCAGGAACAGAGGAGCCCGCCGATTGCGACTCCGGGTCAGGAACAGAGGGGACCACCGACTGGTTCCACCTCGGGAACTGAGGAGACCACCGACTGTGGCTCCAACTCCAGCAATGGAGAAACCGCTCGTGGCGGCAAAGGTTCGGTCTCTGAAGAGGCTGGTGATGCTTGCAGAGGACTCTTGGCGGTCAGGGGCGCCTGCAGAAAAGTCCTGGGAGACGTAAAATCACATACCTCTTTTAAATTCTGCTCAGGGGTCTCTGGACGGCACAGAGCTAACTCAGGGGTCTCTGGACGGCACAGAGATAACTCAGGGGTCTCTGGACGGCACAGAGATAACTCAGGGGTCTCTAGACAGCACAGAGCTAGCTCAGGGGTCTCTAGACGGCACTGAGCTAATTCAGGGGTCTTTAGACGGCTCAGAACCGGCTCGGAAGTCTCTAGACTGCTCGGAGCTGGTTCAGGGGTCTCTAAACGGCACGGAGGTGACTCAAGGGTTTTAAAATGGCACGGAGGTGACTCAGAGGTTTCAAAATGGCACGGAGCTGACTCAGGAGTTTCGAAGTGGCACAGAACTGACTCAAAACGGCTCACGGCTGGTTCAGGGGTCTTTAGACGGCTCAGAGCTGGCTTACGTTCGTTTCGTACGTTGGGGTTCTATAGAAACCGGACTAATAGGTTCAGAGACTGACTGAGGCAAAAGTTTAACAGGAGTGTTAGCGGGTTCAGGTGCGGGTCTAGTTGGTTTATGATGAGGTGACAAGAAGGGGAATAGATCCTCTCTATCCCCGTAATAGAAATTCCAGAGTTCTGACTCATGGGTAATGGGAGCTCTGGCTGCTTGGGTGGTGACTTGTGGGTTGATCTTGAGTTTATTGATGGATGGAGCTAACTGATGATCATGTAAGTGGTGGCTGAAACGGACTGCATTGGACTGAGACGGACTGAACAAGGCTGTACAGAGCTGTACTGGGCTGGACAGAGCTGAACTGGGTTGAACGGGGTTCCTAGATCTGGTCTTGGCTCTGGCTTGTAGTTTGTAATCGAAATAGGTTGCTATGCAAATAAGCTCTTCCAGTGTTGTAGGTTCATCTATTGTTGCTAATTCCTTTTTAATCTCTTTATTTAATGCGTTTAGGTAGATGTTTCTTAGCATAGCGTCACTCCAGCCGGAAGCAGAGGCTCTGACCCGGAAGTCTTCAGAATAATCCTCGACGGATCTATTTCCTTGTTTTATGTTTGATAAACCATGAGACTCGACAGATTTACTAGAAAAAACTAGAGTGAATTCATTAAAAAACTCTTCTAATGTACTGGTGATAGTAGATTCAGAAGGAAAATGGGTCTTTTTCCATTTACAGGCTCTTCCGGATAAAAGTGAGAGAACAAAAACTATTTTTCTCTCGTCGTCAGGAAAACTGGACGGATTGAGCTCGAAAAACAATTTACACTGCCAAAGAAAACTTTTGCATTCACTAGATTCGCCAAAATATAGTGAAGGACGGAAATCAGGAAGTGACGGAACTGGTTCTGACCTTGGAGGCGGGTTTGGCTCCGGAACCGGAAGTTGAGCTGGCGCCATCTTATGATTCCCATGAAGCCTGTAGAATCTTGAAGCGTTTGTTATCTTTTAATTAAAAACTGGAGTTTAACTCACGGAGGGTTTGTGTCTGTCCTTGGACCTGGTAGCTTGTTCCTCAAGCTTCCTCCAGAGATGATCTGCTGGGTTTTGTTAATGGCCGCAGTGTTCTGTCATGATCGGTTTAATGAGCTAAACCCATATGCAGAACACCAACAGGAGACAGAGTAAAATTTAACAAGGTTTATTAAGGAAATGTACAGAGTAACTCAGGACTGGTTCTGGTGCAGGTCCGGGACTGGTTTCACTTATTTCTGCAGAGATGAGAGTTTAGTTACCCAGGCAGTTAGATGGTTTGACGAGAGAGTGAATTCTGAAAGTACCTTAAAGAGGTTCAGACAGATCCTTGGAATGGGGAACCGGTTGGGTCCAGAGATTGTGGGAGTTGCAGAGAGCTCAGCAGCAGCAGCGTCTAGCTTCTGGCTAGTGAGTCTTAGCCGTGGGTTTTGTTCCTAGCTCTTCCCTGAGAGCTGAAGGAGGAATCCAGACTGAGATCTTCAGGTTAGCTTCCTAGCTCTCCCCTGAGAGCAGAAGGAGGAATCCAGACTGAGACCTTCCTTGGGCAGGCAGGCAGGTTTCCAGGTAAAGCTCATCCAGAGCTTCAGATCTTGGTCAGGCTTTCTGTGAGTAGAGAAGATAGAGGCAGGTTAGAATTCAGTTTCTCTCAAGAGTCTACTGAAATCCACTAGATAAACAGAGGCTAAGGTTTGCTAACCAAACTTGGTCAACACTGCGGCGTCAAAGGAAGGTCTGACTGCTGCTTATGAAGGAAGGTCTCCTGATGGGCTGATGAGCTTCAGGTGTGCTGGAGGCTCCAGCCCAGGAGACCCACAGCGCTCTCTGCTGGAGACAGATGGTAACTCTCCAGATCCCAACAGTAACCCCAGTCCTAACAGAAAACAACATAAAACAGAAGTGGATCCTCGGCGCCCTCTGGTGGGCAAGCCTAAGGATCCCAACATGCAGTTCTACTTCTCTGATTGGTTGCCTGGAGTTTAAATTAGTTGGATCGGAAGAATCTGAGAAACATTCTGCTCAATGTGAGAAAACAGAGTGCCAGAAAGTGCTAAAAAACAGATTTTTCTCAGGACATTTAACACCGCCTGATCTAAATAGCTGCATTCAATGACCAGAAAGAGCATTGATTTTTTTTTCTTCGGTTTTTAGCAATACCTCTTAAAACAGTGCATTAAACTGCTGCATTTTATGGCGTGTGTGCTGCCTTTTCAGGTTAAAATGTTAAACACAAATTATCTTGAAATTCATGTTTAATTCAGCTAAAATCTTTGATTCTTTATTCAGATTGGGCGGCTGCAGTTTCTCAGAGATCAGCTGGGCTTCTCTGGGCTCAGCTCTGAAGTCTAATCCATCCCATATGACAGAACTGGACCTGAGTGGAACCAACCTGGACCCTGGAATGAAGGAGCTCAGTGGGTTTCTCCAGTCTCCCCTCTGCAAACTACAGACATTGATGTAAGATGTAGTATATTTGTTTATTCTAATAACATTACAGTGCAAATCTCAGAGTGAAGGTCAATCAGTGAGCTAGTAAAGGATCAATAGGCTGCTTTTTCAGAAGATGCTGCATGAACACATGTCCAACAACTGGCAGGAAAATGAAAAAGGGAGAATTATGAGCCAAACTGTTAAATCAGATGTTTATTAAATGCAGATGAATCAACAAATGCAGACAGATTTAGTATGTTACTGCTGTGATACTGTGATGATGATTTGGGAAAAGTGCTGACTGAGCATCTGGTCTTCAGAAAGGTCAATATTTCAGATGCAGGAACTGTCACAAATTGAATAAAACTAATATAAGCCTACAGGGAAACATATTATAGGCTTTCATTTTTATTATAAATTTATAAACTATGAAAATAGTTTTAAAAAGTTCATTTTGAACATGTTAAAGGAAAAAATGAGTTTGAAATCACTTCCTTGTTGTCTTCAGTATCTCAGTAGTTCAGTTTGTCTGTGTTCCCTTTTATTGATAATAACATTTTATTTCTAAGAACCTTCAGATGATCCTATGGATAAACATGGTACTGAATAAAATAATAAAAATATAAATAACAGCAAATCATTAGAACTTGCATTGACTTGGATAGACATAAAAGTCAGAACTGAATAAAAGGATGAGGTTGTGTTTGGCTTCTTATGTTCACAGGATTGATTTCTACTGAATGAGGCTGGATAAGTACCCATAACTTATCCAACGTATTCCAGGGTTTTTGCCCGTTTTTTTGTACGTCAGGCGTACGCTGGCTAAATTCTCATAGTGAAACAGGGGCTATAGAGGGTAATAAGCCACATTTCATTGAATGGTTTGTCCAGAAGAAGGTTTCTGTGGATCAGCTCCCATGTGAGTGCCATCTGGTGGAGGAATAATATATTGCAGATACAACTCTGATTTAAACATTACATATCAGTTCTAACTGTTCCAGACTTGTCTATGTTTCTCCTATTTTGACTTTAGATAAATTTGATTTGAGATGATTACAGAAGCAAACACTGACAGTGAATGCCGCAGGATAAATAAAATCCACCAGTAAAACAAACATCAGATCTGTTCTCAGCACTTTGATCTGTTATGAATTAGTGGGGCCTGCAGTTCTACTTCTCTAATAATCTGCCTGGAGTTTAAATTAGTTGGATCGGAAGAATCTGAGAAACATCCTGCTCAATGTGAGAAAAAGAGTGCCAGAAAGTGCTAAAAAACAGATTTTTCTCAGGACATTTAACACCGCCTGATCTTCGGTGTTTAGCAATACCTCTTAAAACAGTGCATTAAACTGCTGCATTTTATGGCGTTCTTTATGGCGTGTGTGCTGCCTTTTCAGGTTAAAAGGTTAAACACAAATTATCTTGAAATTCATGTTTAATTCAGCTAAAATCTTTGATTCTTTATTCAGATTGTGGGGCTGCAGTTTCTCAGAGATCAGCTGGGCTTCTCTGGTCTCAGCTCTAATAATCAGTGGACACGGCTTCACTCTCTACTAATCTCACTGCTCCGCAGCTTCTCATCTCCAATGTTGGACATGTCTGTGGGGCTGTGGAGAGAGGAGAAGTTAGGAACTGATGATTATTAGCAACATCTGACCTGTAGAAGATGTGAAATCATAGGCCAGTTCAGGCTCTGTCTCCTCCATCAGGTTCATGTTTCATTTAGTGATTTCATCAAGTCTAAAGTCATGAAATGAGTGACTGGAGTCTGACCTGAGTCAGACCTCTGAGCAGTTCATTCTTCTCTCTAGAATCACCAGTAGTGTCCTTCATCCAGCTCAGTCAGCCTCTTCATCAGTTGCTTCAGTTCCTTTGAGTCTCTGATGCTGCAGCTCCATCAGATGCTGCAGAGAAAACTGAACTTTCCTTCACAGACTGATAGAAGATCTGCAGCATCTGACTGCAGATGCTGCTGCTGCTGCTAAAACCTTCAGTGTTGTTCTGTGAACATGAAGCCTGAGCTGTTTGAACCTGTTGCTCAGCTTCTCTGTTTGTCTCCATCACTGTGGTTCAATGGAGCTTCTAACCAAAGCAGAGACACAGCAGGTCTGCAGCTGAACCAGGACCTGAAGAGACTGAAGAGATTCTCTGTGGTGTCAAACAGGACATTGATGAGGAGCAGTGATGGTTAATGAGGCATCTTGAAGCCAAACTGGATCGATGCTGCGTGGATACTGTCTCACAGAATACTGACACCTGCTGGACATTTAAAGACACTACAGGCAGCTTATTGGACAGACTAAACTGAATTGATTTGATGACCTAGTACAATGAGATCATTTAAGTTATTGTAGGTTATAATGTATTATTTCCCATCTATGTTTAAATTGAAAATATCATTAATGTGTTTAGATGCAGCCAATAAATAATGTACAAATATATCATAACGTGATATTTAGGGGAAAAGGTGAAAGAGGATGTTTGTAAACTAGGATTTTAAATCATATTTTAAAACAATAAGTACAGTAAAAACAGCAAATAAACTTTGAGTCAATTTGAAATTAACTTTAATTCAGATAAACTGAGTGATATCTGAGAGGAAAAGAATGACACGAGAAAATGAAAAATAAAAAAAACACATGGCTGAAATGTTCCTATTCCTTTTTAGGCTCCAAAATTCTTGATCATTTTAATGATAAATGGCAAAAAATTACATATTTTCTTTTAGCAGATGCATCATGTTGACAGATTCGTTTTTAAACCCAGTTTAGTGAGTCAGTCAGTTAGAAACAACTCCTGTATCGGTCACATGACTTTCTGGAAACGACACGCGCACCGATACAGTGTTTAGCTCCATGGGCTCCACGCATGCACCGACGCATCGCTGTTGCTGGACCCATCACTAATGTGGAGAGCAGATGTTCATCAGATGATGACATCACTGTTTGCTCATCATGTTTTAGTCTGTGTTTATCATCCAGATTGTCTGATTTCATTAGAACTGACTTTATTTCTCCTCTAATCACAGACTTGGTGGCTGTTTTCTCTCTGAGGATGAATGTGAAGTTGTGGCCTCAGCTCTGAAGTCCAACCTTCATCTGACTGAAGTGGAAATAGAGACGATCTGTGGAGGTGAAACCTTTGGAGACTCTGGAATGAAGCATCTGTGTGAGATACTGGAGAGTTCAGTCTGCAAAGTGAAGAAACTGATGTAAGTTTTCTCTGTTTATTCAAACCAAATCATTCACTGATACTTTAATGCTGATACTTTAATGTCCAAATGTCAGAATAACATTTCTCAGACTTTTTACCTTGTAAATGAATTATTTTCCTGTTCCAGATGTTCTAAATATTGAACTTTATTTTCCAGATGTTCAAACTTTCGAATGTTTTGGACTGATGGACAAAAATGAGGAAAATCAGTCTAATGATGTTAGGTAATGATGGAGATGTTTCAGTTTGATTTGGGAAAGATTCAGATGATGAGACAAGATAAGATGGCTTTATTTCTCATTTCTGATTCACATCTTTCCATCCAGAATGACATTTGGTTCCTCTAGAGTAGAACCAGAACCACAAACATGTTAGAATAACTAGAATAAAATAAGATGATCGAAAAACTAATGTTTAGGAAGAAAAGACAAAGACATGAAATCTTTGTCCTGAAGCTGCTGTTCTGTTGGACCGGGTCAGAGAGAACCCGTCCTCTTCAATCTGTCAGCTGTCAGAGTCGCTTGGAGCCACAAATACTTAGTTACTGAACTTAAGCAGCTTTTTATTTCTGACTTATTTACTTCAGTATTTATTTCTTCTACATCTGAAGACAAATATCTGGACTTTCTACTCCTTCCTTTCTCCAAACTGGCTCATTTCTTCTCTCCATATTGATAAGGACATGACGTAAGAGCTGCAACAAAACAGGGCAAATCAGGAGGAGAATCTGTCCAGTTGGAGCCCAGTTAGTTTGTAGAAAAACACTGATAGAGACATGGATGAAGACAGGAGGCTGGAGACATTGATGGATCCATTCCCCCTTTATTAGGGAGGAAATGTCCATGTTGATTCTGTTTGCAGCTTTAATGCTGTGAATAGCAGAGCTCTAAAAGGATTCAGCTGCTGATGAAGGACTTCTGTTCACTTCAATCTATATCATCCTGTCTGAAATTACAATCTAGAACCAAACTAGACCCAGTCAGGGATTTTAAGTTCTCTCTACCAACACAGAGAGAAAAGGAGCAAAATTAACCTGTTTTCTCAGCAGAGAAATTATTTTGAAGAATCAAGTTTTTAAAAGTTATTTTTTATCTTTTGAGGCAAAAACTTCATTTTAATTTAGTAGAAAGCAAAAGTTTTACAAAAAATAACTTTTTCATTTTTTTCTTCAACATTATTTAAAGTAGCTAAAAGGTGAGAAAAACTTTTCACTGAAGATCATTAAGCTGCTGAGGTTTTAAGAAAAACCTTTATCTGAATCTTTGATCATCTAATAAGCAAACATTTTAAACTCGGAGAATCTTAGAAACTGATTAAATAGATTTTGTTGATTTTGTTTATCACGTGCCGGGGTCACATATTCTGCTGGAATGTTTTAATGCAAAGTTTTAATCTGCATCCTGTTGAATTCAGCTACAATCTTTGATTCTTTATTCAGATTGGGCGGCTGCAGTTTCTCAGAGATCAGCTGGGCTTCTCTGGGCTCAGCTCTGAAGTTTAATCCATCCCATATGACAGAACTGGACCTGAGAGGAACCAACCTGGACCCTGGAATGAAGGAGCTCAGTGGGTTTCTCCAGTCTCCCCTCTGCAAACTACAGGCATTGACGTAAGATGTAGTATGTGTGTTTATTCTAATAACATTACAGTGCAAATCACAGAGTGAAGGTCAATCAGTGAGCTAGTAAAGGATCAATAGGCTGATGATTAGAAGAGCAGGTTACGACTCTCAGAAGGAGGACAGACATGTTTAGAAAATAAAGGCCTCAGTTTGTCTGAAACTCCCCAACATACGGAGTGACTACTGGTCTGGGTCTGGGTCTGGGTTCTGCTGGAGTCCTGTTTGGGTTTCTGTCTGCTTTGAGGAAAGCCCAGTTAGGAGAACCACATTGCTCTAGGGCCCGTCTGGTGTGTGATTTCTCCTTCTCTCTGCTGAAGTCAGCAGGTCTTTATTGGAGCAGCAGCATGTTGGCTTTAATATCAATGAGAGCTCTTTAACTGGTTCTGTTGGACTGTTCTAACCTGCATCCTGTTGGATCAGCTCACATGTTTCTGTTCTTTATCCAGATTGTGGAGGTGTGGTTTGACAAAGATCAGCTGTTCTGCTCTGGTCTCTGCTCTGAAGTCAAACCCCTCACATCTGGAACACCTGGACCTGAGCTCCAACAACCTGAAGGAGTCAGATGTTCAGCAGCTGCAGGATCTTGTAGAGAGTCCAGACTACAAACTGAAGCGTCTGTAAGTAGATGGTTGGAGTGAGTCCAGCTGCTCCACAGCTGCTCTGAACAGGACTGAAGTCCCTGCTGCTCTTTATCCTGGATGTGCTGCATCACTGACTGACAGCTGATGGAGAGAGAGAGGCTGGAAACACTCATTGATCTCCTCTGTTCCTCCTTCTTCTCTCTGCAGGTGGTGGAGGTGATGATCTTAGTGGAGGAGAGAAGCTGATCTGTGTTCTGATGATCCACAGAGGTTGAAGCTGCAGCAGTTTGAGTTTAAAGAGACTCATGATGAACTCTGAGTTTCTTCCTCTTTCTTTGATCCTGTCTGTCATTTAGTGTCTGATATTGTTTTTCTCTTTGGAACAATGGAGATGAAATTCAAACTAAGCTCCATTTAGTGGCTCCATGGAGGTTTGATCTGAATCTGATCAAACTGTAAAGTTGATCTTTTTTCTCTCTCATTCATTTTCAGCCTGTAACCCAGAAATCTGAAATAAAGCTCAATTCTAAAGTTTTCAGGCTGCATGTTTGCTTCATTGTGATGCAGTTTTTGGATGTTTTGGATTCTATTCCAGATGTTTTCTGCAGATGTTTGGGCAGCTCTGCTCATCTGATCTGTTGCTGCAAACAGCTCAGTGAGGAAATGATGGTTTGTTCAATCAGAGGGTGATTTTTTTACTTGTGGTCACCACCACACCTCATTGCCCTGCAGGTTTCCTTGCTGTGCTGTAGTCGTAGCGCCCCGGTCAGATAGTTCTTTCTGTTCCCATTAAAAGCCACAGTGAACCTTATTTCTGCTGGAACTGAAGCTGCTCCTCCATAGACGGCTCCTGGGGGCCGATACCTCACATTACAGCTTTGAAATATTGATCAGAGCCTCAGGTTGCATCCTCAGCTGGTTGCTGTGGAGAAAATTAGTGCCAAACTTTCTTGTTTATATGAATCTAAGTTGCTGGAATAAAGTATTTATAAAAAAGATATATTGACACTTTTCCTGGTTGCTTGGCTGCTTGTTTGTTTCTTCATGCGTGGAGAAATGCCCGTTTAGATTAACTACGTCTGAGTATGGGCGGTTCTAGACGGGGCCCAACAGGGGCCAGTGCCCTTGCAGCTCAGGTCCTGGCCCTGTTATGGCCCCTGTACTGAAGACATAATACTCAAAGAAATTCTAATGATGATCTGCTCGGGAACAGACATGATTACTGATAGGTCCTTTGGATCTTTTTCATTTTTTTTCCTCTACAAATTCTGTTTTACTAATTATTTGAAACAATAAGCTGATAGCTTCAGTGGTGTTGAGAACGGATCCCAGTTTCATCTGCTAAATATTTTTTTCAAAACAAATTGCTCTAATTCTTACAGCTCAATTTATCCGCTTTTCTTGAGTTCTAATTCAAATTTTATAGAAAACGGTAATTTTAACTTAAATTGAGTCAAAAAGATGTAAAATTCCTAAATTCTAAATGTATATTGAGCTAATAAGAAATAAAATTTTAGTTAAACCGAATTGAATAGAAATTTCACTTTATGCAGCTATATTAATATATTTAAATCCCTAACCCTTTTTTTTATTTCATGCTTTTCTGGGCCCCCATGAAAACAATGCTGGCCCCATCCTGGCCCCCTGGTACATTTGGTGTAGAACCACCACTGCCTCTGAGTCATCAGAAGGTCAGAGACTGAGTCCTCTGGTCCAGTTTGATCATCCATCAATGGTTTCTGCTCCGAATGAGAGGAGGTCAGATCCAGTCGGAGCCTCTTCACACCTGCTTTCCTCTGCGTCTGGAACAAAGGTGGTGTTATTTCAGAGCTAAGCTAACAGCTCAGAGTGCTTCAGCCTGCTGGGAAGAACAGAGCCATGCTGCTGGTGCAGATCACCTTTTGATTTCCCCTAATGGATCCATTTTAGCTGAAAAAACAGGCAAAGGTTCTACATTCTTCTGACACATTTTCTAGAGATTAACCCCTTGAAGTCTGGAATGATGTACATGTACAGATAAAAAGACATTTTGTGCGTGTTTTTCCCCTTCAATGAGATGCCAAATTAAAGTAGGTAGAGTATAATTTGCAACAGCAGTTAAAACTACATAGTAACATACACTGTGACTAGCACTGGGGTGATGCCGGCTGTTTGCCTACACTGCAAAAATGTTCTGAAAAGGAGTAAAAATGTCTTAAAATAAGTGTATTTACCCTTAATATGAGTAGCAAAATAAGATTATCTGCCAATGGAATGAGCATTTTACCCTTAAAATAAGATAATTCGATATTATGCACTTGAAATAAGTAAAACAATACTGCAGAGGAAGCTGTATGCTACACCTTATACGTCTTCATATTTCTAAATGTTATGTGTTATTACAGTTTATATGTCATAGACCATTACATTTGTATTGGTTTGCCAGAACGCTTATAATATTAAGATTGGTAACCCCGCCTCCTGCTCTCTTCTATCTTGTCTGCTGTCATGATTCATGCAGCTATTATTTCATCCAAATGAAAAATGAGAACAGATAAGCAGATCATGGCTTGTATCGTGGGAAATATATATTCAACTATTTACTCCCAATAAATAAACGGAGATGGATGGATTTCACTCAATCGCCACTTTATTTTTATATTTGCAAATCGAGAACTGTTCATCATGCGGCCCTTATTGCATGGTTATCAGCCCTGTTTTGATCTGGGCAGCGTACGTTCCTCCTTACAATAATAGAAAGTAATCAGAGTCAAAACAAATTACAGACACTTTGGTTAAACAGTAACATGTTATGAATAAACCTTGAGAAAAAATCTGGTTTGTTATGGGAAGAAGGTATGTCTTGTCTACAAACACCCCTCACTCAGGGGAATTGTGTGGCCTTGCAGGTGAAACAGGCTTTTATAGCGAGTAAATTGCATTAATCTATACATGAAATAAGAGAAACTAAATTTTCCGACCACACTTGTCTACAGTGAAAAGAAGGACTGGGTTATTTACTTTTGCCTTTTTGGAAACAGGAAGGAGAAATCAGCTAAGTGAGCTTAGTGCTTGGAAAAAATCTTTCATTCCTTTAGAGACAGCATGAAAAGTCAGCTGAGTACAAAACATAGAGAGGAAAACAAGAAGAAAAGGGACAAGAAGAGAGGGACACAACCTAGAACAGATGATGGATGTCTATTCTATTAACATTTCTCTATCTGTAGAATGGGTCTGTTCTATGTCTTCTCAGTTCAGAGGGCCCCCTGTCTTTGCCTAGTGCCCTACATTTCCTAAATCCGCCCCTGCATGAACATCCACCTGAACGGACAGCAGAGAATTAATCAGAGAAGAAGGCGAGCTCCGCTTTTGGAGGAGCTGCAGAGATCCATGGCTCAGGTGGGACCGTCCTTCATGAAAAAGTTAAGACATGGAAAAAGGAGCTGGATTTTTCTGGAGCACATGGAAAACTTCTGTTTAGCAAAAAGCTAAATCTGCAAATCACCTGAGGAGAGTCAGAGAAGCTAGTGGGAGCTCATGTGAAGTGGAGTGGAGCTAAAATCAGGAGCAACCAGGAGGAAGGCTGCAGAGGACCTGAGGTGGAGGTTCACTTTCCAGCAAGATAACCTCCCTGAGCCTCCAACCAGCTTAGGTGGAGGATTTAGTCAAAGCAGATTGATTGTTAGAAGGTGACTCTACCTGAGAATGGCTGCGTTTCCATGACAAATGTCGATATTCTGCTCATTTCCAAAATGCAGTTTCTCAACTGCAGTATTTCCATGAAAGGAAAAGTATGGTCAAATTCAAACTTCTGAAATTACTTTAAATATGAAATTATTACCTGTTGTTCAATACATAAGTGTTTTTAATTAAGAGTAATTTCCATTTTTCACCATCTGCCCTGATCGTTGGCCTTAATCGTTCATGTCATTCACCTGCTTTATTCTGCCCAGCTCCTAATTATCAATGATCTCATCCACCTGCTGGTTCTGCTTTATATTCGGTTCAGCCCAGCTATCAGGGCCAGATCATTGATCGTCTCATTCCTGTATGTTTTGTTAGCTTTAGTTAGTTCCAAGGTTCATGTCCTCGTTCCAGGCATCCAGGGGATTGAGAGGGTCTTAGTGTTTGTCCTCTGATCGCCCGTCCGCATCTGGAGAGAAAAGCTCCGCAGTAGAGGACTTTATACAAGCCTCCAATTAAAAAACTAACTGGTGATCTCCAATGCAGGATTTTACATGCCGCCATCGCCACAAACTGGTTTTTATTCGTTAATCAGGGTGTTTTAAACTAGCGTCCTTTTTTGTCTGAAAATGTGTTCCATGTTTTTTATGGAAAGCACAAGACTAAAGACAATCTTTTGCCTTTTAATTCGTGTTTTTAGTCTTTTTGGGACGGATTTTACAAACAATCTTTTTTATAGAAGGAGTTTCCCAGAATAGGAAAAATAAGCCAAAGGCCCGACTTTTACATTTTTTAATCAGGGAAACAAAGATGGCCGTTTACCTGTCCCCTAGAGACCGGCTGCAGGACAGCATCTAGATGCCGTGGCTCTGTGGAAGTGCAACGTTAAAGCCAGAAAAAGGCCACAGAGCCACACAGAACATGGAGGAATTGATTCAGCTGTGGGGTTTTAACATTTTATGTACTTTGTCAGATGAAGGACAACTACAATTTAACGAGCTCCTCATTTAATGATTTTTAACTGAAACTTGTTTTACATCAATCATTGTTTATGTTTTGAATTGTCTAAATAAAGTGTTGTTAAAAGTCTTCTTATTTAAGGTAGTAAAGTCCAGCTGCAGATCAGCTGACTCATCTAATGCAAAAAAAGTGATTCCATTAGAGTTTTGCAAAATATTAGAACTTTGATACGACTGAAAACCACCTAAGTAAAGCATAAAAACTTTTACTTTTTATGAAATTGCAATGTTTCCATTCAACAAACTTGTCCTCGTAATTAGAATATGTCTAATTTCATGGTTAATGGTGATGCGGCTCATGTGTGGAAAGACTTTGCAGAAACAACCCTCTAAAGGCTCCAAAGGTTTGGATGGAGAGCCTGGAGGTTTCTGTAAAGCTCTGATTAAAATAACTTATAAGTGTGCCAGGCTCCTACTGCAGACCTACATCTTTCTGTTTCTGTTCCCTTCTTACCCTGACTTATTGATTTCTAATGTTTCCCATTTCTTCGGCCCATTTCTTCCAGTCCCGCTGTCGCTCGTTCAGGTGAAATTGCTGCTTCCTGCCATTCGCTTTGGATTTAAAGTCTCCATCAACCCACTGGCCCTTTCGATAAGAATAACCTCTGTAAATGCTTCCAAAAACCTTTTTCTCTACATGTGCCTCTGCTGTCCAGGCAGAGCTGGACACACAGTCCCCCCCCTCCCCTCCTCAGCAAATGGCCACAGAATCTTAAGGCCTGAATCCAATTACTGGTTGTAAAGCCGGGGCCTCTGCAGGGCGGGCTCAGTCAACAGGGGCCGGTGGTCCTGTTGGGCTCCAGCCAACTGTTGACGTGGAAACGCTCCATCTGGGAGGGTTAGAGAGCAAACAGTGGATCAGAGACCACAGCAGTCTGGATGGGTAGTTGGGTTTCTGTCAGCGCTCCCTCTGCACTGGAGTCCCCCCCTCTGTTCCAGCAGGAGTGGTACGGTCCATGTTGCCTAGGTGAGTTAACACAGGCCCTGTCAGCACAGAGAGCTTTGTTTTCTGGGGCTCCTGTGTCTCTCTGGACGTGTTTGCTTACAGAAGATTAGGAGACGCATCTGGCTCTCAGGTACTTCCTCTGTTTGGGTCGTCTCTCTAATGGAACCAGCTGGTTTCCTTAGAAGTTAAATTAGCTGCAAGTTTTCTTCATGGATGTGAATCCAGATCAAACTGTTCAGAACTTGTGTTGATTTATGGAGTGAATTATTGCTTCAACCTGTTGCTCAGTTACTAACTAACCTTCATCAGATGCAGATTAAAGGACCTGTTTCTGCTTTCTAAGAAAAGAAAGAAATCACAGATTATTTTCCCAACCAGATCAAGTCATTCAGAAGACAAAACTCTTTGTTTTCTAATTCTTTTTTATTACATTTCAACATCTGCTTCAAGTTTATCTTCTTTTAAGCATGTCATGTCTCATTTTTAAACTTTCCACAATTTTCTTCTTCGACTTGAGCTTTTAAAGCAGAAGTCTTCTGAAAGTCCTTTAAATCTGAAATTATTCCATCCTGTTCAATAAATAATAATTGTTTTTAATTCAGAGTAATTTTCATGTGAATGTGTTTTACTGGAGGCATCCATGTTTGTCAAAGAACACTTACTGCCACCTACTGGTTTGTGACGTCCCGGTGCGGTATCGGCTGTTGATCAAGTCCCAGTGCTGTATCTGGTGTTTGTCACAACGCGCTATTATCCAAGTCATCTTGAAAACATTCTTCTTCCAAATGTTGGCTACATATTACGTGTTTTTTCTCTGGCCAGAAGTTCGATGGCAAATCCTCCCTAATAATAATAGCATAAAAGAGATGGAACGATGAAATGGGGGTCCCTATGTCCTCCAGCAGTCTAAGCCTATAGCAGCATAACTATAGAGATAGCTCAGGATAACCTGAGCCATCCTAACTATAAGCTTTATCAAAAAGGAAAGTTTTAAGCCTAGCCTTAAAAGTAGACAGGGTGTCTGCCTCACGGACTAAAACTGGTAGTTGGTTCCACAGGAGAGGAGCCTGATAACTAAAAGATCTGCCTCCCATTCTACTTTTAGAAATTCTAGGAACCACTAGTAAACCTGCAGATTGAGAGCGAAGTGCTCTGTTAGGAACATAAGGAACAATCAGATCTCTGATATCAGATGGAGCTTTTATTATTATTTTTTTTAAACAAGGAATGGAGGCGCGTCAGATGCGCTCCTGCTGCTCTAAACGCAAGTTGGCAATCCAACGACCAACCCGTCCGTGGAGGATCAGGAATCAGAAACGTGAAATAACTCTTTTTACCCGATGTATTCCAGCATCCAGCTGCCATTCACGTGGGCATTGTCAGGTTCACTATAGCTCTGGTGAATTTCAATGGTGAAGTCCTCTGGAAATCTTCAATAATTGTTGTTGATTGCAGATGTGTCTAGTAGTTCCCATTGATTTAGCTTGTAAAGCGGGAAGAATGGCGCTAGGCTTACCGCACCGTGACGTCACTGCTGGAAGATGGTAGGAGGGAGGGGCTACTATATTTGGGCAAAAATGGCTGCTCCCAGACTCAGTGATCGTGATTAAAATTATTATTATTTTCTTACAGATTAAAATGATCACAAAAATGAGGACCTTAGAAAAATGTCTAGGAATAAAATAATAGTGAAGAGTTAAAATATAAACAATAAACAATAAAATCCTGTAAAGTGTTTTAACAATATAAAACTGGAGAATAAATAACCAATATGCAGCTATGGACATTTTTACAGTAATGGATATTTGAAAATAGCAGCAACATCAGAGATGTGCAGAATGACAGCAGCAGGTTATTTAACTGACTAAGGTTTCTATCATTACATTTGATTTTATTTGTTCCTGCTCCCGGTGGTTGGAACCTTTATTCCACTCTGGATTCTTATGAGTGAAGTCTTTGTTCATTTTACAATTAAAAAAAATTAAACATAAACAGTTTTGAAAAGTTCAGTATTCATCTTTTCCTGCTTTGTGAGTCAACTGTCACTGTTGCTAGGCGACAGAGCATACAGCGGTGAAAGCCACTGAAGAATAGACCTGTTTGAATCCACAGCCTGCTGGAAGACGCAGCCCATGAATTAGAACGCAGCCATGGTCTAGGTACCATGGTAACGACGATGATGTCACAGGTGTTTTCTGCTTTAAAACTCAATTTTTTTCTGAAAGCATCCTATGAAGCCATCACCTCTGATGGCTAAGAGAAAAAAGCAGCTTAGTTTTCTACAAGAACCTCAGCATTGTTCTGCTTTATTCGTTTGATTGGGCTCTAACTTTCTAATAAATCAACCAATCATATTCATGCATCCAGGTGAGGCACAAAGTAATTTAATTAGATTAAAATAGTAACTAAGAGGTTTGTTAGTGCTGGTCTCTAATTTTCCTCTTATTTCTGGTTTGGTTTCCAGTCTTTGCTCTTGTTCAAACTGTTTTAAATGATGGAATATATAATCTGCTCTGTTGTTAATTCAGTTTTTTAATTCAGTTCAGTTTATTTCTATAGCTCCAATTCACAACACACATCATCTCAAGGCACTTTACAGTTCACCAGATGATCCAGTCAGATTGATTCAAAGTTTTCTATCTAAGGAAAACCAGTTGATTGCATTGACTCATTGACTCAAATACAATCCCTCACACTAAGCATGTTTGTAGCGACAGTGGAGAGGAAAAACTCCCTTTGAACAGGAAGAAACCTCCAGCAGAACCAGGCTCAGTGTGAGCGGCCATCTGCTGAGGCCGACTGGGGTTCAAGGAGACAGAAGCAGAGATACATAAAGCAGCTGTAAAAGGCGGCCCCGTCCAGGAAACACACAGCCAGCTCCGAGCCAGCTCCCACGTCAGAGGATGAAGGGAGCACATCCAGTTAGTCACAGTCAGAGAAACAGGACTACACTGAAAAACAGGCCACGCTCCAACATCTAGAAACAAAGGTGTTGATGGCAGCAGCACAGCTGATATTTCTCTCCAGGATGGAGTCACAGCCAAACAGGAACAGACCAGATGAAGCTACTATGAGAAAAAGCAGAGAGAGCAGAACGTTAGAGATTGAACTAACAGATTCTGCAGAGTGGGAGAATGGAGATAGAATGATGAAATGGGGGTCCATATGTCCTCCAGCAGTCTAAGCCTATAGCAGCATAACTATAGAGATAACTCAGGATAACCTGAGCCATTCTAACTATAAGCTTTATCAAAAAGGAAAGTTTTAAGTCTAGCCTTAAAAGTAGACAGAGTGTCTGCCTCACGGACTAAAACTGGTAGTTGGTTCCACAGGAGAGGAGCCTGATAACTAAAAGATCTGCCTCCCATTCTACTTTTAGAAATTCTAGGAACCACTAGTAAACCTGCAGATTGAGAGCGAAGTGCTCTGTTAGGAACATAAGGAACAATCAGATCTCTGATATCAGATGGAGCTTTTATTTTTTATTTTTTAAACAAGGAATGGAGGCGCGTCAGATGCGCTCCTGCTGCTCTAAACGCCCTGCAGGATCTTTTGCTGCACCTTGATGCGCGTCAACCATTGACTTTGCATGTAAACCAGCTGCTTCTGCTGCCTCTGACTGACCGACTGACTGACTGACTATGGATATAATATAACTGCATAAAATAACTGTTTCATTTTATGTAACAAACTCTTATTGACATGTGATTATTTTCCCCAGATTTAAACTTTTGTTTTCATTTTATTCAGTTTTTTAAAGTGTGACTGTCAAAAGGATAGATAAAACAATAATGTTAAGGGTTTTAATGCATAGCATAAAGAAAACATCAGAGTTCAATCATTAGGATTGAACTAAAACATATAATGTTTAGTAACTGTTTGATTTGATGTAATCTGGGATCTTATTGATGGTAAAATAATACTGTATTCCTGCATTCATCATATGTCCTGTTTGACATCAAACTACGCTGAATATTGTTCTATTTTTCTGTCAGATTTTAGAAGGAGAAGGTATAATTTAATTTAACCCATAATCAATAAAGATCTTTTCTACTTTCTAGTATCTGCTTCAAGTAGATTTTCTTTTATATGCACTGAAGTTGTCAAAAGTATAACTAATGATTATGTAACTGGAATATTTAGTTGTTTTAGATGCAACATATATGATAAATGCACCCGGAGAAAGAAACCAAATGTCCAAAAGTTTGGCATGGATGATAAAGCCTTGACTCTAAAACTAGAAGCTCATGGGTTCAAATCCCACAGAAATTAATGTTATCATTTTCCAACAACATGCTAACACCAACATGCTGGGAAAGTCCTACAGCAAACAGATCAAACTCCAGAGCATATTAAACAGGATTAAAACAAGATGGAAATCCAAAGGAAATAAGGTGGAAAATAGAAAATGTTTTAAACTTGATATTTTTATTTAAAAAAATTAAATTACATTTTTTAGATGATAGAAATAAAATAAGAACTAAAACAAATAAAAGCTCTAAAAGTATTTATCTCTATGTTCCTCAGGACTTCATGGTTTTCTGGTTCCCATAAATATTTATGATAAATAAAAGCCCCAAAGAAGCAGCCTTTCACTGGTTAATAAACAGCTCAGATTGATGGATTGATGTTTGTTTACGAACAGTGTAGATCTATAGAAGCTGATATTTAGAGTTTGTGTGTAAAAAACAGGGACAAAGATGTAAAGATTAGCAGCAGAGCTTTAAAAAATTAAAAAATGGAGAAGATTCTTGTTAACATGATGGAGATAAAAAAGCAAAGTTAATGACTTTAATACTTGAACATAATTCAATTAATTTTTATTTATGTAAACACAAGAGATGAGAACATTGAGGAAGGATATTTCACTCAGAATGGTTCAATCAATGTATCATGAACAAGAGAAAATGAACTAAACAAGAATTAATATTTTATTTTTACAGATTCTGTCCTGAACGTGGTCTCTATACTGCCCTCCCGTGGTATTAGGTTGTAATTACACTTTACAATTCTTCAGAATTTTAGAACAATGAATCATAATGATGGTAAAAAATAAAATATGAAAGATTGTTTGTGTAGCCAAAGATGGATGCTGTGGTTCAGCATCAGGGTGTAGATCTACAGATGCTGATAATCAGAGTTAAGCAGGGAGGGCTGATGAAGATCAGCCTCAGAGCTAAAAACATCCTCCAGTGTCTCCACCTCCTGCTAGCGTCTGTTAGCATCGTTAGCTCCGCTCTGAGTCTCTGGGGGCTGTTTTTTCTTTAACTCTGTGAAACTGATTCTTACTCACATTGATAGAGAAAACATTGGAACGAGACCTGGAGACACATTTGAGAAAATGTTTGGAACTGGGAAGAAGTTAATCAGCTGATCTGAGTCTGGAAACCAGCTAGCTACAGCGCTACAAACTCATTGGATTCAGATCAGCGGGTTTATGCCCCGCCCCCTGGTGGCTACAAGTAGTTACTACAACTAAAATAAAGCTGGAATAAATCTATCAGAGAAGCGCTTCCTGTGGAGCCTTTCAAAGTAAAACACATACAAACTCTCCGCTGCGGTATGAACCAGTTTCATTTATAAGCAGCGAGGATATCCAACAGTTTTAATAATTGCATCAATGAATTAAAGATATATTTTTTAACAATTAAAAAACATTAGCTGGAATTAAACATTGGCTGGAATTAAAGGACAGATTCTAATATATCTGCAGGGTGGGGACTATAAATCTGATAGGATTTTTATGTTTTTATTGCTGTTTTGCACAATATGCTTAACTACGTATTTTTTGTTGTTGAATATTAGAGATTTGCAGATATATTTTTTATAAATACATTGTTTAGATTTACTTATATATTCTAACCCTTTTATAGAATAGAAAATCCCTTTATTGTCCCACAATGGGCAAATTTACAGCAGCAGAAATATTATTGAAAATGGTCACACAAATGAGGACCTTAGAAAAATGTCTAAGAATAACATAATAGGGAAGAGTTCAAATATTAACAATACAATTCTGTAAAGTGTTTTAACAATATAAAACTGGGGAATTAATAACCAATATACAGCTATGGACATTTTTACAGTGATGGATATTTGAAAATAGCAGCAGCATCAGAGATTTGCAGAATGACAGCAGCAGGTTATTTAACTGACTAAGGTTTCTATCATTACATTTGATTTTATTTGTTCCTGCTCCCGGTGGTTGGAACCTTTATTCCACTCTGGATTCTTGTGAGTGTAGTCTTTGTTCACTTTAACTTTTTTAAAAATAAATAAATAAACAAACAGTTTTGAAAACCTCGGTATTCATTCTTTTCCTGCTTTGTGTGTCAACGTTTATGGTTGCTAAGCAACAGAGCATACAGCGGTAAAACCCGCCGAAGGGTAGACCTGGTCGAATTCACAGCCTAAACTCTTCCGGTCTCCTTATTTTCAAGGACTTCGAAGGATCCAGTCTAGGTAGACCGCGTCCTTGGAGGACACGTCCTAGGTTTTCGAACAGAGCCTCGGTCAGGATCGAGGTGGGGTTGGTGCCTATCTCCAGCCGCCAATGGGTGAGAGGTGGGGTCCATCCTGGGGAGGTCACCAGTCTGTTGCAGGGCAACACAGAGACACACAACCATGCAAACACACTCACACCTAAGGACAATGTAGAGAAGCCAATCAACCCAACAGTGGGACCGTGGGAGGAAGCTGGAGCACCCAGAGAGAACCCATGCATGTACAGGGAGAACATGCAGACTCCATGCAAAATGAACCAAACCCTGAACCTTCTTGCTGCAAGGCAACAGTGCTATAAACTGCACCGCTGTCCAGCCCTAATTAAACAACCCAAAACTGTGAAACATTTTATTTCTCACTAAATTCTAATAACTGCAGCTATATTGACTAAAATAGAAATCTACCAGTTTTATATTCCTATATTATTAGAGATAGAGTTTCATTATCAAATATTCATACATACCAGATTATGTACAACAATTACATAAAATTAATAATAGTTTTATTAAATTTGATGGAAATTTAACATTGTCAGTTTTTATCCCAAACAGATAGAGTTGGTTGTTTTTAGAACAAAGGTCTGAAAAGTTATAAAGATAATTAATATAATATTTATTTGTGATAAACACAAGAGATGAGAACCCTGAACACTGTCACTGAAAATGTTCAGTTAATGTATTAGGAACAAGAGAAAATTAATGAAACAAGAATTAATATTTTATTTTTTACAGATTCTGTCCTGAACGCGGTCTCTATTCTGCCCCCTTGTGGAATTAGGTTTTAATTACAGATCAAAATTCTTTTCAATTTTACAATAATTAATCATACTCATCAAATGTTTCTAACTGTGAAGAAGTTAATCTGCTGATCTGAGTCTGGAAACCAGCTAGCTACAGCGCTACAAACTTATTGGATTCAGATCAGCGAGTTTATGCCCCGCCCCCTGGTGTCTACAAGTAGTAACTACAACTAAAATAAAGGTAGAATAAATCTATCAGAGATGTGCGTCCTGTGGAGCCTTTCAAAATAATTTACAAAATCTAAAACCACTCCGCTGTTGTTTGAATCAGTTTAATCTGTAAGTTAAGAGGAAATCCAGCTGTTTGTATTATATTATACCATATTGGTGTCGTTTACAGGGATGTGGAAATGAAAATATAGCAAAAAGTGTTATAGATGAGTGTTGGGAATAGAATTATTTTAAAGGTAAAGGTTTTGGATGGATAATAAAAGATAAATCAGAAGAATATAAAATAGGAAATATATGATTTAATTCACCTAGACCTATAAGTAATATCCCTATTTGGTTATTTCCAAACGTCGAGATAGATTTTAATATAATGGAATAAAAAAAAGAGTGGGTAGACAGAAGGAGAGGTCAAATGGCAAATCATTATATAAGAACTAAATATTATAGCTATTTAGATATATATACAGATGGATCTAAAGATGATAAAGGAAAAGTAGGTAAAGGAATATACATTCCAATGATGGAGGTAAGCATTGGGAGGAGATTACCTGATCAGATGTCAGTATTTACAGCAGAAATGATGGCAATAATTATAGGATTACGATGGATAGAGGAAGTAAAACCGGATAGAATGGTTTGTTGTGTTGATTCTTTGGCAGCCCTTTACAGTATGCAAAATATGAAATCAGAAAGAGAAGATTTTTTATTAGAAATACATCAAAGTTTGTTCAGAATACAGAAACTTTATATAAAGGTAAAGTTTTGTTGGGTTTCAGCCCATGTAGCAATAAATGGGAATGAAAGAGCAGACCTAATAGCTAAAAAAAATCAGTCAGAACAAATAATATTATAAACTTACCGTATGGGAAAGGAGAAGCTAAGACAATAATTAAGAAAGAGATGAAGGAAAAATGGCAGAATAGATGGAACATGGATAAAAGTGGAAGAAATTATTACAGTGTACAGAAATATATGAATGCCAAAGGTGTGGTTAGAAAGAATAGAAGAGAGACTATTTTAACAAGGCTAAGATTTGATCATACTGCGTTAAATAAAACGTTATTTTTATTCAAGAAAAGTGAAACTGATGAATGTATAGAATGTAAAGTAATAGAAAATGTAGAACATATTTTATTATATTGTAGGAAATACGATGAAGAAAGGATAAGATTAAAACAAAAAACCAGACAAATAGGAAGGGAATGGAATTTGAAAGGATTAATAGGAACAACAGGAGAGGAGATAAAGGAAACGCAGAAAGCTGTTATTAAATATCGTAACTATACAGAATTATATTATAAGATTTAAAGGTATATGTATATATGGATGGATGTTTATTTGTGTATATATATATCTATATATATATTGATATATCTATATATATATAGATATATATATAGATATATCTATATATAGATAGATAGATAGATAGATAGATAGATAGATAGATAGATAGATAGATAGATAGATAGATAGATAGATAGATAGATAGATAGATAGATAGATAGATAGATAGATAGATAGATAGATAGATAGATAGATAGATAGATAGATAGAAAGTAATCATCACATTGATATGACCCATGCTACATACTCCGGTACAGTAGGTGGCGGTATGCACCTAAAAGTTAAGGTTGCAATCTGCCATTAAACAAAAAGAAGAAGAAGAAGCGGAAGTTGCGTCACTGAAAAGGACATGAAGAAAATCATCCAGTCAGACTTCTTCTGAAAGATTGTTGGGAATATGAATATAACGAAATAAAAAGCTTTGGATGGGTAGTAAAGAAAGAGGCAAGCAGTTTGAATTTGAAAGATTATGTAATAACCCCAACTGTTCCAATACCGGCAATTCCCCCTTGGATGTTTTCTACACCAATGATCGATTTACAAATACAAAAAATAATGAATAAACGGGGGAAAAATACACCAACTGATATCATAGTACAACAACATTTAAGTAAAGAATATTATTCAGTTCTACAGGTATATACAGATGGGTCTAAGGAGCCAGAGTCTGGAAGAACAGCAGCAGCAGTATACATTCCGACATTCAAAATAAAAATTGCAAAAAGAATATCTAATCATGTGTCAGTATTTACAACTGAAGAATTAGCTATCATATTAGCACTACAGTGGTTTGAAGAAGTTCAACAACTAAGAACTGTAATATGTACCGACTCAATGGCTACGCTAAATAGTCTTCTAAGTGGAAAATCTGAAACTAGGCTATATTTAATATTTGAAGTATTGCAAAGTCTATTTAGAATAAGGCAATTAAGAATACTAGTATACTTTCTCTGGGTGCCAGCACATGTGGGTGTAGATGGAAATGAGAAAGCGGACAAGCTAGCAAAGAAAGCATTAAATCATCAGCAAATAGAAATGAATGTATTTTTAAGTAAATCAGAAATGAAAACATTGATTACAATTGAAACTCTAAAGAAATGCCAAACGATATGGAATAATGAGTCAAAAGGAAGACATTTATATCAGATTCAAAAGTTTATTGGAAAGGAGGAAAAGATATGGAAATAGGAAAAAGATATAATTATTTCAAGGCTAAGAATAGGTCACACAGCATTAAACTACAGTCTTTTTAAAATAGGGAAACATGAAACAGGCAGTGTTGGGAAAGTTCTCTTTCTACGTGAACTAGTTCAAAGTTCAGTTCACACATTTTAAAATGAACTAGTTCAGTTCATAGTTCATAATTCAAAATTTTAAACTAAGTTCACAGTTCCAAAAAATGAACTAGTTCATAGTTCTTTTTTTTTCATATATTGCTCAATTACACCATAGCCTACTGTAGAACCACAGACAGCAATTATTTTATCAGTTGTAACTTTGAAACTGTGCGTCAGGTTTCATCTTCATATCCAGTTTTGAATCCTTATCCAACCAGGGTTTACATTAGCATTGAGGGGACAGCATTTCCCCATTGTTGCTTTAACGCTTTGTTGCTGTCCATTCACTTCACACTAGTAGCAACTGCAGCTTTCACCCCTACAGTATATTCTCAAAAACATCAGGAAAAATGTGCTGCTTGAATGGCCTTTTTTATGAGGAATTATTAAAAGAAAAACAGGAAAGTAGTCTTTAAGGTGCAAATGTTTTTTTTTTATTTTAATAATTTTTTCCATTTGAAATTCCATTTCAATACATACTAAAAAGGAATCCTGGAAAATTATACCAGGCAGGTTTAACAAACAAGTTACATGGATAGTAAAACCCTCAAGAACAGGGGTCTTCTATGTTTTCCAGACCAAGGACCCCCAAACTGATGGCGAGATGGAGCGGGGACCCCCTAACTATATATATTGTATGAAATTGTGTCCTATAGCACTCTATTACAGATGGAGTAATGTAAAGAAATTAATTTCTCCCTGGGATTATTAAAGTTTTTCTGATTCTGATTCCTGGTTGATGGGACAGGTGTTGTGAATGAAATGGTGTCCTGCTTGAAAGAGCTCCTGTGTGTCTCTGAATGTTTGCATTGATGACTGAAATACATCTTCTGCCTCCATTTATCTGTTTACTACAGTCTGTTGAGTTCATGTTAATGAGTATTTAGAGACATTTCAATTAGTGGGGAAAAAAATTGCAGGGGGGAATATAAAAATATCAACTAACCATGCAGACCCTCATGCAGTACCTCCGTGGACCCCCTAGGGGTCGCGGATCCCCGGCGGGCAAAGTTGTTGCCATCATCCTCACCGACCACCTGGTCATAAACCTGTTTTAAGTGATCATACTGCTGCTTTGTCGCCTCCATGCTGCTGTGGCTTCCACGCTGCATTTTGTTTTGATGACGCACGCGGCTGTAGGCTACGACACTGGTAGCTGGTGTTGCCAGATTGGGTGTTTTCCCCGCTACATATTAAGGCCTGTTTACGGTGTGATTTAGCCCGGGTTTCGCCTGGAGGGCTCTATAGAAATTTGGCAACCTATTGAACGGAGTTGAACTGAGAGAGCGAGCCGTTCACAGACACCAGAATGAACGAGTTCACAATAACGTTCATCAGGCAGTAATGCAGTACGTTCAGTTCACGTTCGCCCAAAATATGAACGAGTTCATGAACTTTCGTTCAATGAACGTGTTCAGGCAAAACACTGGAAACAGGAAATTGTGACAAATGCGGAGATCCAGAAACAGTACAACATATTATTTTTGAGTGTACTGCGTATGTAAGGGAGAGAATGAAGTTCATACAAGAGTTGAGAAAAATAGGGATTAATGGGAATTCAATAAAAGTATTGTTAGGAAACGAGATCAGACAAACAAGAGTTAATGAAATATTATTCAAATATCTAAAAGATACAGGAACAATGAATAGGATTTAGTTATAGGATTCTTTTTTTTTTTTTTCTTTTGGGTATAGCGCAGTCTTCCAAAATTGTGCACTCCACACTCCAGATCAGTAGGTGGCGGAAATGCACCTTTTACGTTGGCCTGCCAATCCGCCATAAAACAACAGAAGAAGAAGAAGAAGAAGTTGCGTCACAGCCAGCTAGCAGCATTAGCTTAGCTTGTGTGTGGAGTCATTCGCTGCGTCTCAATTCGCAGGCTGCGTACTTGGTAGGACGCATTTTGAGGCCGGTGACGTCACAACGCTGCGCGGAGGCCGTCCCATTTTGCAAAAATTCTGAGGACGCTTAAAATGCAGCCTCAAAATGCGTCCTCCTTTTCCCCGAATTCTGAGGATGCATCGCTACCGTCCTTAGTGGCCTCGCCTCCCACTAGATTTCCCGAGGTGCTTTGCGCGCTTCTTTTTTTTTTTTTTTTTTTTTTTTTTTTCAGTAGTTGAAGAAGAAGAAGAAGAAAGTCGGATTTTCTTCAAGTTACGGACAACCGAAAGCAGCAGCAGCGCCGGCAATAGAGCGGAGAACACCTTTAAATGTAAGTAGTTTGTTTTTGTTTTTTTTAAATGAACATCTATTAAAATACATGACGGTAACGGAGCCACCGGAATGTGTAGGAGCAGCTAAAGCTAAAGCTTAGAGCTAACCTGTTGATACGTGATGTTCATCAACAATTAAAAGCCTTCATACAAATGTCATTATTTCTTATTTTAACCTACATCTTACTGTACTGATAGCCGTATCCCTCACTAATCAGATCTATTTATTCTCAAACAGTTTATTACAAAGTATTAGAGCTGTTAAAGCTTAATGCAGCTGAAGAGATAACATTAGTCCAGCTGTACTGGGCTGTTAATACTGCAAACGTTTTGTTTTAATACTCAATAACGTATAGTTAATGTACAGTACATTATAATACGGTTTAAAGTATAATTCACTTGAAGAACAATGCCGGCGTAATTATACAGAACAGTCATTTTGCCTCTTGACTTAACAGAAATATGCTTTACATGTCATTTTGGAGCAGACAGAGGAGATGATAAAATGACCACCTTATCATCAGGGCCAAAAATACTGCTGCAGTCGGATGGAGGGAAGAGTTGAGGCAGAATTCCATCTACATGTTGCATTTCTATGTAAAAGTCACACAAGTTAAAAGAAGTCCTGTTCAAACACCAACGTACAAATATAATAATTTGATCACATCAAATGATGCTCAGATGCCACTTTTTGTAAATCTCATATTTGTGATAGAAGTGATCCTTGTGTGGGACAACTTAAAAAAAATACAAAGTATGTTCAGGTTTGGATAATGTAATGAAACACACACACACATATATATATATATATATATATATATATATATATATATATATATATATATATGTGTGTGTGTGTGTGTGTGTGGAAATTACATCTTACATTTATTATATTCATGTTAATTTAATTTACACTTTGAGTAAGCTTGAAAAAGTCCTCTCCAGGTTACCATTCCAAAGTCTTTTTCTGTAGAATTTAATCAATCCATCCAAATAATGAAACACTCCTTTTTTCTAGCTTTAAAGAAAAACTACAGAAAATTGCATCTGTTGACACAAATAGTTTTCCTCCACTTTAGGAATGCAGAGATCCAGGGACAGGGCAGGGGGTCAGTGGGAAGCCCACTGCTGCCACCTGGCCCTGGTCTGTCCTCATGGATGAGGTATTAGGACAGAGGCCCTCTGTTGCCCCACCTGTCCTAATTGCCTCCATCCCTGAGGACACAGCAGGGCCAGATGCTGCAGAGGCTGAGCAGCATCAGGGTGAAGATGAGGAAGAGAATGAGGATGAGAGAGGAGGGAAAGGAGGAAGAGAAGAAGGAGTGACGAGTTGGTGGATTTAATCAGGGAGGATATGAGATGGCAGAGGGAGGCGGGAAAGGATGGACAGATTATTTCATTTATTGGAGAGGATGGTGGACAGAGGTTATTTTTTTGGTGTTTTTTTTTAACAAGTTGAGGTTCTGTGTTGCTGTTATTGTTAAATTAAATTATTAAATTGTTTATAAAAGTTGTTGTTGTCTGTGTGTTCTTAAAGTCTTTTAACCTTTTTACATTACATTTAACTATTGACATTAGATTTTAAAATGTACTACTACAACTATTTACAGAAGATATAAAATAAATATTACTAGAGAACATATATATATATAATTGTGACTGAGCAGGAGTCCCTGGTGGTGCTGCTGGACTGGATGGGATGCCAAACAGATGAGCTTGGAGTCCTCTGACTGCGAGTGGGACATCATCTGGGGGGTGGGGGGTGCCTCTCTCCACTGTTCACCACATCGTCCATCAGGAATTGCAGGGCTGACCAAATTGACGGCTGCCATGTCACTAAAAAACTTTAAAAAGACGCAGAAAATAATGACTTTACTAAAACTGTTTTCATTACCCTGAAATGAGAACAGCTAAAATGTGATTCTACTTGCCATCTAAATCCTCCAGGGCAGACACCTCAGCAGACAGCTGGTCCCGCCATGGAGCACCACTGACTGCCTCCAACACCTTCTCCCCTCCTCATCCTCTGGGGCCGTGATGTCACCGGCTCCCAGGCAGATGTTGTGCAGGACAGCACATGCTGTTATGACCTGTAGCAAAAAAAAGACAAAAATATTTACTTTTATTCAGTCATCTATCTTTTTTCATTATCTTTATTACATGATTTATTAGAAATTAAATTTTACTTCATCTAGATCCACTATTTAACTTATTTTTTCGTTTTTATATTTTTATTTCTTTTAATATATATATATATAATTGCAAGGGGATAACAATTTAGACAAAAAATGATTTATTTCTCAACAGTTTGGCTTCTCAACACAGCATTAGTGATAGTGAAAGCAGTGATTTAAGTCAGTTATTTACAGGGTTTGTACACATTTAACTATTCAATTCAAATTACTAAAGTTACAAACAAATAAATTACAAACTTACAAATAAATATAAAATTTGATATTTAAACCTATTCATCAATCTGCTGACAAGTGTTTGATAAATAACTGGTATATTCTGATCATTAGCAGGCCCCTGTGGGTTAGAATAATAGCAGGTAGATCTTACCTCTCCACTGCGCTCTGCCAGCCTGAGAAAAATCCGTCGCCCGTTTTGCTGCCGCCGAAGCCGTCAAAGCGACTCTCCTCCTCCAATAACAAGTAAATAAAAGAGATAAAAATATCCATATCTATTTTTTTGTTGTTTCTTTCCGTATTTCTTGAGCTATCGGATTTAGTTTCGCGCTGTTTTTGGGGTAAACGTGATGACGTCGTGTCGCAACCAGGAAGTGCTCCAAAGGCTAGACCGTCCCAATTACCAACGGCTGAGGATCCTCCGGAGCAGCCTACCAAGTCTGGGGCTCTGTTCGAAAACCTAAGACGCATCCTTAGAAGACCGGATTCGAAGGCCGATTACGTCATAGCGGGGCGAGGTCTGGTCGGATTCCAAGAGTCCTCGTTATGCGGCCTTAAAATGCGTCCTTCTAAACACCAATATCAACAGCTGCGTGTCTCTGTCACAGGGCACATGTCCCAGATTCAAAGTAGAAAGAGGAATCAGACAAGCTTGTAGTATCTCGCCTCTCTTATTTATTTTAGTCACAGAGCTACTAGCAATAACAATTAAAAACTCCAATATTGAAGGTTTGGAAATAAATAACCAGAAAATAATCATTAGCCAATTTGCAGATGATACAACCCTCTTCCTAAAAAACAAAGAACAAATTCCTATAGCTCTAAAGGTAGTAGAGTTCTTCTCTCAAGCCTCAGGGCTGCAGTTAAATATAAACAAATGTGAAATTATGAGCATTCACAAGTGTTCTGATTCTGCAATTTTCAATATTCCAGTTAAAAATGAAATAAAATACTTAGGCATGTGGATTTCTAAATGTAAAGCTACCAGCGTTAGAAAAAATTTACAAGACAACATTGATAAATGTGTCAAAACCTTAAATAATTGGCTTCAAAGAGACTTGACGTTGTTTGGTAGAACGTTATGAACAAAAACTGAATCCTTATCCAGACTGACGTATCCTGCATATTCCTTAGCCGTCCCTCCAAACATCATAAAACAGATTAATAGAATTAATTTTAAATTTATTTGGAAAAACAAACACCATTATATCAGAAAAAGTGATTTGCTAAAAAATTATGAGGAAGGTGGCATCAAGGCAATTGATTTTGAAATTATGAATGGTACTTTAAAAATTAGGTGGCTTCAGTCCCTTTTAAAAAAACAGTGATCTAATTTGGTTTGTTATTCCGGCGTTCGTATTTCAAAAAGTTGGAGCTATTGAGTTGATATTGAAATGTGATTTTGAATTATCAAAACTCCCCCTACAACTCTCTCATTTCCAGGTTTTGCTACAGTGGAAGTTAATGTTTAAGCACAACTTCAGCCCTCATAATGTTCCACTGTGGAACAACAGAGCCATTCTGTGTGGTAGAAAATCTATTTTTCTAGAAAATTGGTGGAATAAGGGAATCTGGTCAATTACTCATTTACTGGATGGAAATTGTGATTTTCTAAGTTTGGAGGATTTTAACAGGAAGTATAAATATGATTGTTCACTAAGAATTTATAAGAAAGTTTTACGTAGTATCCCTGATGTCCTCATTCATTCAATTAAAAACAGTTTACCTAATTCCCTTATTCCTAGACTCCATAAGATTCAATTTGAGCATGTAGACATTGAGATAATAAATGCAACAATAAGTTTTTGAATCAGTATTCTATAAATAATATGTACCCAGGAAGAACAAAAAACACAGTTCTCTTACAAAATTTTAAGAAATCTATGATAGTCAAAATTAGGACAAATTATTTGAAATTCCCAATTCCTCCTAAATATAAAGAATTGCAATTTAAAATAATAAATAACATATATCCTTCAAATGAGTTTTTAAGAGAGAGATTTAAGTTTAATGTTGAGAATTGTGGCTTTTGTACAACTCAATTGGAAACAACTAAACATCTTTTTTATGAATGTAAAGAAGTATTAAACTTATGGGATCAACTTCGAAACTTTCTGTCTTCTAAAACAATAAATTTAGATTTTATTTCCTGGCAAAACATTCAATTCGGTTTATCCATTAAAGAAAAAAAATTGGAATTTTTAATCAATATTCTAATAATTGTAACAAAGTATTATATCCATAAATGTCGCTATGCAAAATGCTCCCTCTCAATCTCTGCTCTCAAAAATGAACTTTCCCTTTTCAAAAGATGTCTGAGAAAGATGCAGAATTTAAATGCAATTAAATTGTTTGAGTTAATTGAAGATTTTCAGTTGGTAGTCCCCACTGATTAATTTATTTTAACTACTATTAATATTTTATTTACTTTTATTTATTTTATTTTATACTTTGTTCCAGCCTGTGTATTTAATTTTATTTAATTGTATTTTTCAAAAGCAGGAGTTGTGATATTTCTTCTTGTATTGGAATATTTGTTATTGACTTGTTATTTGAGATTGTTATTGTTTTCTTATATATTCAATAAAATAAATAAAAAAAAAGTTTCGTTCGTTAATTGTTTTTTTTAAAGAAATCTTTATTGCACTTAGTGAATTTACAATTACACATTGTCTTGAATACATAGGATGAACAACCTAAAATATGTAGAGAAGTACACTTGGATTGGTCTGAGTAACAGTGCAATACAAGACAAGCAACAATTAGGAACGAAAAGACAGATAAAAGAAATAAAAAGCTAGGGGGTTGCAACCTAAAACAGCAAGTTGACCATATCGCATACAATGTTTTAATTGCCTTTTGCATTTCAGAATGTTGGACGGAGTGGATGTATCATTTGAATTTCGCAAAATAATGCAATAAAGAATGGCGTTCTACCTCTAAATCGCCATTTATGGATATAAAATTTGGCCATAAAAGGAAGCAGATTTATTAGCTACACAGTAGAATTACCATGGGTTGGTTTACTGTTTTGTTTTTATTTTTTTAGGGAGAAGTGACGTAATTTAACATAGAGCGTGACCCGGATGTAGATGTAGGTGCGCATGCGCAATGAGCTGCTGGTAGTGATCGGGTAGCATTAGCAGCATTAGCTTAGCTTGTGTGTGGAGTCATTGTAGAGAGGCTGATAATCTGGGAGTGTTTGCAGTGAGAATGTCTTCAGTCCAGCTTCAAGGAGAGTTAATCACCCAGCAGTTAACTCCTGCTGAAGAAACATTCACGGAGTTTAAAGGGAGTTTGGTCAATTCGGAGGAAAAGATGGACGATCAACATCTACTGCTGGATTTCACCAGGATCCCCCAGATCATCTTACACCGGATAGGAAACACCTGATAGAAACGATTCCCTGATGATGCACACTGTGGATTTTAGCCTCATCTGATTGGAAAACTGCTTAGAGGAGATCAACATGCTAAGCTAAAGATAACTTTCGGTCGGCGGCCATCTTACTGCGGTCAGCTCGCTCACTTCCAGCATTGGGTTTTAATGACTGCGGTCTAGTTAGTCATTTTCTCCGGTTAAACCTCTTCTTCTCTCAGAGTTCACTGCAATCACAGAAAGCCATCTCTACCATAGAGATAATATTAGAGTAGACCCGCATTGACTGTCTCTGCGCAGACATTACGGGCGCCATCTTGGGGAGGTCATCCTGCTGCCCTAACCTGCTGCTTTAAGCAGAACAGTAGAAGGATGCCTCAGCACTGCAGCGGAGTTTAGTTTAAATCAACAGACTGTTGACATCAGGGCTGGAGGGAGAACTTCATGAAGGCATCAGAGCTTTGGAAGACATTACTAAATAAACAGCAGATATACACTACATAGAATAGAAACTCCCTTTGTTGGCCCGTTGTGGGGAAATAGTGGAGTTACTGCAGCACTTAAAAACAACCACAGCTGATCAAAGGGCTGTAAAGAAAATAAATAAGCAGAATATAAAACAGTTAAACCAAACGTAAACAAACAGGTCAGAATAAATGTCCTCATTTCAGGCCTCAGATCTATCAAACACGTGTTTGATGGATGTGAATAATGGGAGGAAGAATATGGACTGTAAAACACTCCAACAGCTGGGATGATGTTTAAATCCATAAATTAGGATTACAGTACTTTAGATTGGGATTTCTAATTATCCTTCATTGCTTCATGTGGCTGTTATGACACTGCCATGGTCTGTAACCATGTTCATAAAGTTACCTGTGATGTCATATTCCCTTCTATCAGTGGAGCCGCGTTATTAGATTTGCAGCCAGATAAAGTTTTTATTAGTAATGTTTTTAAATTTTCATGCAATTTGAAAGTACTTTGAGTTTGTTTCCACTATGAGCCCAAATACTGTATGCTTCACTGACACAATTAGAGAAAATGGTAAACTCATCAGAAAATGCTCAGTACCAGGGAACTGTGTGTCTATTCATACTTCTATTTGAACATTATCTTGCCCAACTCTGAAAATCAATTGTATAAAAAAGAAGAGACGTGGCCCACGGCGGGTGCAAACCCACAACCTCCTCTGGCCTTGATCTTAAAGCGCTGTATTATTACATATGGCTGTAGCAGGGATGTCTCCTCATTTACAGACGTTATGATGTGATGATATGGCAGGCTGTGATGCTGTAGTTCTATAAAATGATTCTTTAACTGTTATTCTGCTGCTGACTCTGACAAAGCAAACCTGATGGTACCGTATTATCTGTGCACTTTTTCACAGAGAATTAAATATTTGTACGGAGACAATCCTACAACTCAGTTGACAGGAAATGAGATTTGTGTTTTTGGTTTGTTCAATATGAGCGACATGTGGATAATTTTCTATTTATTTATTTTTTACGTTACATGAGGAACTAATGAAATCATTTTCAGATTCCACAGAAATAGATTAATTTCCTGGGGAAAAAGGAATTACTTTCGGGTTAGGATTAGGATTCACTCGATGATAACAACCTAATGAGCCTACTGGCTCAGCCTGAAGTCTGATAGCCGCTAATAACGACCATTTATTGGTACGATAACATCTGAAGTGGCTGCAAATAGAAATGTAGTATTTACTGTGTAAAAGAGATCCCTTAATATTATTGCAGTAACTACCCTATGGCAACCCATTTTGATATGTATTATTACTGAATATTTATTCCTCGTATCTGAAAATTCTTTAATTTTCTTTGTCTAAATGAAAATTTTAAACAAAATGTTATTCTACGCATCTTAAATATACATTTTGGATGTCTAGAAATTAATCCATCATTTGTGTTATTTTGACTATGAAGAAATGTAATTCAGATATCATAAATATTAGGGGTGGAACGGTTCACAAAATCCACGGTTCGGTTCGATTCACGGTTTCTGGTCACGGTTTTCGGTTCGGTTCGATTCGGTATATGTTGATTGTTACACCGAAATCCCATAAAAATTTATGAAATTAATGAAAAAATCCCCCCAAAAATAATGGATTGTAATTATTTTAAATGATCCGCGGAAACCCTGGATCATTTCAGTATGTTTTGCTGCTTTGAAAGGAAAGCCTGAGTTCCTTTAAATCAAGACTAAAAACGCATTTGTTTAGGATTGCCTTCGACTATTCTAGTTAAACAGTTCAACAAAAACATGTTTTCTTTAATCCAGCTGTTTTTAATATTCTTTTTTTTGTTTCTGCATTTTTTATTTCATTTTATTTGTTTTTTATTTTTTCCTACTTGCTTTGATTCTGTTTTATCTTCCTGTATTTTAATCATGTAAAGCACTTTGCATTGTCTTTGTACTGAATTGTGCTATACAAATAAATTTGCCTTGCCTTGCCTTGCCTTTGAATTTAATCATCTCGCGCATGCTCTCTACCATTTTCCAAGGAAGTCAGAGGGGAGCGGACGGGAGCCACAGTGGAGGCTGTAGGCTTTGCTTAGAGCAGCCGGTCTGCAGCGCAGCGGGGGTTGCTGACGGAGTATGAGGGATTTCGGGGTTAGCATGACATGTTGGTCATGTTGCTGTTAGCATAAACAAAACGTGTTGAACAATGCTTGCACACTGTTGCACTTTTATCCACAACTTTCTTTCCGCCGTCATCGTAGGTCACTCTAAATGCAAAGTGGTCCCATACAGCAGACCTATAAAGTGCTGCTGGCGCGTCTTCCAACTCCTGTTCTTTCCCACTCGCCATACCCACACAATTCTCCACAACAACTGATTTTTTTTCCATGCTACACCCGGCTACACTGCTTCGCTTCTTCTTCTTGTTTACTACTGGTGATTGGCTTTGGTCACAGTAACGCCACCTTCTGCTCTTGAGTGTAAACGCTTCGTCTATGAGAAAAAGGAGCAGCGCATGAACCGAATGCAACACACGCGAGTCGAACCGAGACAGTCGAACAAAACGGTTCGGACGGTTTTCATAAACCGTTCCATCCCTAATAAATACATATTCAGTCAAAACAACCAATTAAAATGTGAAACCTTTCTAGATATAAAACATAACTCTTTTTAGTATAGTTTTGTTTTATGTTTTACTTCCTAAAATTCAGTTTCTGCTACAAAAAGTAACTTAGAAAATGTAGTATGACATTTCAGTCTAGGAGTGTCATTTGTTGAGGAAGAATCTTATTTTAGTCATCTACGAATGGAAAGACACAGAGGAGTGATTTTAATAAATGTAAAAACAGCCTGCCATAGGTTTATTTCTTGGCCCTATCACCAAGCCTAATCCCTAATAACCTCCGATTTTATTTTGTAGAACCCACACGCATTGTTGTTCCTCTCTACAGGACACCATCAAGAAATTGATAACTCAGAAAATGTTATTTCCACACATCAGCTTTAACCATCTGACCGCTCCTTTATGCTGTGTGGTTTGTGGTTTTTTCCTTGGATGTTAGTGAGGTTAAATATTAAAGTCTGCTGCCTTTTCTTTCTGAATAGGGGTGATTAGTTAGAAGCTATTGTTCCATTCTTTATGCTGAGATGTAGGGAAAGGAAGGAGGTTTGAAAAGGAGTTTCCTCCCTAGTTTAGATAAGAGGGAAACATAGATAAACAGGTCCTTATTGTGTTTAAGATCCTCACGTCCTGTCTCTGGTGTGAACGGAAAACAGTTGTCTGAAATGTTTATCTGAACATATATCTATGTCCTTTGAAGTGTTTCTGTTGGGAAGACTCAATGTTTGTCTGTAAGAATTCTCTATAAATGCAAAGGATGGGCAGCAACCTAGTCAGAATCACACTGAGAGCTAAAATAAAACCTTTTCTTCCTTGCATATCAACTCTCAGTGCTCATTTTTACTCCACAGCTGTCTGTTGTTATAGACCAAGGTCTTGGCTGTTCAGCAATGTACCGGTGCAACTTTCTATTTTTTTCATAAAATATGCATTTTTCAAGTTATTACTTTGTTTTTGTCAACACCGTCAGACACAATAAAAAGCATATTCTTTTTTTTATTTTTTTGGTCTAATATGTATTTAGAGTTTTAAAATCATTATCTGGCATTGTTGGTACACATATATGCTGTTAAATGTTGAATATTTATTTTTGTTAATTTTCATACTGTTTCACATCTATAGTCATGGCCAAAAGTATTGAGAATGACGCAAATATAATATTTTCACATGATCTGCTGCTCTCTGGTTTTGCAGTGTTGACCCCTCTTCTTCAGGACCTCTGCAATTCTCCCTAGCATGCTCTCAATCAACTTCTGGACCAAATCCTGACTGATAGCAGTCCATTCTTGCACAATCAATGCTTGCATTTTGTCAGAATTCCTAGGTTTTCATTTGTCCACCCGTCTCTTGATGATTGACCATAACTTTTAAATGGATTAAGATCAGGAGAGTTTCCAGGCCATGGACCCAAAATCTCTCTGCTTTGTTCCCTGAGCCAGTTAGATATCACCTTTGCTTTATGGCAAGGTGCTCCATCATGCTGGAAAAGGCATTGTTCATCACCAAACTGCTCTTGGACGGTTGGGAGAAGTTGCTCTCGGAGGACATTCTGGTACCATTCTTTATTCATGGCTGTGTTTTTAGGTCAGACTGTGAGAGAGCCGACTCCCTTGGCTGAGAAGCAACCCTACACATGAATGGTTTCAGGATGCTTTGCAGTCGGCATGACACAAGACTGGTGGTAGCGCTGACCTCATCTTCTCCGAACAAGCTGTTTTCCAGATGCCCTAAACAATGGGAAAGGGGATTGATCAGAGAAAATGACTTTCCCCCAGTCCTCAGCAGTCCACTCCCTGTACCTTTAGCAGAATATCAGTCTGTCCCTGATGTTTTTCCTGGAGAGAAGTGGCTTCTTTGCTGCCCTCCTTGAGACCAGGCCTTGCTCCAGGAATCTCTGCCTCACAGTGCATGCAGATGCACTCACACCTGCCTGCTGCCATTTCTGAGCAAGCTCTGCACTGCTGGTAGCCCGATCCGGCAGCTGAAACACTTTTAAGAGACGGTCCTGGCGCTTGCTGGTCTTTCTTGCGCGCTCTGGAGCCTTTTTGGCAACAATGGAACCTCTCTCCTTGAAGTTCTTGATGATGTGAGTGATTGTTGACTGAGGTGCAATATTTCTAGTTGCCATTCTCTTTCCTGTTAGGCCATTTTTGTGCAGTGCAATGATGACTGCACGTGTTTCTTTAGAGATAACCATGGTTCCCAGAAGAGAAACAATGATGCCAGGCACCAGCCTCTTTTTAAAGTGTCCAGTGGTGTCATTCTTACTTAATCATGACAGATTGATCTCCAGCCCTGTCCTCATCACCACCCACACCTGTGACAATGGAGCAATCACTGAAACCATGTTAGCTGCTCTTTTTAAGGCAGGGCTGCAATGACATTGAAATGTGTTTTGGGGGATAAAGTTAATTTTCTAGGCAAATATTGACTTTGCAATTAATTGCTGTTACGCTGATCATTCTCTATAACATTCTGGAGTATATGCAAATTGCCGTTCTAAAAACTAAAGCAGTAGACTTTGAAAAGATTAACATTTGAATCATTCTCAAAACTTTTGGCCATGACTGTACAGCATAGCATGCAGTTCATCCTGTTAGCCCTTTCTTTACTCATCAGTAAACACATGAAATGATCAACATCATCAAAAGACATATAGTTTGTTCTGTCCCTAATTGTGCCAGACCTGCAAACCTTTTGTCCATGTCCATTTGGGAGGCTTGAGTTTTCATCCAGCAGAAGCTTAGCAGGCAGGCTAACAGCAAGGCAGGCTTTGTTGTCCATGTTGCTCACACCAACGGATCCTTAGGAGACATTTTCATCCAGTCCAGCTCTGTACGTTCTGAAACTCAACAGAAATGTGTTGCAAAAAGTCTGTTTTGCAGCAGTTTGGTTCAGAAAACTCAACCATGATGACTTGTCCTTGATTATTCTGGAGATCTGTGCCTTTTGCCTGGATCTGCATGTTGGCTGTTTTTTCCAAAGTGGGCCCCAGGCAGCTTCATGGGAAAGAGAGAGAAAAATGCTGTAATGGGTCTTTACTGTCCTCAACAGGGGGTGAGGTGGGGTTGGGGGGTTGGGTTAAGAGGTCTTACAGCTGTTTATGAGCCAAAATAGCATTTTCTCTCGTGGTCGTCATATCAAGATGAAATATGGGCACTGGTTCCTAAAGTCCAAAAACATCATGGCATATGGCACAACATTACAATGATGCTTCTTTTTAATAGGCTAGTTCAGAGAAATTTCATTAGAAAATCTTTTAAAAGCTGCTCATTCTGACACATCCAGCTGGGGTACGTCTCTTCCAGGTATAGGTGTACAGGAAGGTCCACTCGCACCTCAAACTCAAGGAAAGAGTTTGGTGTTTTTATGTCAGGTGTTTTTTATTTAACCACTAATAGAAAGTCTTTGTGCTGTTTGTCTTTCCAGACCACCTGCAGGATTCTGTTGGGAAAGAGGAGGATTTCTATGACCAGCAGCTCTGTGGACATGAGAGGAATTCCAGTTTGGACCAAAAGGAACCAGAACCTCTGCAGATAAAAGAAGAGCAGCAAGAACCAGAACATCCCTGGAAAAAAGAGGAAACCATGGAGCTCCCCATAAGTGAGCATGAAGAACAGCTTGTTCTGAAGCACGAGACCAGTGTGGTTCTTGCCATCTTGGATTTAGTCTTACTTTTAGTCTTCAAGGCAAAACTAATTATTAGTTTTGATCACATTTTTTCTCAAAGATACGTGATAATTTTTGTCAGTTTTACAGACAGACAAGCTAACAAAATGTACAATAAAGGAATGGTTTTAAACATATAAGGTTTCATTCCAAAGCAATCCCTTCCTGATCTACTATAAATTATTTAAAACACACAAATCCATAAAATCTTCATTGCTCCAAAAAAACCAAGAACAAAAAACAATCTTCTCTCTACTTTGGTGATTTCTGAATATATTTCTAAGAATATACCCCTCAGTCACCGCTGCTCAGAGGTGATAGTAGATTTAAGTTCATAGGAGTCTGTTAGAAAAAAATAAAATAAAGAGAGAACGTACAGAATTACCTTATAATGCCATGGCAATCTGGACCTAAATTTCAATATGTTAACTAAAAAGTTGAAGTATTCAAATAGATAGAAACAAGAACTAGGATAGAGAAATATTCACAGATCTATGTACCTTTTCACCTTGGACTTAATCCAAAATAAACAGTATGCAATAAATATTTCTTTTGGATATAATATAGGGATTCTTTTTGGTAGAAATGAAAGAATGTTTAGCATCACCGCTTGTGAGCTTCTTATAAAAATCCTGATGGTTAGCCAAAGGGATTTTTTTATGCTTGGCAGAGGATGAGCAGCCACATAGTTTATTGAGTAGCGAGAGCAGGAAGAGACATCCTGCTGACAGAGAACCATCAGTGTGGAGCATAAAGCGATGACTCTGAGCTACGCTTGAGCAAAGACAAATTTCTGCACAAGCACAGCTGGAAGATCAGAGTACCGGATGATTCCGGGTTATTTTCTCCTCTGCCGCCATGATCCATCTGTGGTCATACAGAATGTGCAGTGCTGCACGCCAGGTGGGCTGCATGACCAAACAAGACGCAGCAGCACGGCTGATTCTGCTTAGCTTGTCTAACAGATTACAGCACCTTGCATTTTAAACACCTAACAGACAACCCACTAACATTTTATGTAGTCGAGTCACACCCAGGAGTCGTCATCAAAGATCCATGTTTATCTAGTCAGTTTTCATTATTGTCTGGTTTCCCATGAAAGTGATAGTTGTATTGCTAAAGTTCCCATATTGGTGGTTTATTGCCTCCTAATAAGAAAGATAACATTCATAACATAATCATCTTTTATTAGCAAAACCTCTAACAGCGAAGATTGCAGCAAGATTAAAGCAAAATATAAAATATATTTAACCCATCTCCCCCCTCTTTTATGCCCTCTATTGGTCAACCCTCCTTTTATCCTGCAGTGAAAGCAAGTTTCCTCCTCTTTAGTGATGTGGCTCAGTTACTTTGCTGTTCTATTACGGGAAACCCAGACAAGAGTTCCCAAATAAGCAAAAACTTGCCTCTTTTAACGTTTCCAGAGTGGGATGCTGCATTTCCATGAAAGCGACTGAAGGTCCTCGTCATCCAGGCCTTGCAGGCCATTTATGGTTTGCAGGACATCCTGCCTAAAATACAGTCTGTACCGAGTTCCTTTTACGGTTCAAACTAATTTTAAAGGAAGAAAAAGACATAGCCCTCTTACCATTGCTACATTTTAAGCAAAAATGAGGAAGCTACTCCAGATGGCTTTATTTTTTAGACCTGTTTTTCTCTTTCTTACCATAATGCTTCTTCTTATATGATAGAACATAGAAATTTTATTAGAAAATCACTTAAAATCAGCTCAACCTGTGACACATTCAGCTGGGGTATGTCTCTTCCAGGTAGAGGTGATCAGGAAGCGCTGCTGAGGCTGTGGTGTCTCATTATTCCCTCATTTTACACTGTGCTGTTCCATGTAAATGCTTTACTTTCTTTAATAATTATAATCAACTTCATATATTCAGGTTTCTTGCAAGGATCCACTCGCTCCTCAAACTCAAGGGAAGAGTTTGATGCTTTTATGTGAGGTGTCATTTCTTTAACCACCAATAGAAAGTCTTTCTGCTGTTTGTCTTTCCAGACCAGCTGCAGGATTATGTTGGAAAAGAGGAGGATTTCTCTGATCAGCAGCTCTGTGGACATGAGAGGAATTCCTGTTTGGACCGAGAGGAACCAGAAGCTCTGCAGATAAAAGAAGAGCAGCAAGAACCAGAACATCCCTGGACAAAAGACGAAACCATGGAGCTCCCCATAGGTGAGCAGGAAGAGCAGCTTGTTTTGCAGCAGCAGGATGAAGATATTGGAGAGGAACCTTTCCCATGGTTGACATGTGGCAAAATAAATGCAGAAAATTGTATAGCTCACACTGATATGGGTCAGAAGAGTTATGAATGTCTGTCCTGTGGAAAAAACTTCACTCAGAAATGCAAACTTAATAGTCACATAAGAACTCACACAGGGGAGAAGCCTTTTGAATGTCGGTTCTGTGGAAAAAACTTCACTCAGAAAGGCAATCTTAATAGTCACATAAGAACTCACACAGGGGAGAGACCTTTTGAATGTCTGTTCTGTGGAAAAAACTTCACTCAGAAATCTAGTCTTGATACACATGTTAGAATTCATACAGGTGAGAAACCTTTTTCCTGTACCATTTGTAACAAGAATTTTACAAAAAAAAATCATTTAACTAAACACATGAGAATTCACACGGGTGAAAAACCATTTGTATGTCTCTCCTGTGGAAAACAATTCACCTCTAAGTATGATCTTAATAATCACAAGATCATTCACACTGGAGAGAAGCCTTTTAAATGTCTGTCCTGTGGGAAAAGCTTCACTCAGAAATCTAGTCTCTATACACATGTCAGAAATCACACAGGTGAGAAACCTTTTTCTTGTACCATTTGTTTTAAGAATTTTACTCAAAAAAGTAATTTGACCGCTCACACGAGAATTCACACAGGGGAGAGACCATTTGAATGTCTCTCCTGTGGAAAACGCTTTACCTCTAAGTCTGAACTTAATAAACACATGAGAATTCATGCAGGTGAGAAGTCTGTTTCCTGTAAAATTTGTAAGAAGAAGTTTACTGAAAAAAGTAGTTTGACTAAACATATGACAATCCACACTGGTGAGATGTTCTCCTGAATGATTTGAGACTTTAAATGAGAAGGTAATTTGAGTATTCGGATGAAATTTGTTCATGCTTGATGTGGAAAAATACCCATCTGTTTCATATAAGTCACAGCAGTTAGACGTCACAGGAATGAACAGTAGAGGCATTTTCTATGTTTGACTGGTGATAAAATGTCTATCTAGTAACTCCTTCACCTGATTATGTGAGAAAATAACAGGTTCATGGTCTTTTTTGATAAAGCCATTAATTAACAGCTCTGTTTATATAGAAACTAGAACAGATAAGGTGTTATATTGTAAACCTGGTAAATATTCAGGTCCTGGGTGAATATGTGGATGTGAACATATGAAAGTTAATTATATGGGCTGCCCTAAAAAAATGTTTTACATTCAAAATGTCTTTTTCTGTAATTAAGGGAATAAACATAATAAAGTGCAACAAAATTATCTTGTTTACAGATGAAGCAATTTTGCTGTCTATACAACAAGGAGAAGTTATAGATGTTGCATGTTTTATTTTTGAGACTTAGAAGGTTTTAGCTGAATGGTTTCTATTGGTTCGATATATTCCATAAACAGACAAATTCAGTTGAAAATAAAAGTAGTTCAGGTAAATTGAAGTCCTAAAATGATGAAACATGTTTGTTTAAAAAGATAAACTAGATTGATGATGTTGCTGTTATTTTTACTGATCAGTTTGAACCTGCTTTAACTTGGTAAAAAGCCTTTGTCTTAATAATGTATTAAAGAAATCTGACTCTCCTCTAGAAGTGTGAAGTTTCTGCTTTTTAAAGATGTTTTGAAAGTATAATTTTCCTTTGAACTAATTCTAATAGTTTTGTTCTTGATTCTGTTGATGTTCTATTTACCTGCTATGATTGAAAGTAACTATCACCTATTTTATACAACTGATTTTATGGATTATATTCTGCTGTGGATGTTTTTAATTATTGTAATCACTTCTAAATTGATGAACGAGCAGCAATAAAAACCTCATGGATTGTAAAAATGTGTTTATCTGGTTTCATATAAATTAGATACAATCTTTTTCCATGTTTTCTCTGATATTTTAAGCACAGACTAATCTACCTCTGCAGTTTTCAACATTATTTTTAGGAAATTTTGATTAACAGTTCAGGAAAGCTGATGAATATTTATTTGATATTCTGATAACTGCTGGTAAAAAGCACTCACAAGACGTTGGTTGGTCCCTGACCCACCCACAATACAAGAGTGGACAAGTATCGTTACCTTATGGAAAGGATCACCTTCATCCTCCGCCTTCAGAAAAATATATTCACTAAGAGGAGGGCCAAGTGGGTTAAACACGCTGGTCATGAACAAACAGTAGTAGTATGTATGGATTGGATGACCATGCAACGCCTGTTATTTAATCTATGCTCTGTAGCATCTAAGGATTAATATATTAATGTATCTGTCATACTTTATATATAAAGTATGAGAGATAGCTGGTATATAATTTACTCCTGCTTTTTCAGGTAGACCTGTCTTTCCCTGTTTGTTCAAAGTTGTTAGATGTCATTTCACATGTAACTATTGTTTATAATTTCATACATACAAAAATGAATTGTGAGTGGCGGTAGTAACATTGTGCGTTCCCTGAAAGTAACTACCTCTGTATGTAATGCTCTCACAAGAAAAAAAAAAAATTAGCCTAAATTGAATCAGCAGAGATATCTAGAAGAGGGTCCAACGGGTCTCATCAGAAAGAACCAGAACAACATGCAGACAGCAGTGAGTGGGCGGAGCCAAGATACCTGGACAGGTGAGGAAGAGTTTGGACAACATCCTGAGGATCGTTAAATGCTGACTGAGACAGCATCTCCTCCCATCAGTAACTGGATCAGAACCAGGAAAGATATCCTGATCGAATCTAAAGCTTTGCTGTTTATCAATAAATCATTTTTCATCAGAACATCTTCTTCATCTTCCTCATCCATCAGAACACCAGCAGGGGGCAGTCTGGGCTCAGAGGAGGCAGGCCACAGGTTGGGTCAGGATGTTCTGGTAGTTCTGGTGGTTCTAGTTCTACAACCTGGAGCTTCCTGTTTGATGAAGAACCTCCTGGAACCGTCCAGATTCTACCCTGAACCTTAGCTGCTGTTGATGTTTGTTTCAGAGCTTTAATGGTTTAAACCTGAACGATGGAGCTGAATCCCATTGATCCTCATTCACACAGTAACACACCTAGAAATGATGGAAACAGCCTCAGGTGGATGGAAACTGGAAATGTTCCTCTGTTTAGGTCTGGAGATGATGGTCTGTCTGTTTGCTGAGGAGCATCAAATCTATGCATCTTCTCAAAGGGACACTTTCAGTCTGACTGAATAAAAGGAGGAAAATCGAAAAAATTCTGTTTGAATTGATGGGATGCGTCCTTAGAAGGCCAGATTAGAAGGACGATGACGTCATAGCGCGGCGCCAAGGTCTGGTCTGATTCCAAGACTCGTCGTTATTCGGCCTTAAAATGCGTCCTTCTTTTTCTCGATTTGAAGGACGGGTCCGATGTATCCTTGCTATCCTTGGTTTACCCAGGATTCATTGCGAGACCAAGCAAGCCGGCTGCTCCCTGATCAGAGGAAAAGTTACGTGGCGCCGTACAGTGGTGAAAATTGGAAGTGCAGTTTAATATAATCCAGTCTGTGAATAGTTCCGTCTGAAATGAATGAAAATAGTTGTTTTAATGGTTATTGAGTCAGATATGTGGCGGTAATGTTTGATTTATCTAAAGGTTTTTATCTGTTACTGTGTAAATGGGTTTGGCTGGAATTTAAGGACAGATTCTAATATATCTGCAGTGTGGGGACTATAAATCTGATAGGAGTTTAATTTTTCTATTGTTGTTTTGCACAATATGCTTAACTAAGTATTTTTTGTTGTTGAATATTAGAGATTTTGCAGATATATTTTTATAAATACATTGTTTAGGTTTACTTATATATTTCTACCCTTTTATAGAATAGAATAGAAAATCCTTTATTGTCCCACAATGGGCAGATTTACAGCAGCAGAAAGATTATTGAAAATGGTCACACAAATGAGGACCTTAGAAAAATGTCTAAGAATAACATAATAGGGAAGAGTTAAAATATAAACAATAAAATCCTGTAAAGTGTTTTAACAATATAAAACTGGAGAATAAATAACCAATATGCAGCTATGGACATTTTTACAGTGATGGATATTTGAAAATAGCAGCAACATCAAAGATGTGCAGAATGACAGCAGCAGGTTATTTAACTGACTAAGGTTTCTATCATTACATTTGATTTTATTTGTTCCTGCTCCCGATGGTTGGAATCTTTATTCCACTCTGGATTCTTGTTAATGTAGTCTTTGTTCACTATACAATAAAAAAGAAATAAATAAACAAACAGTTTTGAAAACTATGCTTTTTCATTCTTTTCCTGCTTTGTGTGTAAACTGTCACGGTTGCTAAGCAACGGAGCATACGGCGGTAAAACCCGCCCAAGGGTAGACCTGTTCGAATTCACAGCCAAAACACTTCCGGTCTCCTTATTTTCAAGGACTTCGAAGGATCCAGTCTAGGTAGACCGCGTCCTTGGAGGAGGCAGCCCAGGATTTCGAACAGAGCACTTGGTTAAATTACTGTTATGTTTTTAGAGTTTTTAGAGTAAGTAATTCAGGTCTATTTTTCAAAATAAATCTGAGGGTGACCCGGATGTAGATGCGCATGCGCAATGAGCTGCTGGTAGGGATCGGGTAGCATTAGCAGCATTAGCTTAGCTTGTGTGTGGAGTCATTGTAGAGAGGCTGATAATCTGGGAGTGTTTGCAGTGAGAATGTCTTCAGTCCAGCTTCAAGGAGAGTTTATCACCGAGCAGTTAACTCCTGCTGAAGAAACATTCACGGAGTTTAAAGGGAGTTTGGTCAATTCGGAGGAAAAGATGGACGATCAACATCTACTGCTGGATTTCACCAGGATCCCCCAGATCATCTTACACCGGATAGGTAGGAAACACCTGAGAGAAACGATTCCCTGATGATGCACACTGTGGATTTTAGCCTCATCTGATTGGAGAGACAGCAAAGCTCAATTCGTGGCAGTGGCTGCGTTGCAGCAGTTCTGGTGGCCCGTCGGCAAATGGCCCGGCGTATTACTGGCAGCAGCCACTAAATAATTTTTTCTTGTAGTTTTTTAATTACATTTTTGAGTATCTTGCTTGCTGTTTTTCGGCAAATGCCTTTTTTATAGTACTTCTAATTAGATTGTTTTTTTCCTTAATACTGTGATGTTATTGCTTAATAAACTGCATTAAAACTTTTATAATGTCACATTTATTTGATGGAAAGGAGTAGTTTGCCACTCTGCAACCTCTAGGATGGGGGTATATATATATATATATATATATATATATATATATATATATATATATATATGGCTACGGGGTGGCAGGTGCCACTGGCCACTTAAGCAATAACATCACAATATTAAAACTATAATCTACTTAGAGGTACTATAAATAAGCCATTTGGTGGCTATGGTCACTATGGTGGCAGTCTCTGCTGGAAGCGGCCGCCACTATGGCAGTCCACTATGGGGGCCACTTATTTGCAGATGAACTGTTTAGTTCCATCAAGTAATTGTGACTTTATAAGAGTTTTAATGCAGGGTACATCACAATAACATCACAATATAAAAAAAAAACAGCTATCTACTTAGAGGTACTATAAATAAGTTATTTGCCAAAAAACAGCATGAAAAATAAAAAAATAAATAAATGAATAAGGTATTTGCCAAAAAACAGCAAGAAGAAAAACTAAAAAAGAAAATAAGTTATTTAATGAAAACCGGCTTCTGCAGCCACCAAACCGTTGTCAGTAAACCTGGGAGTTGCTCAGGCAGCCTGCTGGCATGACAGATGCTGCCCCCGGAGTGGCTGATGGTGGCCGCTGCTGGCCGAGGCCACTTACTGGCAGGCAAACTACTCCATTCCATCAAATAAATGTCACAATATAAAAGTTTTAATGTAGTTTATTAAGCAACAACATCACAACATTGAGAAATAAACAATCTAGTTAGAAGTACTATAAATAAGGCATTGGCTGGAAAACGGCAAGCAAAATACCCAAAAAAGTAATTAAAAAACTACATGAAAAAATAATTTAGTGGCTGCTGCCAGTAATACGCCGGGCCATTTGCCGACGGGCCACCAGAACTGCTGCAACGCAGCCACTGCCATGAATTGAGCTCGGCCCTGCTGTCTGATTGGAAAACTGCTTAGAGGAGATCAACATGCTAAGCTAAAGCTAACTACCGGTTGATAGTGAGTTCACGTTCTTGTGCTAAAAAATTTGGTTAAGTTAGTTTAAAGTTGGATATTCGACAGACATGTGCTCCGGTTAAACCTCTTTTCTGCTCCGGGTACACTGCGATCGGAGGAAGCCGCGCCAACACTTCATGTGCACCTTTATTACAGACTTTACAGTAAAAACACGGCGAGTAAAAACGGCTATATCGTGTTCCGACTTCCTGTTTTCAAAATAAAAGCGTAGGCCTGGATTTTGAAGCCGGGTGCCTACTAAGCGAGAATATTATTTTTATCCAATAAACAAAAAAAAGATAAATATTTAGAGAGTCCATAAGCAAAACTAAAAGAAGTATGAAACCAGTAGAGTCACAAAACCAGGAAACCTTTGATCAAGGGACTCAATATTTGCACATAAATATTATTTAAAAACTATTTAATTCCATTAAACTATTGAAAGAGACTTTAGATGCAAACATGAAAAAGGCTTTACTCTTATAGCCAATGGAGAGCAATGATCCAACACTGATTTTGAGTCAATTTATCATATGACCTGGTAGCTGTTGAGCAAAAATGCTAATATTTTTATACGAACATTAATAAAAATAGATATTAACCATTTGAAATGGAAATTTAAAAGGCATAACCTTTGTAGCCAATGGAGAGCTATGATCCAACACTGATTTTGACTCAATTAATTACATGAGCTAGAAGCTATGGAGCAAAAATGGTGATATTTCCGTATAAAAATGATATAATACACAATTTTACAATAATCTTGCCCTTCTGCGTTCTCTTTAATTCCTTGTACTTATTGAGCTATGTCTTTTGTGTACATGTATAGATGTGATGATGTGGCAGCTGTTATACTGAGGTTTTATAAATTCTTCTTCAACCATTAATATTTGCTGCTGACTCTGATAAAGCAAACCTGATGGTACCGTCCAATCTGTGCAGCCTCTCTGGTCTGAGTAAGATTAAAATTCTGTTAAAGTTGTTGTCATGTTTTCTAGGGATATAATACATAAAAGGGATATTTGATGTGTTTGCTCAGAGGGATCTCTCAGGAAAGAATCAGGAGAGAAAGCTTATAGATGTAAACACAGAGTTTTCTGTTCCAGCATTCTAGACTAATACCTCTGGAAAGCCTTCATGATTTTAGCTTTTAACTGTTACTGATCTGTGTTTCGTTTAGTGGATCTATTAGATTAACTGCTGACATACATTTTAAAAATCCACCAATTGTGCGAGTTATGTTTAAGATTAATACGAGATTATTTCCTTGTTTCCTCTTTCAGCAGAGTGGGGTTACCTGCATAAAACTGTTGTGCAAATATAATGTCCTGCAGATAATGAATAGATGGTTAACTAGAACTGGAGTTATAGTTAATTATTTATCCTATTCAGCATCGACGGCAAAATCAATTTAGTGTTCTTAGGTGGATAATTATAGCCTTGAATTATCTACTTACCGGTTGCTGATTCACAACTGGAGGGTTCCAGGACCGGCTGTTAAAATCCAGGTATCCACCAGTCTAGTGGCCCAGGTTAAGTTTTCAGCAAAGCTATTAAATTATCAATAAAGAACCTTCTATCTCTGTTTATTCGCACTATTATCAAAAGGGGGTGAATTTGCGCTGAGTGATAAACCCTCCGTTATATGAATGACCAAAACCACTACAGATTAACCAATGATGTCTTTATTCTAATAATTCAGGATTACAGAAATCTAACATCTATGCAAACACTACACACTACTAGAAAAATAAAACACGAGGTAGATTAAATGACTAGTTTAAAAGAAAAATCGAAAATAAAGAATTAAACGAGATAGAAACAAAGAAATAAAACCATAAGAGTCCGTTTACTGGCGTCTGAGATTGTCCAAAATATGCCAGATATTAATACATTCACTAATGTCCGCTAGCAGCAGGTATGATAATAACAGTGCAATTGATCATGTAACATTAACACATCCAGCTTAGTATTGGTAAAATTATTAAACATGTATTAACAATAGCAGCAGAAATCGTTTAGCAAAACCCTTTTTGCCTGATAATGTAGCGATGTGTGTGAATGGGTGTAGCTAAATGAGGGACCACCCCCCTTTGTTCTCCACGCAGTGAGGGGAACAAAGAGAAATGGGGGAGGGACAACCTATAATCAAGATGGCGGCATCCACGGGGACCCCACGTGGCTGAATGTGATGACTTTATGACTATCTCAAAGCAGAAACAACAAAGAGGACAGGAAAGCAAGAAAGAGAATAAAGAAACACACACTTATTTCAACCAAATGAACAAACTCTTAATCAGCACAGATAAAAAAAAAGGAACATCAGCATTAATTCAAAACCCTAAACTGCCTTTCTCTCGCCTGAGCACAGCAAGTCTGATGCATCAAAAGGAAAGTAAATTGATTTTACTGTGAGATGCGTCGTCCGAGGGAGGTTGGCGTTTCCACGGCAACCGCAGCTTGGTTTCTGTCAGGCAGAGGTTCTCTGCCACTGGTCCGCCTCTCGGGAAGTTCAGTCAGTTCGGGGCCGCAGCAGAGGGCTTGATATGCTCACGAGTTGGAAAGGAGGGATTTTAGGAGGTGATCTTAGGAGGTGGTCGGCTAGGGAGCGTCCTCTCAGCCGATTCGTCCAAGGAAGGGGAAAACGAAACTCCGCGGTCAGCTTCAAAGGCTTCTGTTTTCCCAGGCGGCGCGGCCGTTATGCACGATGGAACACTGCGATCCGTGACTTTTGACGCAGGAAAACGAAAGCTACTTCCAGTCAGCTTTCTTCTGGTATTTCACGTGAAATGGGTCTCTCCTGACGGGCTCCAAACCCATGGAAAAAGAGGCTGGAAGTCTTCTCGCGCCGGCTTTTAAACCATGTGTGACACGGGAGCACTTCCTGTTGAAGTAACGGCTGATTTGTCTGTGCCATGAGTGACATGGTGGAACTTCCTGTTGGAGTATTCGGCTGATTGGTCCATTTGAGGTGGCCGCCTCCCACAGTGGGCCGGGTCTTCTTTGTTCTTGTTTTGGAGGGAATCCTTTGTTCTCCCTTGTGGAGAAGAGAAGGGGGATGGGTTCCATGTGGCTAACAAGGGGGATGGTTTCAGATGGCTCACCCCACTGATTTAGCTCCATTTTGGCAATATATCCCAACATATTCCCCCCTTTTAGCTTTGAAGATTGGGTACCCGTCTCAGTCTTTAAAGCCAACCAAGTTCATTAATCCATATTGCCAACAAGGTTGCGTTTAGGTGTCCAATGTCCAGTTGGCAGTTCGTTAGAGGTGGGTGCTGGCTCAGGGAGAGGAGGCAGGTGCTCGGCGAGTGTATTTCTAGCTAGCTAACTAACCTCATTGCAATGTTACCAAACATTGAGACACAGACATCTGTAGTACATTTACCACACTTCTAGTATTCTTGGTTCAGCGTCCATTTTTAAGCAAGAGAAGAAAGGAAAGAAGCATGCAAAGAGGACAGAGATGGGTGAAAAATACTAATTATGATTCATAGCCTTTACTTTCAGGGGTTCGGAATCTGTGGCGCTATGAATCCAGGGGAAAAGGGTGAAGGTGTCTAGTTTCTAGTTCTTATTCCCTAGCACGCTGTGTGTGACATCGCCGTTGTGATGATCCTGGGAATAAGAACCATGGAATGGACATTGCATAGCATCTGTGCGGTCATTTCTATGCATTAGATTGAGCTTGAGATCGATGTCAATATAGGCTAATATTGAGGAGGTTTAGGTGGACATGGGTTTATCTTTCAAAACTCATGTTTAACGCGGGATAAGCCTATACGCATTAGCTCTCTGAATGATAAGGAGATTTAGCATGAATCCAATTTCTAAGCTATCAGAGTTTACAAAAACTGGAACGACTAAGTTATAAGCCAGGTGAATTTGCAGGTGTTGCAGACATTAGAGACCGTTCAACTTTAAATCTTTACCAAAACTAGAAAGGGAATCAGATGCGTGTGATCACTCCTTTTAGTAAGCTGGTTCCAGATTAGTCGTCTAACCTGCATACATTTCTGACAACTTCAGAGGATATCATGTCAAGTTTTACCACTTCTGTTGGATCGATCCAGTGCATTATGCTCACAAATGGTTTATGGATATTATGACCTTGTAGTCCTTCCCTTAAGAAGAGGCTAGTTCAAAAGCTGTGAAATTTTGAAATGTGGAAGTGAAACCTTATGAGATCAGTGCATGTTTTCCTGTGTGTTTACATACACTCAATCTGACTGGTACTATGCACATGTGTTCTTAAGAATGGAGGTGCACTCCATTCCACGGGCGGAAGTGGATTCTGGGTTGCATTTCATTCTGTCTACCTGCTCTATGGAGAAGAATGCTACAAATGCAAGATGTTGAGTACGTTCTATCGGGATGAGAACTGGTCCGATCCAGTTCATCTGTAAATTGAGCCAAATGGATGTAACCCCCCTTTGCTTAGGGGGAGTTAGTTCCAAAAGGGCTGATGATGGGATCTGACAGCAGGTGGAATGTTCTGAGGAACACCCCTGTTTGCTGTCAGATGATGGAGATGATTGACTGGTCACCTGCTGGGGAGCGTGTCGGGTTGCTTTGCAGCCTCCCTGGACCTCTGCAGGTGAGCCATGGGCAGCAGCTGACCTGAACAGGCCAGAACCGGTTCTACAGTCTAAGTAAGATCCATTTCCTGATCTTACATCCTGAGAAATGTTACTGACTTCCTGGTAGGGATGTTTTTCTGAGTGGGGATTGGTCTTCTCTGAACAGAAGTGGACCAAAATAAAGGTTTTTCCTGATGAGATCTGAGGGGATTCTGGAGGCTTACCACCTGGACCTTCCTTTTCCACTAAGTGCAATAAGGATCTGTACCTCGTTTGGAACCCACTGTCCTCTCTATTCTGTGCACCCCTCCAATCCTGGAAAGCTCTCCTTTCTTGTGGGCCGGGATCACGGTTGCGTGATCCCTTCTTAAGTCTGGCTTTGGAAGGAGGAACCTCTTGTCCCTCCAACTCTAACTTTCTCCCTGATTCTGCCTGAACCTGTAGGACCCTGTGTTCGATATCTGTACCCTTGCTGGTGCGGTTGCGCGTTTCCCATGCAATCTGTGCATATTTCCTTATTTCTTGCATGGTGCGGGTTTTGGTTCGGCAGTACATGGTAACATCATATCTTATGCTGTCATGAAGATTGTGGAGGAAAAGATATTTCAGTGAGTGGTCTTCCTCCAGCCCAGGGGCGCTGCGCCCCTGAAAATATGCGGCTCGCAACCGACGGTAATAATCTCTCGGAGATTAATTTCTTTTCTGTTGGATGCCGAGGGCACTGAACATCGCGGAGCCCGGATCCGTGTGCACTGAATATTCCTCTCTCAGTGCTTGACAAAGAGAGGAATAGCGGTCCCGAACAGAGGGCTGGAGGCTCTCTATGAACTCATGCACGCTTCTCGAAGTAGTTTTCCAGATTAACTTTAACTTCTCCCGGGCGGAGGGATGGGGTAAGTCTAAAAGACAACGTTCTACCTCTCTAAGGTAGTCTTCGATTGTGGATTCAGTGTTGCTGGGGTCAAAACGCTCTATGTCGTGGGCGAGGGATTCAAGTTGTCGCATCCGTAATCCCTGTTCTGGGACTGGGGCTGGACCGTCTGAATCCTCATCTGAGAGCTCTAGCCAGCTACGGTCGCGGTAGGGTGGAAAGCTCTGCTCCGACCTCCTTGGAGGCAGGTGAGACCGCTCATGGTACACTGGTGAGCCTGTTGCTCCGTAGCCTTTAGGCCATGGCCGCGGCTCAGGGCGGTAACGCTCACCAGTGTCCCATGGTTGGCTGTACAGCTGCCTTTGTGGCAAGGGTGTGTCATAGCAGATCGTGCTTCGTGTTTGGTCTGACCTGCTTGTCGCTCTATAACTGGGGCCTGGCATGCCGCTCAGGTCCTGCATCCTCTGCGGTCTAAAGCTGCTCTGCTGGATGGAACTACGCACTACACTACCGAACCTTCCCTGCTCCCTCATGCTAGCTCTCTGCTCTGTGGCTGCCAGAGGAGGATCTCCCCTGGTACCCCTTCTATCCACCTTATCCAAAGCAGGGATGGGTTCGCTTTCTTCTCTCTTAAGAGAACCTTCTGTTCTTTCTTCTGATCTTTCGTCTGACTCTTCGTCTGACCCTTCATCTGACCCTTCGTCTCGTCGGCAGGTAGCAACCCCCCTTTGCCGTTCTTCCAGGACGTTAGAGGTCGCCATCCTATTCTCTTCTGCTCTTCTTGCCCTTCCTTCAGCTTCTGCACGCAGTTCTTCAGCTTCTGCACGCATTTCTTCACGCAGTTTTTCGGCCTTCACGCGCAGTTCTGTTTCTAACTGTGACTTCCTCTGATACAGCAATGCAAGTTGACCAAGCACGTTTGCAATAAGCATTTCTTTCCCTGGCTTCCTAGTTGACTCCATTAGTTTCTCAATCTCTCTTTCACAAGCCTCTAGATCCAAACTACCAAGGGCTCTGTGTTCGTCTTCTGACAACGAAATCACTGAGCTTATTAAGTTCTGGGCTTCCATTTCGATGGAGGCCGCAGAAGCTCCCACTGCTCGCTGATCCCTATCCATTTGATTCGCTAGGGGGGACACAAAGCAGGAAACGCAGCGCACTGGCTACAAATCGCTAACCGTGTTAGCACTACACGCACTAAACAAACACGCTCCGTTTACTATAGGTTCGTTACCTATACGGCAGGTGTACAACGTGCGGATAAAACAATACGCAGGTTGCTTTCAACTTGCGACCTCCTCTTTAATTTGACAGGTTGCCGATTTGCTTTTAAATCTGTGGGTTTCTAATGGTTTGATTCACTCACCTTTCAGTAAGTAAGATTGGCTGGTTCGAAAGTGTGTATATGTGTATAGATGTGTGCGTGTGTATGTATATATATGTAGAACACTGTTAACAAACAACTCTTGCACACAAAATGGATAATGCAGTGTTAGAAAACCTGGCAGAAGTGGTAAAAGGTGGCAGCAGCTGCACAATTAAACCTGAGGTTTTTTCTTTATACCTGCAGTTTAAGTTTAACCACTCTCCAATTGTTAAAACACTGTTTGTCCACAGCACAGAAAGAAATAGTGAAACAGCATGAAAGAAAGAAAGTAAAATTAAGGAAGAAAAAAAAAACAAGTCACTCCTTCTCTACACCATTCAGCTGCAATTTCAGAAGCCACCACCAGGGGGAGACGAGGTGCCTTCACCTGGGAATTTTCAAACTGTTGTTGCAATAACGCGCTTACACCACCAGATGGCGCCAAAGAGAGCACTACACAATTTGGATCTCAAAAACTGGAACCAGCTGAGTAATTGTAATTACATAAGCTACCACTAGGGGGAGATGACAATCTCTGCCAACGTGGCCTACACTGACCCAGTCGCCGTGACTTTAAGAACCCTTTTGTGCTGCACCAATCCACAATTTGATCTCACGGCTTCAGAATAGCAGCAACCAACAAACAACGCAGCCGAAGTCCCAAATCACCAATTCTCTATTGGATTATAAGTCTGGGATTCAATTAACTGGCCGTTAAATCTACTCAAACCCGCTGGACTCCGTCACTGCAACACCACAAATACACCCGGTCTATTTTAGCAGTAGTAGCGCTTTAAGCTGTTTTAATTTTTGGATGGTTTGTCTGTTATTCATATAACGGAAGTTTCAGTCTCAGGCCCACCCAGGGACAACGCCAATATGTTGTGCAAATATAATGTCCTGCAGATAATGAATAGATGGTTAACTAGAACTGGAGTTATAGTTAATTATTTATCCTATTCAGCATCGACGGCAAAATCAATTTAGTGTTCTTAGGTGGATAATTATAGCCTTGAATTATCTACTTACCGGTTGCTGATTCACAACTGGAGGGTTCCAGGACCGGCTGTTAAAATCCAGGTATCCACCAGTCTAGTGGCCCAGGTTAAGTTTTCAGCAAAGCTATTAAATTATCAATAAAGAACCTTCTATCTCTGTTTATTCGCACTATTATCAAAAGGGGGTGAATTTGCGCTGAGTGATAAACCCTCCGTTATATGAATGACCAAAACCACTACAGATTAACCAATGATGTCTTTATTCTAATAATTCAGGATTACAGAAATCTAACATCTATGCAAACACTACACACTACTAGAAAAATAAAACACGAGGTAGATTAAATGACTAGTTTAAAAGAAAAATCGAAAATAAAGAATTAAACGAGATAGAAACAAAGAAATAAAACCATAAGAGTCCATTTACTGGCATCTGAGGTTGTCCAAAATATGCCAGATATTAATACATTCACTAATGTCCGCTAGCAGCAGGTATGATAATAACAGTGCAATTGATCATGTAACATTAACACATCCAGCTTAGTATTGGTAAAATTATTAAACATGTATTAACAATAGCAGCAGAAATCGTTTAGCAAAACCCCTTTTTGCCTGATAATGTAGCGATGTGTGTGAATGGGTGTAGCTAAATGAGGGACCACCCCCCTTTGTTCTCCACGCAGTGAGGGGAACAAAGAGAAATGGGGGAGGGACAACCTATAATCAAGATGGCGGCATCCACGGGGACCCCACGTGGCTGAATGTGATAACTTTATGACTATCTCAAAGCAGAAACAACAAAGAGGACAGGAAAGCAAGAAAGAGAATAAAGAAACACACACTTATTTCAACCAAATGAACAAACTCTTAATCAGCACAGATTAAAAAAAAGGAACATCAGCATTAATTCAAAACCCTAAACTGCCTTTCTCTCGCCTGAGCACAGCAAGTCTGATGCATCAAAAGGAAAGTAAATTGATTTTACTGTGAGATGCGTCGTCCGAGGGAGGTTGGCGTTTCCACGGCAACCGCAGCTTGGTTTCTGTCAGGCAGAGGTTCTCTGCCACTGGTCCGCCTCTCGGGAAGTTCAGTCAGTTCGGGGCCGCAGCAGAGGGCTTGATATGCTCACGAGTTGGAAAGGAGGGATTTTAGGAGGTGATCTTAGGAGGTGGTCGGCTAGGGAGCGTCCTCTCAGCCGATTCGTCCAAGGAAGGGGAAAACGAAACTCCGCGGTCAGCTTCAAAGGCTTCTGTTTTCCCAGGCGCGCGGCCGTAATGCACGATGGAACACTGCGATCCGTGACTTTTGACGCAGGAAAACGAAAGCTACTTCCAGTCAGCTTTCTTCTGGTATTTAACGTGAAATGGGTCTCTCCTGACGGGCTCCAAACCCATGGAAAAAGAGGCTGGAAGTCTTCTCGCGCCGGCTTTTAAACCATGTGTGACACGGGAGCACTTCCTGTTGAAGTAACGGCTGATTTGTCTGTGCCATGAGTGACATGGTGGAACTTCCTGTTGGAGTATTCGGCTGATTGGTCCATTTGAGGTGGCCGCCTCCCACAGTGGGCCGGGTCTTCTTTGTTCTTGTTTTGGAGGGAATCCTTTGTTCTCCCTTGTGTAGAAGAGAAGGGGGATGGGTTCCATGTGGCTAACAAGGGGGATGGTTTCAGATGGCTCACCCCACTGATTTAGCTCCATTTTGGCAATATATCCCAACAAAACGATCAGAAAGTTGGTTCTACAGTGAAGCTGATAAGGGTTAAAATGATGAAAATGAAATTTCTTTCTTTTATTAGTGACTTTGGAACCTCATAAAGTCTCCCTGTTTAACAGATTGGTTGAATGGAAACAATCAGCCAGGAGACTTTGGTGCTTTTTGGATGGTTGAACATAGCAGAGCAACTAGAAATATTTCAAACCCATTATTTACACAGCAGTGTTTGGATCAGGCAGCAACATGGCCACCTAACTTTGAAAACACCTCGGTGTTGCAGACCCAATTATTTAGAAGTTAAATGACTGATGGATTGTTTGCCAGTTTGTTTCTTAACTCTTGTCAAGAAAGACTCTGAACAGTAGAAGACAGATACTGTAGATAAGAACTAATCACCTCTGTGGGCTTATTATTTAAAGAAATGACAGGAACCTTTGCTTTTATGACTTTTTGGATATCAGGAGTAACACACTGTCGTGGAAATTATGGCCGTTTCTCACTATGTGTACTTGTGCATTCTCGTGTACTCGTGAAACGTCACCATCCTCAGCCCTAGTACTGTTCCTATTCACGAGAATAACAGACCGAGAACAGACAAAGTCCCCGGATGTTACTCTCGCTCCCTCTTCTTTACCCAGCATGCATCAGAGCAGACTTTTCCGTTCCTGAGATTGACAGCTGTCCCAGCATGCACTGCAGCAGCAGCAGCTTCCAGGATAGCGCTCATAGAGCTCAGATTTTTAAGTTAAAAGTTCTCTTTCTGTTGCTATTCTTCAGTAAAAGTACGTTTTTAGATCATTTGAGGCGAACACATTATACTTTGAAGGCATACTATGCAACATTTTTCAGTTAATTAATGTGTTTCATAACGCTTTGGATGATTAAACTAGTCATTTCAGGTCGAACAAAAGTTTTCTCGGCCGCCCTGGTGGTCTGTAGGGGAAATACCGTACTTGCAATTGCAGGAGCCCTCGGCCCGCACCCACAGGCTCAGAAATCTCGAGCATTGCGAGAGTCGGTCTTGCTTTACGGCGAGAACTGCTACACGCCCCCAGTGAAAGGCATGCTCGTTGCTAGCGCAGTGGCGATATTTGTGCAGTTATCATGGCGGAACCAGCGAGACAACAGCGAAAGCCCATGTCGGAGCAGGCAAGAAAGAGGAAAAGGGCTCTCTACCGCAGTAGACATGGTGATTTGTTGCGTTCTGCTAAGCTCAAAACAACCACGCCTGGCTTGACGGAGAAACCAGGAGAACAGCTAAGCATATTTACGACAGTGCACTTTTACTTTCGCCCTCTGGGGGGAGCCTCGCTGGAAAATCAACACCGGTTGGATAGTATACCTTTAAAGTAGGGATGTCCCAGCCGCATTTTAGGCCTCAAATCCTTATCCAATCTTTTAACCTCAAATACAATCCGATTTTTAGTCCTGATTCGATATTTTCTCTTTAGTAGTGAAATAGATACAACTCAAATATACTTTGAGCAAGTAACTCAACTTTTTATTAGACTAATATCTGATCTAAAAGCATTACTATTATTATTGTAAATCCCATGAAATCAAAATCTTACCCAAGATTAAAGGTCCGCTTCAATTTTATATTTTAGACAAAAGTAAAATACTGTCTTGGTACAGTATTATCAAATAGAAAGTGCTATCCATGATCCACTTTTAGCTTATAAGTGATCAATGTAGGTTTCCATAAAGTCAATAAAAATAAAGTGCACTGACCACTGAGCAAATTAAAAATGCCCTCGCTCATCTTAAATGTGGTGTAAACAGATTGACAAATAGTCACAATTCAGTAAATTAATTTGAAAAATCTCAATCCAACTTAAAAAGTAAGTAAACAGAATTCAGTCAAATGAATTCAAAACTTTAGGACTGCAACTTCAAAGTAGCACTGAAACATGATCAAAATCAACAAGACCATTCTTCAGTCATGAACAAACACGTATATAGCCCTAAAACCAACTAAACAACCAAACTCTAATACTTGGTTATAATAACCACAATGCTCTTTCAAGTTATGCTTCACTCACATATCTTAATTAAGTCAAGTTGTCAAGAGCAATACATTCGACCAACTTTGCTCTATTATTTTCGTTGGAGTATTTGTCTCTCCTCATAACCTCCAGCGTTTGTTGCCTTGCTTCCTTCTGCAGCTTTACAAAACGCTTCTTACACATTGTCATGTTTTGAAGTTCATGGTGTTAAATGTAGCTCTGCTGCTACCTCCTCTTGAAATTGCCGTGTTGCAGACATTGCAAGTAGCTTTAGCACAGCCTTCACTCGCGACAGTAAAATATTCCACACTTCTGACAAGCTTGCTTTGCAACCGCCGCGGAGGTTTGTATTGCGCAACTACCGTCAACCGTAACTAGCAGGTACTCTTCGGCAGTTGCTGTAAAGATCGGCGCGACTAGTCAGGTAATGTAGCCGATCTCCGATCACGTGAAAATAGGAAAAGATCGGGCCGATCTCGAGATCGGGATCGAGACGTCCCTACTTTAAAGCGTCACTATATGGCCAAATTACTGATTTAATGCTTAACTAAAAAACAAAATGTCCAAAGTGGAGAGGACCACGGCAACCAGCGGACCTCCAAAGCTAACCGCATCCAGGGCTAATGTTAGCCCATCTGCATCGGCCCTCTCTCTGCATAGCCGTATGGAAAGTACCGCTGGCTCTGATGGCGATTTTTTTAATTTATTTATTTATTTTTTATTTTTTTTTTGATTTGTGACTTTAATCACCTGAGTTTATTTTCATTACCCCACTAAATGGAAAAAAAAGTCAGAATTTATTAATTTCTAGAGACTATCAATAACAGGAGGTGTAATTCAGTTCCAGACGAGCCGGGTGTGTGGTGATGTCATCAGTACGCTTCTGTTCCAGTTGACCCAGAATTATTCTGTGTGCTCCTGTTCTCCAAGACTCCTGTGTTTTTATCAAGAATATACTTGGCAAACGCGAGTACGGACTCGTGAAACACCATATGTTGCCTTCCAACTCTCTTTCTGAAGGTTAGTTCCCATTATTATTCATCTTGTAACGATACATAAACAGAAAACTTTTATCCAACTTATCGCAGCAAATATAGCCTATTAAAGCCAAGAGCAGTAGAAGCAGTAGAAGCATCTGTGCACAAATGATAAAGCTGAAGCAACAGAAGCTTTTTTTCCTGCTCAGATCGCAGCATAAGCAAACAGTGACATCTCATAACAAGTTCCCACGGTATTTTCCCCATACAGATGCAACATTAGACTTTCTGAACTTTTTGTTCCAACTGTAGATTCTGACGCTTTGGTTAAAGCCTTGAAATGCGCTGAATGGATGAGACGAGCCGTAGGACCCCTTAAAACCTCTGGATGCGCGCCGACCACAGACTTTCATGTAAACCAGATTCTCTGGTCAGAAGTCATTTGTTCTGAATACAGCACAAGGAAGAGACTCTGGAAACAAAGTTTATTAGGCACTAAAATTAATTTAAAATGTCAAAGAAATCCTAACAAAAACATATTCTGTAGCCTGGTAATAGTAAGTTAATACCGTATTTTCACGATTATAAGGCGCATATAAACGTCTTTTTTTCCCCTCAAAATGTGCGGTGCGCCCTATGTGTGTTGTTACTGCGGACTTTTGAGACCACCTCATTGAGGAGATGATGAAAGGGTGGCTGAATGTAAGGAGACCAGGTGTTTTTTCCACTTATCACCATCGCTGTTAATCTGTGACTCCATGCGTGCCCATCTCACAGCTGATGTGAAAAACAAGGTGAACAAATGAACGCTGTGCTCGCTGTTATTCAACCGCTCGACATCGGTGTGAACCGGACGCAGCAGAAGCAGCGAGTTTACATGCAAAGTCAATGGTTGACGCGCGTATAGGAGCAGCAAAAGGTCCCGCAGCGCGTTTTGAGCAGCAGGCGCAGCACATCGGGAGCGTTTAAGCATCTGACGCGCCGCCAACGCGCTGCTGCTAATCGAGATGGAAAAATTGAAGTTTTGTTGCTGGAAGCGCCGCATCAACCAATCAGAGAAGCTGATCTGGGAGCTGACAGCGAGACAGACACATCGCTGATGATACACATATACAGAGCGCTGTGATTGCTCCTCTGAAACAGTTTATTGACGCCTAAATTAACTTAACCTGCCGACAGAATATGTTCGATTTTATTATCCAGTTTTCAGGTGGATTTTCCCACTTAAAAACATATTAAAACTACTTTATTTCCACTGATCACAGCAAATATAGCTGCAAGGTGTATTTAATACAAAGTATTAATCAAACCTGGGAGCTGGCCGTGAGACAGACACATCGCTCTGATGATGACATATGATATTAAGGCAAATGAAAAGGGCTGGATGGATGAGGAGATCATGAAAGCGTGGCTGAGGCAGGTGTATGTGAGGAGACCAGGTGTTTTTTCCACTCATCACCATTGCTGTTAATCTGTGACTCCATGCGTGCCCATCTCACAGCCGATTTGAAAAACAAGGTGAAACGAATTAACGCTGTGCTCGCTGTTATCCCGGGGGTCTGACAAAGGAACTTCAACCGTTCGACATCGGTGTGAACCGTTGTCGAGGAGCCGCACGGCACGCAAAGGGACTCTGACAGCGAAGAAGGGAAATTGGCATGTCTGATTTAGCGCAGCTGTTTAATTCAGAAAAAGAGGATGATGACTTTGATGGGTTTGATTAATACTTTGTAATAAATACATGAATAAAGAACAATCATACTCAGTTTTGCTCCCACTCTATTTTTCTACCTGAAAACTTAATGCCACAGCAGCCTCTGGGCCGGGTCGCCTCCGGGTTCACCGCAGCGGCTGGCAGGTGTTTTTCATCTAAATAATCTAAATCACAGCGCCCTGTCATCAGCGATGTGTCTGTGTTCTATTAATACTTTGTAATAAATACATGAATAAAGCACAATCATACTCAGTTTTGCTCCCGCTCTATTTTGAAATACGCAGTAGAGGTATCTAAACGTAGTAGAGGACATGTACCTGTATATAAAAAACACGCCCTATAGTCCGGTGCGCCTTATGTGTGTGTTAAATACAGAAATGGCACACATAACTGAGACTGCGCCTTTTAGTACGGTGCGCCTTATGGTCGTGAAAATACGGTAACCAGTTACATTAAAATATTTGAAAGCTCACATTCAGCTGCTTAAACAACTAGAGGGCACCAGAAATGAACAGCATCAATCTGAGGTTAGCCAGTAAACGGCACTAACCAACTACCGACCCAACATGTAGCCTCTGTAGCCTGTGGGAGGGGCTATGCTGCTTTGAAACCTCCAAAGTGCTCTTAAAGTTGCCTCATTTCTGATTGATTGGGTTGGTGATGTTTGTAGGTCTGCTTTCTCACCTGAAAACATTTTAAAACTACTTTTTAAGATCAGTTATTGGTGGCGTTAAAGATAGGCTTTGTGCACCTTGAAGCTTTCTCTCTCTGGTTCTTTTTCCTGGAAAGAGATCACTAGGGACAAACTCTTTAATAACTTCATAACTTATATGTATTAAATAACCAGGAGACATGACAAAAGATTCTGATAGAAATTGTAATCTTACTCAGATCAGAGAAGTTGCTAAGAGTTACAGGAGGCAGCTGCTTACCTCTCAGGAAGTGGCCCCGATTCATCGTTACAGAATCATTTTATACAACTTCAGGCTGCCACATCGTCACATCATTACATCATAAGCAGATGATTAGACATCCATGGCTCCAGCCTTATCTAAATGTTACACTTTGTTCTTAGCTGGAGGACTCCGCTCTCATTCCATTCCCTAATCTTTGCCACGTCCAGAATGAAGATTATAACTGTATATAGCCGGACACAACAGACAGCAGGTATCCTAAAGGTGGTTTAAAAGCTATTACATTTCTTCACTTGATTTACTCTGAGCTTTCTCGTCTTGATTTGTCCTTATCATTGGAACAGTACTTTGGCCCCCGTTGATGATGGATGCAAGTCTATAATTACAGACAAGTAAACATATTTCCATGTTTTCTCCAAACAGGAATGAACGGTGAGAAGGAGACTGATTCCTGCTGTGATCAGATCAGCACCAGCAGCCTTTAGTTAATGGGCTGATCTTAACCAGCCTCCACTGCTATCTTTCACAGACCTGTTTGAGGACCTGAAGCCTCCACATACAAGCAGTTAACCAGTCCTACATCTCTGCAAGTTCATCTGACTAATGCATAGCTGTTGGATCTGAAATTCATTAAACTCAACTATCAGAAAACTGTTTTTCCCACGAAGGTAGATGAACATCTGTGGAGCTACACTGGAGCCATAAAGTTTATTTGATGTGGAGGTCCAAATCTTGCCAGACATTGACTGGTCTTTTATAACCCGTGATTGTGATGTCAGAGTTGCAGTGCATCTTGGGAGATGTAATTTAAATCTTTTTATATGTAGTTAGTTTGACACAAGGATGATTAAAGTGAAATGTCCTTTCTTTATTCCACGTTTTAAAGTCTTTCTGCTGTTTGTCTTTCCAGACCACTTTCAGGATTATGTTGGAAAAGAGGAGGATTTCTCTGACCAGCAGCTCTATGAACTGGAGAGGAATTCCAGTTTGGACCAAGAAGAACCAGAAGCTCTGCAGATAAAAGAAGAGCAGCAAGAACCAGAACATTCCTGGACAAAAGAGGAAACCATGGAGCTCCCCATTAGTGAGCATGAAGAGCAGCTTGTTCTGAAGGACAGTGAAGATACGAGAGAGAAACCTTTCCCATGTTTGACATGTGGAGAGAACTTTCTAAAAAAAGAACATTTAAAGGTTCACATAAGAACTCACACAGGTAAGAATCTTATGAATGTCTGTTCTGTGGGAAAAAACCCTAAACATTTTAATCAATCTAATGTTAATAAAAACTTCAGAAGTCACACAGGCAAGGAGCCTTTTTCTTGTACTGTTTGTAGCAAACGTTTTACTAGAAAAACTTTGGCATGATGCATGATGCCTTGTGTGAAAAACATTTTAAGCACATGAAACTGTTATTTTAAAAAGAAAGATTTGTTGCTTCACGCATCTGTTCCTTGGTAAAATCACAACAGTTCTATCTCAATCAGACTGCAAAGCTCCGATTGAGATAGAACTCGGGACTGTTTAAGTCAGACTACGCAGCAGTTCAGCTGCAATTTCATGGGTCTTATAGAAAGAGATACGGTTACAAAGTAAAACACATCTGCTTTGATGGAAAAATGCAAAACAAATCTGTCAATCTCAGGGGAAACAGTCGTGTTCGGAGTCACATGTCGCATATAGAGCAATCAGAAAAAACTAGTGCATAAAAAAATCAATGAAACATTAAAAAAAACTGAATAATTTACATGCGATAGTTCAGGAGGCGGAAAAAGGCTATGTTCACACTGCAGGCCTTGATGCTCGATTCCGATTTTTTTTGGTGAAATCCGATTTTTCGCGTTGCCGTTTATATTTCCAAATATATGCGACTTGTATGTGATCTCCTGTGTGAACTGCAGTCATACAATGCAAGTGTCTCGCATGCACAGTAGCGGACGCAATGACGTCACAGGCCAGCCTGCTCTGTGTTTACGGAACTAAGCATGAATGGTAGTACCGACACGCATCTAGCCGTCTTTTCCAACCATAAAAACTCAATCTTTCTAAATATAAATATTGCTCTCTGCATCATCATCTGCCATGGTTGTTGTTTTTCTTGCTGCTTCTGTGTAGCAAGACGCAGAATAGTGACATTTGTCGGGTATTAATGACGTTCAGGTTGGATGAATGCGACCTGGCTGTTCAGACTCAGGTCGCATTTGGAAAGATCAGATACTTATCGGATTCAGGACCACAGAGCCAAGTGGCCTGGGTCGCATTGGAAAATATCAGATCCAGGTCGCATATGGGCAAAAAAATCCGATTTGTGTCACTTCAGGCTGCTGTGTGAACGTAGCCAATGATAGACATCCTGTTTGAGCCACACAAAAATGAGGGACAGTAGAAAATGTAGCTTATTCCTGTCCTCAAGAAAAAAACAAACTTGAAGCTTCAGGAGAACAGAAAACGTATATATAAAAAAAAGTAGTGATGCCCTATGAGCCTCTCAACAAATAAACAGCATGCAGGTTAATCGTATCATTCCCCCCTATATGGAGATAAAAAAAGTATAACCAATACTGCGATACACTTCACAGATTTTTCTCTGAAAATGACCCCTCACTGCCTCCGTCTCATTAGAGCCAATCACAATGTTTTATTTCCTCATTTATGTTGTAGTTTTGTGCAAACGATAAAAAATATTGTTCACTAGGTCCATTAGACACATTAGATTTTAACATTGCATTTCCTTTTGACGAGGATCTTATTAAAGAATGATCTGTATTAATGCACAGAGAATACATTTTTTATTGGGACAGGATTCTACAGTTCAGTTGACAAGATGTGAGATTGATTTGCGTTTGGTTTAATATGAGTGACAAGTGGGAATTTTTTATGTTGATGAAGGTTCTCAGTCCTCCAGGTCATAGTCATTCCGTAAAAATTCCAAAAATATGGACTTTGTTTCCAAGATTTGAAGACATTTCGCCACCTCTCCAGGAAGCTTTCTCAATTCAAATGTCTGAGAAAAATCTAGCAAATAGACTGAAGCAGTATGTTGCTGACAAGTTCTGGCCTTACAAACTTCTGTGAATTTCACAGCTGTTGCTGCAGCTCAATTTCACACAACATTTCAGATTTTTCTACTTCTGCTTTTACCGCTTCAGTCTCCGTGTGTTAATGCTGCTTTACTTGGAAAAATACCAGGTATAATAGCAGTCTATACATGGACATCAACTATAGTACCAATGCTGCACCAGTTAGAATAAACTGTTAAAATGCACTACTGCAAAACTTTAGAAGAAATTATTCAACAGCAAAGCTCCTCTTACATCTGTCTTGAATTTTTACCCAAAAGTTTTATTTGCAGGATTTTACCCGTTTTTAGAGTATGATTTGATTCGTATCATAAACACATTCCTCATGTTGGGTATTTTCCCTCCAGGCCTTAAAAGCAAATATCAAACCATTGTTGAAAAGGAGAAGCTTGGACAAATCAATGTTGCAGAACTACAGGCGCATCTAAAACCTCCCCTTCATCAGTAAGATTATTGGAAAAGTTCTTCAACAGTTAAATGTAGGAGTTGGTAAAAAAATCTATTTAATCAATTCCAGTAAAATTTTACAAAATCGATGTGTAGGGAATGAGATCGATTAGTTTTATAGAGACGTGAGTGACGTTGACGTACAAGAGCAGGCGTGGGCAAATGCAAAATGGCCGACGCAAGTAACACACCACTTAGCAAGCCGTCCCAATTAAAGTCTGACGCCTGGAACCATTTCGGATTTAAAAGAACTAAAGACAATGTGGTGGATAAAGCCAAAGTGGTCTGCAAGATCTGTCAAGCAGAGGTCAGTTACTGTAAATAAACTACAAATCTCCAAAATCACAGTCGCAGTCCTACATAATGGTGACTTCCCACTACATTGATAACAAGTGGCGCCTCTTATCTATTGAAGTTACCTTGAGCCACACTGCTGCAAATATTGCTAATATGTTGACGGGGGCCATACAGAAATGGGGGCTGAGCAGCAAACACCCAGCAGTTGTTACGGACAATGCTGCAAATATGGTTCGTGCAGTGGAAACAACGCAGCTGATGCATGGCTGCTGCTTAGCACACACCCTGAACTTAGCCTCACAGGCAGGTCTAAAAATCTCCGCTGTGTCACGTCTGCTTGCTCATGTGAGGCGTATAGCAACGTTCTTTCACCGTAGTACAACAGCAAACCACACACTGAAAGAAAAACAGCAGCTGCTTCAACTACCAGCGCATAAGCTAACACTTGATGTTGTGACCAGATAGAACAGTGCATCGGACATGCTGGAGCGCTTTTTAGAGCAACAACCAGCCATCTCTGCTACTCTCCTTTCTCAAGACGTGAGCAGGAACGAAAAAGATTTGTGCTCCCTAACAGAGGAGGATGTAACAACTGCTGAGGATTTGGTCCGGGTGTTAAAACCGATGAAAGAAGCTACTTGTGCTAACAGTTTTAAGGCCAATAGTTTCACACACTGAAGTCGTTGGTTGTTGTGTAGATGAGCAGATAATCGGCCACTGAAATCCTAGTTAAGTATTATAGAATACAGAACTTTTTTTCTCCATGGTTTGGTAGTGGTAAAGGTCGTTTATGATTGCATCCGACCCAAGTTTACCTTCCTATTTATTTGCCAGTATTTTTTGGCCCTTAAGAGAAAATGCATTTCTTCAAATTGCGGTGTTGTAGTAAAAGTTTTTCACTTGCAAAACTTTCATTTGTACAAATTAACACTTTTGAGACTTGAGACAGTTTCGTTTACATCCCAAGTTTAAATTGTGGTGTTTACAAGTCTGCACTTTGTTTGCACTTTGTATTTGATATGAAAGGGAAAAAAATTAAATACAGGTGTATTGTGCAACAGTTGAGCCACTTTCATTATTGTAAGATCGAATCGAATTTAATCGATTCAGAACTGTATGAATCAAAATCGAATCAATTTAGGACTTTGGCCAAAATACCCAGCCCTAGTTAACTGCCTTTTTAACAAGGACCAGCTGCTTTCATGTGTTCCATTCAGCTTTCTGTTCCAATCACAGTACAGAGTAGAGACTGACACGGGAGTGGATTTTCACTCCTGTCCCGTCCCACTCCCACAGAAAAAAATTGTGTCCCGTCCCGATCCGGGGCCAGAGTAGAAATCTAAATCCTGTCCCGTCCCACTCCTGGTGAAATTACTCCCACTCCCATCCCGCTCCCATTCAGAATGACTTCCACTCCTGCACCACTCCCATGCTCTGTTCGTAAACCTAGGACACGTCCTTAGAAGGCCAGATTCGTAGTACGATTATATCATAGCGCGGCGCCGAGGTCTGGTCGGATTCCAAGAGTCCTCGTTATGCAGCCTTAAAATGTGTCCTTCTTTTTGCCCGATATGAAGGACGGGTCCGATGTATCCTCGGTATTCTTGGTTTACCCAGGATTCATTGCGAGACCAAGCAAGCCGTGATCACAGGAAAGGTTACTTGGCGCTGAACAGTGGTGAAAATTTGAAGTTCAGTTTAATATAATACAAGTCAGTGAATAGTACTGTCTGAGATTAATGAAAATAGTTGTTTTAATGGTTATTAAGTCAGATATGTGGCGGTAATGTTTGATTTATCTAAAGGTTTTTATCTGTTACTGTGTATATGGGTTTGGCTGTAATTTAAGGACAGATTCTAATATATCTGCAGTGTGGGGACTATAAATCTGATAGGATTTTAATTTTTTTATTGCTGTTTTGCACAAAAGGCGTAACTAAGATTTTTTTCTTTTTTAATATTAGAGATTTTGCAGATGTATTTTTTATATATACATTGTTTAGATTTACTTATATCTTTCTACCCCTTTTATAGAATAGAAAATCTCTTTATTGTCCCACAAAGGGGAGATTTACAGTAGCAGAAAGATTATTAAAAATGGTCACACAAATGTGGACCTTAGAAAAATGTATAAGAATAACATTATAGGGAAGAGTTAAAAAAACAAAACAAAAAAAAACAATACAATTCTGTAAAGTGCTTTAACAATATAAAACTGGAGAATAAATAACCAATATGCAATGTTGAAGAAAAATTATTATTTTTAGTTTTTAATACAGTTAATCTTATGGCATGTGTAAATGGTATGTTGAACACTCTCATTTTGAACAAGTTTTCTTTAGCCAGAAGATCTTAGAATTCCTGGACCCCAGATGTTTGCCGTAAATTAGGGGAAGCTCTAAGTTTTTCTGAGTGTCAGAGATAGCTCCTGGTTGGAGGAGCAAAAGCCAGCCTTATTTGAATAAATTAAATACAAGAGGATAAAGCTTTCTACATAGAAGTAACAAATCAGATTTGCTCTTGCAACTCTCCAAAGATGTCTTTGTACGTCTTTGCTTTCTTTCCTTCTCTCCATTTATGTCAGGTAATTGAATGTATGTCTCCGTTGTTCTGCAGTTTCTGGTGTAAGTTTGTGCATTGTCTTATATTGGATTAAACTCTGTAATTCTGTGACGTCAACACGCATTGCTGGTTTTCCTTGTGGCCACACGCAGCTCGCCGGGAGGACCTGGGAAGGGAAGAGAGAAGCCAAACTTTTTCCAAAGTTAACTATTTTAGAATATTTTCTTCCCTAACAGCAGCTATGGACATTTTTACAGTAATGGACATTTTAAAATAGCAGCAACATCAGAGATGTGCAAAATGACAGCAGCAGGTTATTTAACTGACTAAGGTTTCTATCATTACATTTGATTTTATTTGTTCCTGCTCCCGGTGGTTGGAACCTTTATTCCACTCTGGATTCTTGTGAGTGTAGTCTTTGTTCACTTTACAATAAAAAAGCAATAAATAAACAAACAGTTTTGGAAACTTCAGTTTTCATTCTTTTCCTGCTTTGTGTGTCAACTTTCACGGTTGCTAAGCAACAGACCTTACGGCGGTAAAACCCGCCGAAGGGTAGACCTGGTCGAATTCACAGCAAAACTCTTCCGGTCTTCTTATTTTCACGGACTTCAAAAGATCCAGTCTACGTAGACCGCGTCCTTGGAGGATGCAGCCCAAGTTTTCCCACTGAGCCCCATTCTTGTTGTTTTTGAGCGCGGGTAAAAAACTCGGAGCAGAGGCACTGTTGGTTTTTGGGTCGTGTAGTTTTTTTTGACTCGCATTATAGTGTAGGCTTAAAGGAAAAAACTACAAAATGGCGGCGCCGCGCCAGTACTGGATTTTTTGTCTTTCTATTTTATTTTATTTTTTGGCATCGATCCTAGTTTTTTTTGTTGTTATTATTGGTTTGCTCCCGCTCCCGTCTGCTCCCATTAATGTTTAATCCTGTACCGTCCCAATGACATGATCGTTACTAATACTGACTCCCATCCCACGGGATTCCCGTGGGATTCCCGTGACCCGTGAGATATTCCCGAAAAAATGTCAGTCTCTGGTACAGAGACTGTCCTGATTAAAGTGTTCAGCGACATTCTATTAACTGGTTTAAATCTTACTTGAGGGACAGGGACTTTTATGTTTTAGAGAAGAACTTTAAATCAGAGACCAGACAAATCACATGTGGGGTTCCTCCTATTAAACATCTACATGCTCCCCTTAGCTCAGGTTATAGCAACAATATGGGAGAATTATCCTGCCATAATGCAAGAGCACATAATTTCAATTTGAGAAAAGAATTTCATCTTCTTGCACTCAAAACTTCTAATGCTCACACTCAAAACATGCGCTCTCTCTCAAATATTTTCTCTTCTCTCTCAAATCGTTGTTTCTTCTGTCAGATTTATTGCTTCTGGCACAGATATTTTCTCCTCTCGCTTGCCTCCTTCTCTTCGCGCTCAAACAGCGCTCTGCTCAGGTCTCAAATACGCTCGCAAACCCGTAGGCTCTGCTTGCGGATTTTTTTTGCTCTCTCGCGGATTGCAGTTGGATCATCGCCTAGCAACCTTTCCAGCCAATAGAATGACAGCCTGGGAAAGGGTGCGCTTGTTTAACCCTACTGAGTGCGCCTGTGCTACTACGCCACTTATAAGAGCGTCAGCTGAAACTGCTATTTACAGTAGTTTTGTGGCTCGATTCAGCAAAGTTCAGTATTTATGAATAACCCAAAAATTCTGAATTAAGTAATTTTAAACAATTAGTGGTTTGTTATGTACAAAAGCAAAGAACCGACATATTAAATTATTATCTTGAAATACTTTGTTAGTATTGATTTCAAAATGTAGGGGAAAAAATAAATTTTTACAAAAAGTTAAAATGTTGGATAGTTATTTCCAATTATTATTATGGTTGTATGTGTCCATAATAATAATTATGGTTTCTTATGTCCACACAATAATTTTATAATTATCACTCTAACATTTCCCCTTCTTATACATAAAAACATCAGCATATAGCACTTCTAAAAAGATTTTCACTACATACATCATTAATGCATTGCAGATAGGAAATTCAGTAATCAAAGTTTAATATGCAAAACACAACAATATTAAAAGGAAAACACAAGCAAAAAGGTAAAATTTATTGTAGGCTTGGTAGAAGTAGGCATATGAGTACAAACATAACAGTCTGTTTTGTTCAAATCTTCAGCAACGCGCTTGGAATGCTGCCACCGCATTTTGGCACTGTAGGATGACTTGCTGTGGATCCATCAAAGACCATTCTGTTCCACCTTTGTTTCAGACAGTCAGTTTGAGTCCCTAGTAACACCAGTCCAACGGTCATCACCGGGCAGCAAAACCACTTGGTTTTTCACATCTTCGTCAGCTCTTCCAATGAAACACCCATTAACTAGGACTCTAAAGGACTGGGTTAGGTTGTTTTCTTCACCAGCGTTGAGACGAGTGGTCCTAAAAAAACCAAACCCCTTTGAAGCTGGACTTCACCATAGATCCCCCACCTTAGTTATGGGGTTCCTGTGAAGGTAATTGGGCTTCTCGCTGTGGAAAGTTTTTAATTAGTTTACAATGACTCTGGTGGATCCAAGTGTCTCTTTCCTGGATTTTCACAGTGGTGGGGGTTGTTAGTTGCACTATGTAGGGTCCTTCCCACCTCGGAGCTTCCCAACTCTTCCCTTTGATGATTTTAATCAGCTCTCGGTCTCCAGGCTTCAGGCCTTCCTGTGGGGAAACAAAAAGGAGCTCTGGGCAGATTACATGTTCTTTGAACAGTTCCGTATTTGAACAGTTTCAGAATTCACTAAGTTAATGGGTTAATGTTCTTTTTCTTTTTCTGCCCATTGCTGTCCTTCCCATAAAGGTAGAACAAAAGGTTCAAAAGAGGCCAAACCATCAGATGTTGGAACAATCCTCATGAGCAATTCCACCAACTGCAAACACCCTGGCCATGGCCCTCCTGTTTCTGCCATGAATTTTCTCAATCTATTTTTAATTTCTCCATTAAATCTCTCCACTAATCCTGCACTCTGTGGATGGTAGGAACAGTGATGTTTCAAAGTTATGTTTAAATGTTTAGACATTAGTGATACCACTTCATTCACAAAATGTGTTCCATTATCACTTTGTAAGATTTTTTGGATACCATGCTCAGGTATGATATGTTTACACAACGCTTTTGCTACTGTCAGTGCATTGGCATGTTTTGTGGAAACAATTTCTACCCATTTAGAAAAATTGTTCACTAGGACTAGGCAGTACTTGTACTGTCCACTTGGAGTCAGCTCAATGTAGTCCATGCTAATTATTTCAACTGGAGCTGTACCTCTTGGCACCTGTCCTCACTTAGTTATCTGATTTCCTTGTGAATTGTATTTACAACATGTCAGACATGCAAAAATTTTAAAAGCAGTAGTAGTTAAACACCTGTGTGTGTTACTATACTATATTCATCATAACTCCCCCCTGTTTGAGACATGATAATTTCATGGATCAAAATAGCTGCTGGTTTTTTTCAGAATCAGAATCAGAAATAGTTTAATAATCCCAGAGGGAAATTAATTTTGTTACACGCTCAAGTTACAGTTTTCTCTTTATATACACACATCCAACTACACAATATAATAAAAACAAAAAAAATAAGAATATGGGGGAACTGTTGTTTACACGGGTCCTCTTTAACCCTTAAAAGTAAGACACTACAGGTATGAGCGTATCACCATGAGAATGTAACAACACAAAGGTCATATAACTTGCTTAACCGCCAACTGTTTGGATGCACGGCTTTTGATAAGTCTACAAAGCTAAGACAGTTGCTGAGAAAAGTTCCACATTCTGCACTGCAAATTGCTGTCTGCTTCTCTGACATAGCTATTAGTGTGTCATAAAAAAAATAAAAAACATAAAAGCTGAGTTTCTTTTTTTTTTCTTTTATAATGTGGAATCTAAGCCCTGCAGTCATTGCACAACTCCAAAAAGACACCCTTGTAGCTTTTCACCCTCCTCCGAAATAACATGGCCCAAACAACAAACTTATTTCTGTACCCGCTAACATTTGTATAACTAGTTTATACTTTCCTTTGCTTCACATTCTAGCAGATATTGTTTTATCCTTGGCCTGTATTAGGAACTATTTCAACTAAATATATAGTTGTCAACAGTCTTGCATCAATTCTTCTTGTAGACCACAAAGCATTTGGAATATCTTTGAAATCATTTTCATCTAATAGTGATAGTAAAGAATGCTGAGTTCTTTTATCTCATGCTAAATCTTGGACCCAAGCTTCTGTATTAAACAGAATTTTATAAGGCTGCTTCCATAGTTCTGTGTTATGGCTATAAAGCCAGCCTGGTTTGTGTGGTGCGGACATAGATAGAAATCAGATGCGCCTTCTGCAGCTTCTAAACGCAGGCCTGTGTCTCTCCACTGTGCTTCACTGGTCTTAACCAATGACAAATGATTTTACCCATGATAAGCCGTACATTCCTTACATCTGTGTAGAAAGCATAACAGTAACTGCTGCTAAGAACCCCCATCTATGTACATAATTTGTGTAGCCATTATAGTAATGTGTTGTTTCAGAAACTGTTTTGCACAAATTCAAAGTGTCTTTCATCCAGTGGATCTGATAATGTGCTTCTAGCATAGTGCATGTAGACACAAGTAGATTTTGGTGAAACGCTATTTATATGTTCCACACATTCTGCTTTCATGCCCCCCTGTTTGGGAAAAATTGCTTAATTTTCCCATCAATTCCCATCCTAACAAATTAATGTGGTGAGTTGGTGATACCACCACAAAAACATAGAACCTTGCAATCTTTTTCCTGTTTGAAGGTTTTCTATTTTTAAAGGTATTCCATTTGACCATTTGTTGATTGTACAAAAACTAGCATTTTAGATGGTTTTAGTCCTACATTATCTACATATAAGTCTAACTGCTTGTCTAATAATTGTTAAAACTATTCATGTTTTTGCCTTTAATGCATTTAATATCCCCCATGCTTCATACACATCTACTATTTTAATGGCTCCCCCATTTGCTCAAACACCTATTCACACTCAGATGAAGAACTTCCCCTGTGGACTCTTTCTTCCTGGTCTGCTTTTACTAGGCTGGGCTGAAAGCCCCCTTTGAAGTTCTTTTGAAATTTCACGTTTTCGTTAATGCAACAATTTCTGCAGCTTGCGCAGAATATGATGGTTTTAAAGCAGCACTGTAAATAGTTTTGTTTTTTTAACTCATCTACAATTGTAAAAAAACAACTAATTTGTTTCTGGAAACTGACACATCCACATACAAATTTTTATAACCCTCCTGCGGTTCATCTTTTAAATCTGAACGCGGCTTGCAACTCATAGTTGTTCTTTCAACACATTGGTGAGCGTCACCATCTTCCGGTGTGGGCAGCAAGGTTGAGGGATTTAAAGAATTACATCTCTGAAGCGTGAGGTGAGGCTGAGACAGCAAAGTGGTCATAATTTTTAGAAGTCTGGCTGGAGACGAAAAAGTCATTTTTGCTGATTTGACCAACAGTTCCTCTGCATGAGGTATTAACAAGGCCAGCGGATGATACAAGACAATTTCAGATGAGCTATGCACAGCTAGAGCAGCAGCACAAACTGATCTTACGCAGTGTGGTAAGGCAGCTGCAACTGGATCTAATCTTTTGGAATAAAATGCCACTGGCCTCATTTTTTCCCCTTGTTTCTGCATTAGCAGAGAGGTCATGAATTGTCCTCTGCAATCCACTGCTTGGATAAAGGGTTTAGAATAATCTGGTAGCGCCACTACAGAAGAGTTTGCTATCAGGTCCTTTAGTTGTGAAAAAGCTGACTCTGCAGTTGGAGTCCACACTATTTTATCTATCATTGCCATATCATTTGTGTACATGAGATCAAGCAGTGGCTGAGTAACCTCAGCATAATTGGGAATCCATGTCCTACAGTAATTACACAAACCTAGAAAAGCCATCATTTGCTTTTTAGTTTTAGGCTGTGGAGCGTTCAACACCCCCTTTTTCCTGTATGTAGCTTGCATGACTAAAATAATTTTCTTGTGGGTTTATTAATTTTACATTTTGGTTCCGAAATTATAGTTTTGGAGACCCTGCAGTTGCATTAGGAAGTCTGTCAATTAGAACAATGCTGCAGTCATCGCTCCACTGACATCCCCCCTGCGCGCTTATGCAGATTTAAGCTGTCTCCCTCTAAACTGTGTTTCATTATTTTTTGGACACACAAACAACTTAAAAAACCCACAAACATAACTTTAAAGACAGAAACACATAATATTAAAACCGGACAAACACAACATTAGATCTATTTATTTAGGTTTTCATCGTATCTGCTTTGTGCATGTATCATACTCTAACTTCCACTCCTACAAGTATTTTAAATTACTTGGATCAATCTGACACAAACTTTACATCCCCTTTATGATCTTCTCTGTACTCTTCCCTGAACCCATCCTTTTTAATTATTTTACCCCCCTGACTCACTTTAGTTCTATTATTTTATCATTTAGTTCTTATTATTTTATCTTGGAATAGAGGCATCCCTCAAACCCATATTTTTTCCAAACTATATATTTAAGTGATTATTATATATATTTTTTTGTTGTTGGATCCTGCACTTCTACAACTTCTAATCGTAGATTCTAAATTATCTCTAATTTATTTTGACCTTTTCCCATTTTAAAGAATTTAGTCCAGTACAAACACCTAGGGTATTCTACGCACTGGATGTTTATTCAGCAGGACAGCACCCAAACACTGTTGTGGTAATTTCTGCTTCTAACTTTTCAGGTGAGAAATTCTTGCCTCTGCATCCACAAGAGTTATACTGTATTAATTCCTGCTGTTTTAGTATGAAACCACAGAACCCAACGGTTCGATTGTTTCCTCACACACTTTCACACAGTCACACACACCTATTCTAAGGCCTAATATATTTTTTTTATATTTTAACCAACATAGACAAAAAAAACACCTATCATTACGTGTACACTTTGGAGTCTCCAACTCCAGGCCCTCGCACGCACCGGATACCCAGATGCCGTATCTGCTCTCCCTGCTGCGGCAGCTGCAAACCTTACTGAGCTGTGTTCTTATCTTAAAAGAACACAGAGGGTCCCAGACCCAAAAGCACAGAATACTGATCCCAGATCTATCACAGCAAACCCTGTTTGTCAAATATTCTTGCAACTACAACCAGTTGTAGCTTGAACACAGAGGGTCCCAGACCCAAAAGCACAGAATACTGATCCCAGATCTATCACAGCAAACCCTGTTTGTCAAATATTCTAGCGACTACAACCAGTTATAGCTTTCACATGGTCCCAGACCAACTTTTGATCAAAAGCTTTAGGCCTACCCTTTGTCGTGTAGATCAGTCCTCAGCTTGAGTCGTCACCAGGATGTCCAGGGCAGGGCTGGACCAACCTATTGGCCCCGTCCGGCAAAGGGTGGACGGCTGTCGACAGTTTCTTGGCCTTGGTCCCGCACGGTCCTGGACAATTGGATCTTGACTCGCGGAGTTTCAGCACCAAAAATGTTGGGTTTTAATCCAGAGAAATGTGAGTTTAAAAGATTAAGAGGAAATTATCAAACACAGACAGGGATTTTATGTCAACCTCTGCACAGGGAAGAAAGACTGCTGGCTACAAACCAGCACCGTTTCTCACAGATCCCTTCCCAGCAAAGCCTTTTATTAACAGTTTACAACATAATAGGGCGGGCCTTAAACAGAAGACCCAGTAATGATTATCTGGGAGGATGCAGGTCATAAGATTGTGTGAAATGACCATCTGGCTGGATGGAAGTCACACAACTGTGTGATTCTGCCTCATGACCTACTGGATGGAGGTCATAAAAGTTTATGACCCTTCTGGTTGAATGACAGGATAGAAATGTAGCATCTTCTTTCTTTCAATGTTTCATATGTCCACACAATTTTATAATTATCACTCTAACAGAGGTTTTGCTCTGCACTGAGGTCAGCAGAGACAGAAGGCTTGATAAAGAGCTGGATAGAACCAGAATGGAATGGAGCTCTGGCTTTCTGGGGCACTCCTTCCTGTTCTTTTGGCCTTCTATAATGTACTAATCTGTGTGTTTTCCCTCATTTGGGGGTTATCAGAAAAGTTGCAGTGGGCCTGGTGTCGATCTCCAGCAGTCTCTGGGCAAAACCTGAACAGTCCATCTTAAAAAAATAATCTAAGAAGGAGTTTCAACATTTCTTTAATGGTTAAGATCTCTAGATTGTCTGTTCAGATTAGGCCTTAGCTCTGAACTGAATATATACCGTTACCATCATTCAATATGAAGATTGGTAATAATTTCCAGAGTCAGTAAAAATTGTTAGAAGACTTTTACATTTCATAGAAATTGTTATGTAATGCGATGTGGTCAATAAGTAAATAAAAAATAGATTAGCTGAATTACCTGCATGACATTATTTTCACATTTTCGTTGTTCCTGTCCATCCTGGGAGATGTCATTCCTAGGAGTGTATATGTAGTTAGATTGACACAAGGATGATTAAAGGGAAGTTTCCTTTCTTTCACCTACAATAGAAAGCCTTTCTGCTATGTTTGTCTTTCCAGACCGTCTACAGGAAAGAGAAGAGCAGCAGAAGCCAGAACATCCCTGGACAAAAGAGGAAACCATGGAGCTCCCCATAAGTGAGCATGAAGACCAGCTTGTTCTGAAGCAGGATACTGAAGATACAGGAGAGAAACCTTTCCCATGTTTGACATGTGGAGAAAACTTTCTAAAAAAAGAATATTTAATGGTTCACATGAGAACACACACAGATCAGAAGATGTTTAAATGTGTGTTCTGTGAAAAAAGCTTTTCTTATAAATCTAATCTTAATAGACACATCAGAATTCACACAGGAGAGAAGCCGTTCTCTTGTATGGTTTGTGGAAAACAATTTAACCAAAAGCGTACTTTGACTGACCACATAGTAACTCATACAGGTGAAAAACCTTTTAATTTTCTGTCCTGTGGAAAAAGCTTTTCTCAGAAATCTATTCTTGACGCACACGTCCGAATTCACACAGGTGAGAAGCCGTTTTCCTGTAAAGTTTGTAGCAAAAGTTTTATTGTAAAAAGGAGTTTGACTTTACATATGAGAACTCATACAGCTGAAAAGCTTTTTAAATGTGTATCCTGTGGGAAATGCTTCACTCAGAAATATAATCTTGATAGACACATCATAATTCACACAGGTGAGAAGCCTTTTTCCTGTAACATTTGTAACAAAAATTTTACTAAAAAAAGTAGTTTGACTAGTCACATGAGAATTCACACAGGTGAGAAGCCTTTTAAATGTCTTTCCTGTGGAAAAACCTTCACTCAAAAGTCTTGTCTTAATAGACACATCCGAATTCACACAGGTGAAAAGCCATTCTCTTGTACAGTTTGTGGCAAAAGTTTTAATCAAAAAGGTATTTTGACTGACCACATAGTAACTCATACAGGTGAAAAGATTTATGAATGTCTGCCCTGTGGAAAAAGCTTCAGCCTTAGATCCGCTTTTGATAGACACATTAGAATTCACACAGGTGAAAGGCCGTTCTCTTGTATGGTTTGTGGTAAAAGTTTTAATCAAAAGGGTACTTTGACTGACCACATATTAACTCATACAGGTAAAAAGCCTTTTAAATGTCTCCTGTGGAAAACGCTTCACTAAAAAGTCTTGCCTTAAAAGACACATCAGAATTCACACAAGTGAGAAACCTTTTAAATGTCTTTCCTGTGGAAAAACCTTCACTCAAAAGTCTTGTCTTAATAGACACATCCAAATTCACACAGATGAGAAGCCTTTAAATGTCTGCGCTGAGGAAAAAGCTTCACCCTAAAAGTTTGATCTTGATAATCACATAAGAACTCGAACATTTGAAAAGCATTTTGTGTCTCTCCTTTGGAAAACGCTTTCCTGGTGCATAAGAATTTACACAGGTAAGAAGTTGTTCTGAATGATTTGTGCCAAAAGTTTGAGTAGTTGGATGACTTATATTAATGCGTGATTGTGATGGCCAAACCCATGGCCGCACCTTTATTTATTTAATCCAAAAACATACTTTAGTTTGCAATAAACTTTATTCTTAGTTCAAATGCATGTGTTCTATTTGTTAGCGCGCACATTTAGTTCACTGTATTTGTTTGCAGTCATTCATATTTCTTTCTGTTTTTGTCACTAATGTTTCTTACCTATGGTGCCTAGGAGTTTGGCCAGACAAAAGATGGCAGCCAGGGTTCAGATCTGCTAAATGCAGGAGGGGAAATTGGACTGTTCCATCAGGTGTTGCTTAAGGGGGGAATTTGAATTTTCCTTTTCTAATTTTTTTAATCTTTCACTTAAGATTTGTTTTCATTTTTCTAAGATATAGATTATTTTTTTTGCCCAACCTAACTGTACTGCCAATGTTTGTGGTTGTTTGTTTAGTTTGAATTACCTCTATTGTGTTAATGGTCTGGTCAGCCAGTGTATATGAACCCTTGTGTGTCATTTCTTTGTTAGGTCAGTTATGTTTGTTATGCAGCCAGTTAGTTTGGGCACAGTTTGTTTGAGTTAAATTTTCTCTTTTTGGTTGGCCTCTTTTATACCGTATTTTCACGACCATAAGGCGCACCATACTAAAAGGCGCAGTCTCAGTTATGTGTGCCATTTCTGTATTTAACACACACATAAGGCGCACCGGACTATAGGGCGCGTTTTTTATATACAGGTACATGTCCTCTGCTACGTTTAAATACCTCTACTGCGTATTTAAAAATACAGCGGGAGCAAAAGTGAGTATGACTGTGCTTTATTCATGTATTTATTACAAAGTATTAATCAAACCTGGGAGCTGGCCGTGAGACAGACACATCGCTGATGACAGAGCGCTGTGATCACTCCTAAATTAACTTAAAATCCTGAAACCTGCCGACGGAAAATGTTCGCTTTTATTACCGGTATCCTGGTGCCTGCAGTTTAAATTATTTAGATGAAAAACACCTGCCAGCCGCCGCGGTGAACCCGGAGGCGACCCGGCCTAGAGGCTGCTGTTGAAGGGATTTCTACTGTCAGCTCACCGCTGGTATGTGGGGGTCTGAGCGCCTCCGACAGAAATAGATAATCTGGATGAACTGACTGCAATTATTAAGTTTTCAGGTGGACTTTCTCACTTAAAACATATTAAAACTACTTTATTCCCACTGATCACAGCAAATATAGCTGCAAGATGTAGATTATTTAGATGAAAAAACACCTGCCAGCCGCCGCGGTGAACCCGGAGGAGACCCGGCCCAGAGGCTGCTGATGATTTAAGTTTTCAGGTAGAAAAATAGAGCGGGAGCAAAACTGAGTATGATTGTGCTTTATTCATGTATTTATTACAAAGTATTAATCGAACCCATCAAAGTCATCATCCTCTGTTTCTGAATTAAACAGCTGCGCTAAATCAGACATGCCAATTTCCCTTCTTCGCTGTCAGAGTCACTTTCCGTGCCGTGCGGCTCCTCAGAAATGATGCCGGCTTTTGCGAAAGCTTGAACAACAGAGCCAGCAGACACGTTAGTCCAAGCATCTACAATCCATCCGCAAACTGTGGCGTAACTTTTCATGAAACTGTGGTCTCCGTCTGTCATCCATCGCTCCCACGCCGCTCGCAGCCTTACTTTGAACGGCCGGTTCACACCGACGTCGAGCGGTTGAAGTTCCTTTGTCAGACCTTCCAGGATAACAGCGTTCATTTGATTCACCTTTTTTTTCACATCGGCTGTGAGATGGGCACGCAGTCACAGATTAACAGCGATGGTGATGCGTGGAAAAAAACACCTGTTCTCCTCACATACACCTGCCTCAGCCACGCTTTCATCATCTCCTCATCCATCCAGCCCTTTTCATTTGCCTTAATATCATATGTCATCAGAGCGATGTGTCTGTCTCGCTGTCAGCTCCCAGATCAGCTTCTCTGATTGGTTGATGCGGCGCTTCCAGCAGCAAAACTTCAATTTTTCCATCTCGTGCTGCAGCAGCGCGTTGGCGGCGCGCCAGATGCTTAAACGCTCCCGACGCACTGCGCGTGCTTCTCAAAACGCGCTGCGGGACCTTTTGCTGCGCCTATACGCGCGTCAACCATTGACTTTGCATGTAAACTCGCTGCTTCTGCTGCGCCTGGTTCACACCGATGTCAAGCGGTTGAATAACAGCGAGCACAGCGTTCATTTGTTCACCATGTTTTTCTCATCAGCTGTGAGATGGGCACAACGATGGTGATGAGTGGAAAAAAAACACCTGGTCTCCTTACATTCAGCCACTCTTTCATCATCTCCTCAATGAGGTGGTCTCAAAAGTCGCAGTTACAACACACATAGGGCGCACCGCACCAAAGGGCGCACCGCACATTTTGAGGGGAAAAAAAGACGTTTATGTGCGCCTTATAGTCGTGAAAATACGGTAACTTGAACCCATGTATTTTTTTGTAAGTTTCTTTTTTGGGTTAAAAAAAAACTATTTTTGGATTAATTCCTGTGACTCTTAATGCCTTTCATCTCGGTCCCTCACAATGATGTGGAATGATTTATATAAAAAAGAATTAATGTTTCAGGTAAGAAGTCACAGCTGTTAGACGCCCCAGGAATGAACAGTAGAGGCGTTTTCCACGTTTGACTCACAATAAATGTCCATGTAGAAACTCCTTCACCTCATTACATGAGAATCTCTCAGCTTAAAGGCCTTTTTCGAGCTGAGTTAAATATTTAGCTGCCGGGTGAATATGGCGATATGAGTTAATTGTTTTGGGCCTGGTTAAATTAGATTTAAATTTCCCTAATAACAACAACAACAAAAAAATGTTTACATTCATAATTTCTTACTTTTTCTGTAATGAAGGGAATAAACATTTTGGGTACAAGGTTCCGTTTCACAAAGCAAGTTTACTGAAAAACCCAGTTTTTCTGTACCTGATATCAGGGAAACTGAGTTTTCTGTTCACAAAGAGTTTCCTCATTCTCTTGTTTCCGTAACTATAGTAACATTGTGCCCAGAGCTAACCTGGTCGGAAGAAGGTTTTCCTCAGTGAACTCTGTGTCCTGTCTATACCCTCCTTGAAGCCAAACACGTTTTATTTCCTGATTTTCTCAGGAGATTTTTGTCATAGTTTTGTGCAACCAATAAAAAAAGATTCTTCACTAGGTCCATTAGACACATTTAGGCTTTAAAATAAAACATTGCATGTCCTTTTGATAAGGATCTTATTAAAGAATGAACTGCATTAATTCACAGAGAATAGAATATTTACAGGGAGAGGTTTCTCAGACTGCGTATAGATGTACGTTGTATTCAGAAAGTTATCTTAATGAGCGCTACCGTTTCACCTCACAATCCATTCCATACATCCACGACCTTATTCGTCCTCAAATCTGCAGCATTGCAGATGACTTTAACAGATATTTAACAGCACTTTATATTGGTGAGAGAACATTGATGTGTGATAACAGCATTATAGAAAACAAGTCAAATAGCACCAGTACCATAGAATGGCTTGCATTACATCCCAGCGTGGATTTAATGTGATAAAAATCTGCTCAGTTGACAGAATAAACTGTTTAGTTTATTTAATATGGGCAAACAAACAAAAGCATTTTTTATTTTTTTACAATACATGAGTCAATGCTGAAAGTATTTTCAGATTACATATAGTTTAAATAGGTTACATAGATTCTGCAGGATAAAAAGGCATTAGTTTAGGGTTGGTATTAGTATTCATGCATTGATTACATACTGAAATACTTTCTACTTTTTTATTGCTGCATTAAAATCTCTAGTTCCAGTGGTTAAACAGGCCCTTCCTGTTGCCTGTTCTCATGGTGGCTTTTAATAATTGCTCATACATGCACATACTCAGTTCTGGGTGGATCTACTTAGTTGATTAAAGAGGCACAGCTGTTGAGGAACCAAAAACTGGGTTTCCAACCTTAAGCTAGATCAATTCAGAATCGAGGATTTAAGTCTGGCTTTGTGAAACAGGCCTCAGTTGTAGGAAGTTTGCTGTCCATATGACGATCAAGCGGGACGTTGTAGATGTTTAGATTGAAATCATTTTGAGTGGACATCTACCCTGTCATTTTGGAAGGGCGTGAGAAATTCATTTTTCTGAATGAATTTATGCTTGAAATTGAAAATTTGGAAACCAATTATTGTTATAAGATTGCATCATAATTGCATCTCAGCTATCGGTGCTTTTCTGGCACAGTGTTAGAGCTATGGTCAATAGATATTAGAATGAAGTAGATCATCTATAGAGGAGTCTCAGATGAAGATTTGGGACATATAGAAGTGTGTGTCAGTCTCAGAGTTAGTCAGCTACAAGCTAATTAATGTTGCAAAGTAGCTCCAGCCACCTTGAAAGGGGGTGCTGGGATTATGGGGTTAAACTACGGGACATCAAAGAACTCAGTTTAGAGGCTGGAGTCTGTAGTTCAGGTAAATTGAAGTCCTAAAATGATGAAACATGTTTGTTTAAAAAGATAAACAGGATTGATGATGTTGCTGTTATTTTTACTGATCAGTTTGAACCTGCTTTAACTTGGTAAAAAGCCTTTGTCTTAATAATGTATTAAAGAAATCTGACTCTCCTCTAGAAGTGTGAAGTTTCTGCTTTTTAAAGATTTTTTGAAAGTATAATTTTCCTTTGAACTAATTCTAATAGTTTTGTTCTTGATTCTGTAGATGTTCTATTTACCTGCTATGATTGAAAGTAACTATCACCTATTTTATACAACTGATTTTATGGATTATATTCTGCTGTGGATGTTTTTAATTATTGTAATCACTTCTAAATTGAACGAGCAGCAATAAAACCTCATGGATTGTAAAAATGTGTTTCTTTCTATGGTTTCATATAAATTACAATCTTAATAGACCATAATAGCATCTTTACACTGTACAGAACTTATTTTGTTTCTGATGTTTCAGAGTCATCAGACAAAAATCCAAATGTATCAAGATGCAACAAAGATCAGAAAGCACAGAGTGATCATTGAAACCTGACTAAGATCCATGATAAATAAAAGGTTCAAAGGGAACAACTGGCTTTATCAGTTTTCTATTGCTATCCTGGATAATATCGTAGATTAAAACAGTCATGCTTTGTTGTTTCAGAAGATCTGAAAGAATGTAGGATGGATAAGTTTTTACTCTTGGTTTCAGAAGGAAGTAGAAATAAACTGGGGAGGGGTTTGATTGGACTAAGGCCCGTACCATGAAGCAAACTCAAACTACTGGTTGTTCTTCCAGCCAATCCAGTTTAACCAAGCCAAAACAGTGGCAATATGGATCAGCTGTACCACCAAGCTGGTTATCAACTCGTTAGCTCAATCCAGCTTTAACTGATTCTGGATAAGTGAACGTGAGCGTTAAAGGGGTGGGTTCAAGGTAGCAGACTTAAAATAACCATGAGCGCAGAAGGAAGAGCGCCATATTTCTCCTGTGAGGAACAGAAATTCATCTTACAGAAATCGGAAGAGAAAAAAAAGGCTCAATGAAAAGTCAAACACAATAAATTGCCAATGATGTGGAAAAGGACTACTGACTGTAACTGCATGTTATATATCAGATATTTATCACAGTCATGCATCCCAATCAATGAACTGCGTATTAATGTCCTGCCCCTTGGTAGTGAAGAGGACTTAGAAACAGAAAAATAATAGAAAAACATTATCTCATCTGGTTAGTTAGACTTTTTAATTCACTAGTATTTGGGCTCCAGTAAGTTGGAAGTGTTTTTTCTGCCTGAGTAAAATTATCCTGGTTTCTGAGCTTTGAACTCAGTGGGTAAAAGGTAAACATCTAATTTTAAAGTGATGAAAGTCTTCAAATAAGCCCAAATGTACTGAAATAACTTTGTTTTTTTTCTACTTGAATTAAATTTCATAGCATTTCTGGTTTAGTCTCATACAGACTCTTTACATGATCAACATTACAGCTTTCTTCTTTTTTCCTATTGGTTTACCATAAATCCCTCATTGGTGCAGCTTTAGGGTAATATTTCCCATTGTAATTTATACTGCATAAGGTGAGGTAAATTAGGCACGTTCTCCCACTCATGGAGGGATCTGAAATCGTCGTCATAGGTGTCCGCTGTGAGAGACATAATCCAAAAAAAAAAAACAGAAATCACAATGTATGATTTTTTAACTATTCCTTTGTATGATGCAGATGCAAATACGTATTTGAACACCTGAGAAAATCAATGTTTTTTTGCAATTAGATGTCAAACGTCTCCCGTAGTTTTTCCCCAGGTTTGCACACACTGCAGGAGGGATTTTGGCCCACTCCACCACACAGATCAGTCTAGATCAGGGGTCTCAGACTCGCTGGCCAACTGCGGCCCTAGCCAATGAGGCATACCTCAAATGTTTAACTCTGGCATCCTCCAGCTCCTTCTTCTTCTTGTTGAAATTTGTATGGCAGTTGGCAAAAACATTAGGTGAGCATTACCGCCACCAACTGGCAAGGAGTGTGGCTCACATGGCAAAAAACAAAAACAAACTATACCCTGTTATACAATTTAATGTGTTTCAAAATCTCAAATATAAGCTGATATCCTCTGCTTCCTGGTTCCTTTTGCAGTAAATCAACAATGTCTAGTTTCATTTTCATATTACCAAGTTTCCTAATTAACTTGTTTCTCTGAATCAAATATTTCCTACAACTCAAAAGAACATGTTCCACCGTCTCATCTTCCCCACAGTCACATTTCCCTGTCTGATGTTTCCCTATTAAAAATAATCACCTATTCAATCCTGTGTGTCTGATTCTAAGTGGTGAAATAATTCTTTCTTCTCTCCTGTTCCTTTCTGTTCTTCTCATTTGTCCAATTCTCTTTTGGATTGTATAGAACCATCTTCCTTTCTTTTCTTCTTCCCATAACTTTTTCCACCTCTCTTGTTTTTTGTTTAATTATACCCTTTATTCCTGTTATACTAAAACTAACATTAATATCTACCCTCACCTTATTTGTTCTCTCCTTAGCCATCCTGTCTGCCATTTCATTTCCATTAATCTCGTTATCTGTTATGAACCCAAACAAAGTTTACTACTAGCCCCATTATATTTATTCTTTAAAGTGTCTGTTGTATTTCAATGAATATATCTGGTCCACTGTCTGACTGATAATTTTGCAAACGGACTAATGATGAACTAGAATCTGAGCAAACAATAGATTTTAATGGTCTTACCTCTTCCACCCATTGAACTGCTAAAAGCAAAGCGAGAATTTCTCCTGTATCCACTGAAACTCCATCACTAATCCTTCATTTGAAACTTTGGTATAATAAATGCTATCCCTATTAGCCATATTTTTATTCATCTGTATATATTTGTATATAGTTTTAATATTCATTGAAGTGTTCTTGTATGTAGATTTGGTTTAATCCAAGTTTCCTGAATACATATAATATCTAGATCTTCTTTAAATTCTCTAACAAATCCTTTAAACTCTTGTCCATTGCAATAAGGCTTTTAGCTTTCCATTGGAAAATGTTCAGGTTTTGTCTTCCTGTCCTCCTGTCTTTCCTTCTGCCCCTAATCTCTTATTTATGTGTTCCCAGGATATGTCCTTTATACCAAAAAAACCTCTCCGCCCCTTTCACTATTATTTCGATTTTTTTCAGTTTTTTGCTTAAAGCCCGGCGTACATTGTCCGATTTTTGGGGCAATTTTCCGGTTGTGCGAGAATCTTTCGGTCGGCCCGACTTTCAGCCTGATCATGCGTTGTGTAGTGTACAGGGGGTTACGAGCGGCAATCAGCCTCTCACGACTACCTCCCGATCAGGAATCATGAGGTCGGGAGAAAATCAAACATGTAAACCCAGAAGCATGGCAGGGATGCAATGAGTGAAATGCAGCTCTGTCTGTAAAATATACGGACTGCAGCAGCCACGCCGGCTCAGCAACGTCCTTTTTCCAAATACGTCGTCGCTCTTTCTTTCTAGGACCCGCAGCACAAAATTGCACAGATTGCCAAGGTAGCGCGGTTCACTATTGTGAGCTTAATATTCCTCTTCTCTTTGTTTAGCTTCAGGATAGAGAGCTACAGAGCAGCTCCATCTCACTGCGTAGCTCAGTCCAACATGGTTTTTAGTCGTACAGTGTGAGCAGGTAGATCGTATCAGAGCGTCGGGCCGAACATAAATCGTGAGTTGTGAGCTGTACGACTAAACCCTGTACGACTAAACCCTGCATTTAGTTGTACATTGTGAGCAGCAGATGCGTGCAACGATTTAAAAAAATCGCACAGTGTACGACCAGCTTAACTTGATCTGTACATTTAATGACACGCAATGAAGAACATAATCTTTCAACTGTTATCACATTTTCAGTTCCACTCTGTGTTTGTTCTGGTGTTGGATTTGGCTGAACCTTCCTTATAATCACTTCTTTTGGCTTCACTCTTTTAGCGGCTTCTGCATAACTTATTTTATTAGTGACTTTAACCTCTTCGATTTCCGTTGCTTTTCTTCTGACCTCACATCTTACATAGGTAGCTCTATGTTGCCCTCCACAATTCCAACTAGTTTCCTTCCCATTGTTACATTCATCATAGCTATGCTCTCCTCCACACTTTGGACATCTCTGTTTTCCCCTACATGCTGCTGCGATGTGTCCATATCTCTGGCATTTAGAGCACCTGAGAGGAGGAGGGATATTTGGCCCTTACAGGAAAGCACATACACCCGACTTTACCCTTTCAGGAAGAACATTTGTTTGAAACTCCAACATTACCGAGAGACTTTCCACTCTTTCACCTGCCACTGTTCTCATCAATCTTTTGATTTTGCTCACTTCACCACCATAAATACCGTGTCTAAACCTCCTCCACTGGGATACTTGTAATCACCCCTCTAACTACTTTATCCTCTCCCTAAATCTTTACCTGAATAATATTTTGTTTTACAAATACTCTGGCTGCTCATCACTTTGTTTTTCTGTTTTTCATTTCTGACTGTAACCAACAGTTTTCCATCTCTAAGGATTTTAGCAAATATCATCTCTCCAAAATTCCTAAATTAGCACAACATTTAAATGTTCTAATTCTTTGAGAAATCTAACATATCAAGGTGACTAAATCTAAAGTAGCTTAATGATGTGACTTGTATAAAATCTGAATGGAGTTTAAAGGCTGAAGCAGACAGAAGTAGTCAGATGTCAGAGCTTTTGCTGAATTTCATTCAATTTCAGAGATTTGTTGAGCAACAAAACATAGAAATTGAGGGGTTTCCATTTCCTGGACGGTGAATTACTGAAGAAATTTTGACTTTGACTGTTTCCTTCTCCATTCCTCTGATAAATGCCCAGGATAGATCTAGAGTATTTAGGAAAAACATGTTTAACTTACAGTTCAGTGACAAATGACAACAACTTGGAATTAGTTTGACAAAGTAGAGTTTTCTAACAGATGTAAACCTGGTCATCTCCTGATCTGTTGAGGAAGGTCTCTGTTCCTGCCTTCCAACCTGAGTTTCCTGCTGCTGTCCCTGAGCAATGTCCTGAGTAAGCTCTGTTATCAGACTGCACTAAAACCGATCAAATAACTCTATAAAAGGTCCATTAAAACACTTAAAATTGAAGTCAATGTCATTTCATACATGTGCCCTTCTAGAGAAATACAGCTTCCTTAATGTTGAAAGTCTCCAGATATTAAATATTGTTGGCTAAAGTTTAGGGCATTAAATGGCTCTGCCCACCACCCTTGGAGGAATTAATTTAAAGAAAGAATTTGTGAAGGATGAGAAGCATAAGAAGGGGGGATTGTGAGATCCAGTGCAGGAAATGCACCTTTGCACAGAACGTTCTCTCAGTCAAGGGAAGCATGCCTTAGAATGGCCTGCCGTCAGCAGTCAAGGATAGCGCCACCTTTATTTTCTTTAAGACGATGGATGGAAATTAGCCTTGAGCTACATGCAAGTGTATTTACTGCTCCTGCTGTTCATTAATACATGCTGTTCTTTTCAAACATAAAATAACAATAAATAATTGAATAAATTCAATGCAGCTGCTGCCATTCTCACACTGCGACTTTCATTCTGATAAACAACAATAATAAAAACAGTTCACAAGGAGAATAAAGCAAATCCATGGAAAAACGAATCAGAAAGTCCAAATCTAACACAACAGCATTTCTAAGGGTTTCAGATCAGCTGCAATCTTTGCCAAAATCCTCTAGCATCACATGAATGCTTTAGGGGATTCTCCCAAAAGATTTACCTCATTTTTAGATCAATGGTTGTCAACTAAGGACTGTTTCATTAAAGCAGGATTCAGAAATCAAGGATCAGACATAAAGCTAGGTTTGACATGGCGCCATCGGTTCATCCTGGCTTTCTCTGTTTCTCAAAGGCTAAACCAGGCTCAGGAGGCGTGGCTCTGTGAAGCCAGGCTTAATTAACCCAGGTAAATGCACGTCCACAGCTTTCTGAATCCACCATCCTGGTTTTGTGTAACAGCCCTCTGCAGTAGCTTCAAACATGCCATGATATCATCCTATTAAACATCTATGAGCCAATTCGGTTATTAGGAAATGAGCAATTGGTTCAAATGCATCTGTAAATATTACAATGGGCATCAGACCATCGGCAACATGAAGTTAAATATAAACCTGCAGCTTTTATATTCAGAGAATCCACTTGCTTTCCAACTGGTTTCATTGATTTATAAGGCAGACTTCCAATATGGCGGACCAGCCAGCGTATGGCAGAGACATCGTCCATGTCATGCTGTGGCTGTTTTGTGATTATATTGGCGTAACAATAGATTAAAGAAATCCATCCACTCAGAAGTTTATTTTATTATGTGCTTTCACTGTTTTGTTCCGTTTTTTTGTAAATTGAATTGTAGGAGATGCTGTTTTTTTCTTAAATGCTTTTTACAGATAATTTTACAAGAGCTCTACTAGTTTTAGTTGTTATTGTGTTTATTTGATTAAAACTGGCTTTGTTTGTTGTGTTGTGTTTGTTTAATTAAAATTGGCACCACACAAGGTTTAGTATTGTCACCTGTTCTTGTCTCATAACACTAAGGTCACCATATTTCTAAAATCAATTCAGGGTGTTTTCCAGTTCGTCGATAAAAGTTAATACGTATCAGAATTAAAATAGGAAACGGGGACAGTAATGCTGTCATTCATCTTTACATATTTATTGATATTTAAATAACAGGGATATAAACTATATCTATACAACCCATGCACTTTAAATTTGTCGTTACACTTTTCAATGTTTTTGTTGTATGTCATCCTGTTTATTTATGTATGTACCTCTTTCTCTGCCAACTTTATTAATAACACTTAATCACTTGTAATTTGGAGCTGTTCAAGTGCAGCCACCCAATAAATCACCTCCCCTGTTTTCTTGCATGTGTTAGTATTAGTATAAGTATTAGTATAAGCGTGTGACAACACCACATCTATAGATCCTTGGATGCAGGCTCGAACCTAATACAGTGGGATATCAGTACTACAATAACTACTTCTTACCGGTGGAAGATGAAGTGAGCCACAATCCTCTGGGACGCCCTAGGTAGGTCCGAAATGGTGGCGCTATATATAGCAGGCACACCACATTCAACGATCCAGTCTCCCCGACTGGACTTAAGGGCGTGCAGCTCCTCAGGTGTAGAGCAGCTTTTGATCTCTAAGGGTGGGGTATAAATTAAGGAATAAGGGTATCAGAGTATTCTTTTTTCTACATTCTGATATTTCATCAAAAATGCATACAGAATTCGAGCAAACCATAAAAGTTGACGATGTAGTCACCTGCTCCATACAGGCACGGGCATCCTCCTCCAGGCACGCCAGGTCAAACTCATAAAGGTCCCATGGCTGGCCACATATGAGTCTGTACAGAGCAGGCTGCAAGCATGGGAGGCCTGGACCGTTATGGATGACGGACCAGGCCATCAGCTTGCCTGCAAGATAATACTTGCCCCCCTCCAACGCCTGCAGGTCATAGCTGAAGAGCCGAGACCTGAATAAATATAGAAGCAGCAGAAGCCCTGTTATGTGGAGCAGCCTTGTGTTTACTGTAGCTGTCAAGGTATTTGTAGTTATGTTTGTAATATTTTGCATGTTTATTGATTATGGTGTTTTAATTACTTAATATTTTAATTTAGAGTGGACTTGGAAGAATTAAACTGTTAAAGACCTCCGAAGTGGCAGGAGGTCACGAGGTAACTTCTGTTAAAGCAGGTGTCACCTGATTGTCTGTAAATGTATCGTTATCTAAAGCTTTGTCTTCTATTTCTGTAGTTTTTACGGCGTTTAATAAAGAGGCCGTCTAAAGGAAGCCGTGCCAGTGTTGTTACTTTGGAGGCACATTTTTATGTAACCAGTGGATATTTATCTAAGCATCAAAGTGGTTTTAGGAGAGGGAGGAACACTATGTATAGAATATCACTATATATAGGACTCTGGTTCTTTAACTACAGATCCTTTCTTTATCGATGCAAAGAAAATGGGACTCCAAGGAAGAAAAATAAGGCCTTTATTATTTTCATTTAATTGAAAAAGTAAAGATATTATTGATGGTATTTATCATCCTCTGAACAAACTTCATGTAAAGAAAATAACAGTAGAATTTGTTTGGGTTCAGCTCATGTTGGAGAGGAGGGAAACAAAGAGGTTGATCTTTGAGCTAAACAGGAACTAAAATCTAAAAATGTTGATCTAGAAAATCCTTTAGTCAAGGTTGAATGTAAAATAATAATAATAATAATGTTAGAAATACGTCAGGCAAACTGGGACATAAGTGATAAAGAGGGAAACTGATATAAAATTCAGAAAAATGTGGAGATAAAAGGAAAGCAGGAAGAAACAGGAGAATAGAATCAATCATTTCATGAAGCAGAATTGGTCCAACAGGTTTGAATAATTCACTTCAAATAACTGGTAAACATGCAGCAGGTTTATGTGAAAGTAGCAACCTGCCTGAAACTGGACAGCATGTGTTTATGGATTTTATTGGTTATACAACTGAAGGGAGACAGTTTATAAAAACTATGGATCAAAGAAAAATTTACTATTTAAAAGAATTCCACTGTAAATTAATCAAAATATCAAATATTATTTTGTTAGAGAAATAATAAATTATTAAAAGAACAATTTTAGTAATTTCGGCTGGGTTGGAGATGACAGAGCAAAAACATTTTAATGTACCGGTATATAACAAAGTGTTAGGAATCCAGTCTGTGTGGGTTGTGTTTTTTCCCCCCTCCACCACCAGGTGGCGCCCTGTTCTCGTTGGTCCTCCCACACACCTGCGGCTGGTTGGCTGATTAGTGAGGACTTCTTAAGCAGTGGACTGCATCTACCTTAACACCAGATGTTTGCCAGTTTTGGGTACACTAGCCAAGCTGAGTTTAGCTGAGTCTAACTGAGTTTTTGTTTCTCTAACGTGATTTTTGTCTTTTGCCTTTCGGCAGAAACTAGTCCTGCATACTGGATGTTAGGCTTTTCCCCCTGGAAGGATCGTTTGTGCTTCACACTTAGCAGGGGATTCATCTCTACACGTCCCGTTCAAGTTCTTCAGGAAATCTAAGTGGCAGTCCGCTCCATTGCTCCTCAGGAACCAACCAAACCAAAACTCTGCCCTCCAAAGAGCTCCTCTATCTCCGGAAAAACCCACACCGACTGGATTCAGGGAAGAAACCTTTTCCCGCTATCGTGAGTCCCGCTTTTCTCTGTTTTTGCAAGACGTCGTTCAAAGTTCCCACAGACCCTGAACTAACCTCTGTGAACTTCCCTTCTCACTTCCAGTTCCGGTTCACCAGCCCTCTGAGTTCCCCCGAATCCAACCCTTTGAACTCCTCAATAAACCTGTTAAACTTTTCTCTGGTTTCTCGGACTGGTTTTCTGTATGTGGGTCAGATCTCTTAAATCCGTCATGACACAAAGAATTTAGTCCAGCAGTATTGTGGCCTTTGAGACCTACCTGGACATGGAAATATATTAATATAGACAGATCACTATTAAATATTAAGTAGAAGAATATAACAGATATATGCCAAGAATTTATAATCAAATACAGATAAAATATAATTATTATTTGCAAATTTATGCTGAAGGTTTGAAAAATCCCAAAAAAATAAACCAACTAGTAGAGCAGAAGTGATTAATATTTCAAAAAGAACATCTAATTATCTCAGTATATATGAAGTAGAATATGTGCTGTATTATTAGATGGGTGGAGGATACTAATATAAATAAAACAATCATTTCTAGTGATTCATTACCTGCATTGTTCAGTATTAAAAAGGGATGTACAAATAATCAAATATATTATATGGCTGTTCATCATAGAATATGTGATCAAAATAAAAATATATGATTTTGGACTCCTGCTCAAGTAGGTATTTTGAGAAATGAAAGGGCAGATAGGTTGGTAAGGAGGCTGTTAAATAAGATATTTACATGCTAGTGAAGTTATTCAAATCTGAAGGCAAAAGTACAGCTTGGTACAAAATAAATGTAAGGATAAAAAATGTGATTGATGTAGCAAAGATTAGAGGAATAAACAGGAGGGAGGAGATAGTCCTAAATAGAATAAGAAACTGTTACAGCTTTTTAAATAGATGGGGAAACATCTTACTGTTTTTTTCTAGATGGTTTGATAATGTAGAAACAATGGAACATGTTTTTATTAGCTGTAGAAAATATTGAAATCAACGATCATTATGAAAAACAGAATTAGTTTGAATTGGGAATTGAAATTTGAGAATGCAGTTGACAAGTTAAATAGTACATAGTGGAAGAAGAAGATTTTTCTTTAAAAAAAATACTGGGATCATTATGAGAATTTGAGAGATAGACATTAGGATCCAATAGATGGCGGTAGTGCAACAATAATGGATGTAAGCTGCTGTTACAACCTAAAGAAGAAGAAGGAGTTATGTTTTTTTTAATGAACTTTATTTAAACAAAGTACCGTAATTACAAACAAGTAAGGCAATAACATTACAATTCTATGGAAGGCATAGTAGAGGCAGATTTCAAAATGGAAATACAAAGTAACATTGATAAGGAAAATGGATTAATTTACAATTCAATTCAGTTTATTTATATAGCGCCAAATTCACAACACATGTCATCTCAAGGCACTTTACAGTTCAACCAGATCATACAGATCACATTAATGTACATCAGTGGGCAGTTCCATTAGTATTTCAGTGAGATATTTGTAAGATTCGATACATTCAAAGGATGTCAAATATAACTTAAATTCAGATAAAAAAATACTAAAGATTGGGGATGATCTCAAGACTCTCTGTTTATGAATAAAGAATTTTGCTAAACATAAAATTAGGTTACAACAGAGTTCTATTGTTTTGTCTTTCAATCGTATTCCAAAAACGACCATAACTGTAGAGATAGAGTTAGGGAGTGAATTTCATCTTTCTAAGCAATTCCAAAATGTTTTAGTCTGACTGCATTCATAGAAGACATGGTCTATAGTTTCTACGTCACTTTCACAGAATCAGCATTTATTGTCCTCAATATTAAAACCAATTCTTAGTAGTTCTTTTGAGGGGTAAATTGCATTTCTTTAGCTTTTGGTTATTTGGGAAGTTAAAAAAAAGTTCTTAGTATTTCAATTGATTTTTGTTCAAATTTGTAAAGAATTTATTTTCCCAGGGAACAAAGTTTCATTTAGACAGTTTCTAATTGTGTGGTTATTGAATTTTTGGTCAGTGATTAATTTTCCATTAATAGATAAATTGGGTAGTTTGGGGGTAATTGGATTATATATTATTATATTTTGAATCTGATTAATAAATTGTTTTGGCAAGGCGTTCAGTAATCTTGTAAATTCATCTTTTGCAGGAAGGAACTGATATTTTGTACAGAATTGTTGGTAATTTAATATGTAACCATTAGTGTCCATTAAGTGTATAATAGACCAAATATTCTTCTCCATCCAATCTTTGTAGAATAATGACTTATTGCGATGTAGAATAAATCTATTATTCCATATGATAGAGGAGTGTGTCGAGTAGTTATGAACATATATCATTTTCCAGTATAGTAATACTTGTTGATGGAACTCTGATAGTTTAATGGGTAATTTATGTATATTGTAATCAGCCAAGAGTACAAGTTTTAGACCTCCTATTTTGCCAAATATATAATTAGGAACACAATACCAGAATAAATGAGAATTTTTAATCCAGGATTTCAACCAGTTAATCTTAAGGGTTCCGTTAAGACAGTCAAAGTCTATTACTTTCAGACCGCCATCTTTAATTTCTTTGACCATATGACTTTTTCGTAAGTAGTGTGGCCTGTTTCTCCAAATAAAGTTCATGTTCATTTGGTTAATAGTTTTGGTTATGCTATTTGGGATGGCAGTAAGAAGAAGGAGTTTATCTTTCCTGTAAACCTCCTGTTGACACTCCAGTCCAGCAGGTGGCGGTAATGCGCCTTTATAGTTGGTCTGCCAGCTGCTATAAAGAGAAGAACAACAGGCCTCAAGGCGACCAGACTGGACAGAACAGCAGCTAGCAGCATTAGCTTAGCTTGTGTGTGGAGTCATTGTAGAGAGGCTGATAATCTGGGAGTGTTTGCAGTGAGAATGTCTTCAGTCCAGCTTCAAGGAGAGTTTATCACCGAGCAGTTAACTCCTGCTGAAGAAACATTCACGGAGTTTAAAGGGAGTTTGGTCAATTCGGAGGAAAAGATGGACGATCAACATCTACTGCTGGATTTCACCAGGATCCCCCAGATCATCTTACACCGGATAGGTAGGAAACACCTGAGAGAAACGATTCCCTGATGATGCACACTGTGGATTTTATCCTCATCTGATTGGAAAACTGCTTAGAGGAGATCAACATGCTAAGCTAAAGCTAACTTCCGGTTGATAGTGGGAGTCTGTTAAAGGCTAAAGCGTGCATGATGTTTGGTCATTGCAGCTTTTCAGGCTAAAACTCTACTGTTCCATGTTGTTTGTGATGCTTAGATTCCAACATGGAGGCTGTTCTGATCCCTGATTCCTCAGATATCTATAGAATTGTTAGATGGTTTACCTGCTGCTGGACAATGGAGTCACAGTCTGCACATGGAGGAGGGAGGATTGGATTAAAGCTCCATCCATAGGCTGGAAAAAGCCTTTAAACAGGGTTTTCTTACTAAAACTATAGCTGCTAAACTGTTAGTTTGGGAAATAATAATAAATGACTTTGGTAACTCTGGTTTAGGAAAAGCAGCCCAGCTAATAGCTACAGTCACACCACATCCACATCAGCCAGAGATCGTCATTTAAACATCAGAAAATCATCATTGCTGTTTATAAAACATTGCTATTGATTAGAGATTTAATTGAGGTCTCAGCCTCCAGTATTCTAGCTTTAGCTGAGATGGACAACTGTGCTTCTAGATTAAGTTGTTTCCAAACAGACATGCTGCAGTTTTAACACGTTCAGAATTACAGCCATGTTAATAATGTTTGTAGGAAACCAAACCATTTTAAAAATTGTCAAGGTTTGAGGGAATTAAGATGATTTGTGTTTGCATGGAGTAGTTCCCTCTAGAGAGCCCGTCTGTGATGTTGTTAGGCAACTGCCATAAGAGATCTAGTGAGTATGTAGATATCTGTGGTTTCTGACAGCAGAATCTATCAAACCCTCTTTGGCATCTGCAGAAGCTGGATCTGCTTTGTGAAACTTCAACAAAGAGCCCTAGAAGGTCTTTAGTTGCATCTGGGTGGCATTCTAGCCGGTGTTGTAGATCTACTGGTGGCAGCCTGAATATGCAGATGTTTCTTCACAGAACCTGGAAATGAACAATCCTGTTCAGCATTAACAGTGCATTCAGCACATATAAAGGGGCAGGTTCAAGGTTTTAAAGATAAAAGTGGAGGTCCAAACCTGTGACTGTACTATCAGATTGCATGATGGGAGATGTAGTTCCAGTCTGTTTATATGTAGTTAGATTGACATAATGGTGATTAAAGTGAGCTGTCCTTTCTTTAACCTGTTGTAGAAAGTCTTTCTGCTGTTTCTTTCCAGACCGCCTGCAGGATTATGTAGGAAAAGATGATTTCTCTGACCAGCAGCTCTATGAACAGGAGAGGAATTCCAGTTTGAACCAAGATGAACCAGAAGCTCAGCAGATAAAAGAAGAGCAGAAAGAACCAGAACATCCCTGGACAAAAGAGGAAACCATGGAGCTCCCCATTAGTGAGCATGAAGAGCAGCTTGTTCTGAAGCGGGAGACTGAAGACACAGGAGAGAAACCTTTCCCATGTTTGACATGTGGAGAACACTTTCTAAAAGAATATTTATCGGTCCCCACTTACACAGGTCACAAGATTTATGAATGTCTGTCCTGTGGAAAACACTTCACTAAGAAATCTAGTCTTGATAAACACATCAGAATTCATACAGGTGAGAAACCTTTTGAATGTCTATCCTGTGGAAAACGCTTCACTCAGAAATCTAGTCTTGATAATCACATGAGAATTCACACAGGTGAGAAGCCTTTTTCCTGTACAATTTGTAACAGGAATTTTACTGAAAAAAGTAGTTTGACTAAACACAAGAGAATTCACACAGGTGAGAAGCCCTTTTTATGATTGTCCTGTGGAAAACTCTTCACTCAGAAATCTCATCTTGATAAACACATGAGATTCCACACAGGGGAGAAGCCTTTTCCCTGTATGATTTGTAACAAATATTTTACTTTAAAAAGTAGTTTGACTAAACACATGAGAATTCACACAGGTGAGAAGCCCTTTTTATGTCTGTCCTGTGGAAAACTCTTCACTCAGAAATCTCATCTTGATTCACACATTAATCGCATACATTTGTGAAAAAGGTTTTAAACAAGAAGGTAATTTGAGTCTTTAGATTAGATTTATTCATGCAAGATGTGGAATGATTTATAGAAACATTTGTTTCATATAAGTGGCACAGCCTTTTCTGAATGATTTTATAAGCTGAATGATAAGCTATGTGCTGGATATATTCCAGAAACAGACTTTTATTTAGATGAAAATATCCACAGATGAAAATAAAGCAAAGCTAGGAGAGATTTAATGTTCTGCTCAGTTTTCTTGATGTTTTGGGAGGATTTTTTTAAAGGTCAGCTGCAAATGCTCAGAGTTTAGCTAATTCAGTGTCTTGTTGGCTTTCATTAGCAATGCATCAATCAGCTCTGCTACGTGTGTTGTTGAAACCAGGCCCACCAAAACTCCAACTGTTTTAGCCACAGTGTTAGAGCTATGGTCAATAGATATTAGGATGAAGTAGATCATCTATAGAGGAGTCTCAGATGAAGATTTGGGACATATAGAAGTGTGTGTCAGTCTCAGAGTTAGTCAGCTACAAGCTAATTAATGTTGCAAAGTAGTAGCAATTTTTACTGATCAGTTTGAACCTGCTTTAACTTGGTAAAAGCCTTTGTCTTAATAATGTATTAAAGAAATCTGACTCTCCTCTAGAAGTGTGAAGTTTCTGCTTTTTAAAGATTTTTTGAAAGTATAATTTTCCTTTGAACTAATTCTAATAGTTTTGTTCTTTATTCTGTAGATATTTACCTGCTATGATTGAAAGTAACTATCACCTATTTTATACAACTGATTTTATGGATTATATTCTGCTGTGGATGTTTTTAATTATTGTAATCACTTCTAAATTGATGAACGAGCAGCAATAAAAACCTCATGGATTGTAAAAATGTGTTTCTTTGTATGTTTTTTTTATAAGCTACAAACAATCTTTTTCATGTTTTCTCTAATATTTTCAGACAAACTAAAGCTCTAAATTTATATATACACTTCAAAGAAATTAAAGGAACACTTTAAAAACACATCAGATCTCAATGGGGGAAAAAATCCTGCTGTTTATTTCTACTGATATGGACTGGGTGATGTGTAAGGAACAAAAGGATGCCACATCATTTAATGGAAATGAAAATGATCAACTTACAGAGGGCTTAATTCAAAGACACCCCAAAAATTACAGTAAAAAAAATATGCAGCAGGCTAGTCCATTTTGCTGAAATTTCATTGCAGCAACTCAACATGGTATTCAGTCATTTGTATGGCCCCCATGTGCGTGTATGCATGCCTAACAACATCGGGGCATGCTCCTAATGAGACGACGGACGGCGTCCTGGGGTATCTCCTCCCAGATCTGGACCAGGGCATCACTGAGCTCCTGGACAGTCTGAGGTGCAACCTGGTGAAGTGGGATGGATCTAAACATAATGTCTCAGAGGTGTTCTATTGGATTTAGGTCAGGCGAGCGTGGGGGCCAATCAATGGTATCAATTCCTTCATCCTCCAGGAACTGCCTGCATTCTCTCGCCACATGAGGCCGGGCATTGTCGTGCACCAGGAGGAACCCAGGAACCGCTGCACCAGCATAGGGTCTGACAATGGGTGCAAGGATTTCATCCTGATACCTAATGGCAGTCAGGGTGCCGTTGTCTAGCCTGTGTAGGTCTGTGTGTCCCTCCATGGATATGCCTCCCCAGACCATCACTGACCCACCACCAAACCGGTCATGCTGAACGATGTTACAGGCAGCATAACGTTCTCCACGGCTTCTCCAGACCCTTTCACGTCTGTCACATGTGCTCAGGGTGAACCTGCTCTCATCTGTGAAAAGCACAGGGTGACAGTCGCGGACCAGCCAATTCCGGTGTTCTGTGGCTAATGCCAATCGAGCTCCACGGTGCCGGGCAGTGAGCACAGGGCCCACTAGAGGATGTCGGGCCCTCAGGCCATCATCGTGAAGCTTGTTTCTGGTTGTTTGTCTGTTGAAATGCAACATGTGTCTTAATGGTCAGGTTGTATTCATCTGACAGACATAGATAGATAGAAGGAACAGGGACAGGACAAAAGAGAAGAGGTTAGGTAGGGAAGGAAGATGGTGGGACAGAAGAAAAGAAAAGGTAGGAAAGGAAGAGAGGAAGAAAAGTTGAAAGTGAATAGATGTTAGGTGGAATGAAGGGAAGGGGATAGAAGACAATACAATAAATATATATCTATTTGGGTGTGTTTATATTTAAATAATTTCATTTTTAAAGAAAGAAAAATAAAATTATATATATATATATATATATATATATATATATATATATATATAATGTCCCAGACTCTTTACATTCTGGCTGGAGGAGGATTATCTTAATCGTATACTATAAATCGACTGGCGCTTTTTGCAAAGAATACTGCGGTACTTTGTTTCCTTTGTTTCCTAACAAAATGTTTGTGGTTCCCTTTTATGTAAAAAAAAAAAAAGATAATCAGAAGCAGCCATAGCTGTATTATGTTCTGTTCCGCAGCAATGAAGTGAAGCTTTGAGTTTTATGAGGTGTGTTGAATGGAAGAAAGTTCAGGGGTAAACCCTGCTTATCCAGACACTTCAAAAGAAACATCTCTTCCTAAAACACTCAGCAATATCTCTGCTGGAATAGGTTTTGCTTTCAAACTGGGAAAACAAAGTCCATTGGTCTGTTTTTTAACATGTTCTTTTAACCATCTTTGCCGTAACCCGGATTTGAACCAGTGTTGCTGCGGCCACAAAGCAGAGTACTGACCGCTATACGATCACGGCTGCCTCTTCCATGTCTTTACATCCGCTCTGTGTTTTCTGACCTACCTCACTCAGAGACATTGATATCACTGCAGAATCTTACTTTCATCCTTTCTGCCTGTTTTGTGGAACAGTTTTCAAGGAGGAAGGTGAGGAGAGTTAAGGTGTTTATAGCGAAGGCATTGCCTCAGGGTACTGCAGCCACTTCTGTGCTTTGACTTCAGGGTTCGAAATCCAGCTTTTTGTAAAACCCCAATCACAGGAAGTACAAAGCAGGAACAACATAACAGTTTTATGTTCCATTTTTGTCATAGATCTTTGATGGCCTGGAATGAGTGGTTCAAATTTTGTGAATTCAAGCACATGTACCCCACACAAACCACCTTGTGAATAAAGAGTCTGGACTTTCGACATTTCATTACGTACAGGGGCGGATCTAGGGGGCGGCTACTCGGGCTACTGCCCCGGGTGTTTCCCACAGAGCCTTGGTCTCGCTTCTGAGCTGATCTGAATAAAATTCGCAGTACTGGAATTCACCAGATGGTGGCAGCATGTGCAGGAAAGCAGCCTGTAGCATTCCAGCGCAGAAGAAGAAGTTGTCACCACTAGCTGTTGCTAAACAGACTGATGTTCCAGGGATGTGAAGCTCTGACTGACTTCCAGATGTTCTTTGTTGCGGTGTTCTATGAAATTCTGTTCCCCCCCGTGTCAGGAGGCGCATTGAAGCCAGAGGCGGACATGGAGGATGGGACCATTTTCACTGCGATGCTGATCGATTAATGGCTAAAAAAAAGCTCCTATTATCATAAGGTTGTAACATCCAGTTTAATCAGCAGCTTTTGTTTACAAAATTATACAATAAATAGACGAGGTCCTTCTTGTTATTTTAAACGTCAAGATAATCTGTCTTTTCCAACTTCTGTCCCTTCAGCCTGACAGAAATAAAAATCAGTCACCAAACCCAGTTTTCCAACACATAGTGAGTATTTATCATTTTCATTACTGATATCAGAGGATGGAAACTGGCTGATAGCAGGACACAGAAATTAAGAGTTCCTGAAAAGAGTGTAGACTTTCTGGTTAATCCTGTTCTAATGTAAAATATGACAGATTACTGGATTAAGGTTATTTCCAGTATACTACATGCTATCACACATAACAACTTTAAAGAATTTGGAAACATTTGCTCTTTATTTCCCAAAGATATTGGAGGAGGAGAGGAGAGAATGGATATTTCATCTGCCTGAAATAATCCGTTCCCCTGTTATATCAGGTGGCTAAAATCATAACTCTGGCAAATAATCATCAAATGTCCCCAAATCCACATTTTTTTGTTGATGAGAGGAATAAACACAGTTAAAGAGTTGCAGGTAAATTAATTTCTTCCCATGTTATGCACGGGGAATTGTTATGTGTGATAGCATTTCATATACTAGAAATTTCTTTAATCCAGTAATCTGTCAGTTTCTACATTAGAACGGGATTTAGCAGATAGTCTACAATCTCATCTTCACCCTCAGGGCTAAGCCTTTGATCTCCCAAAATCCTAGATCCTCCCTGGTTACGTATACAATGTGTCTGTAGAAAACGACAATAATGTTAGTCTAAGTCATAATAAAGCATAAAGGTTGTTATAGAAAGGATCTATATAGTAGGGATTTCTTTTTTCAGAATCATAAGTAATTATATTATTTTGTTTTATGGTTGTATTTTAAATGTAGAAGGAGTGTATAGAATATAGAATAAGACTTAAAAAAAATAATATTTGTGTTTAACAAATAACAAATTCATCCTAAAGTAAATAGAGCAGTGGAAGCTTAAATACTTCACTGAACAGGTTATCCTTGGAGGGGAGATTATTGCAGCCCCAGATGGATTCACTGATCGTTTTCCCACTGAATGGCAGCATCCTCTCATTGAGGATATTTCTAGTCTCCAGTTTTAATCTGATTGTTGGAGATCAAGGAATCTGAGACCATAAAACTGATGAAATTCCTCAAGTAGACTATTGGTTGATTCCTTACATAATTTATAATAATACATTTTATTTCAAAGGCACCTTTCTGGACACTTGAGGTCACCATACAAAAAATAAAATCACAATTGGAGAAATAAAAATGTTGTATTGAATCCAGAACTGCTCAGGGAGCCAGTGGAGCTGTAGGAGAACCAGAGTGATGTGGTGGATAGAGGGGGTTCTTGTTATAATGCAGGCAGCTGAGTTCTGGACCAGTTTGACTTTATGGAGGAATATTTGAAGAAGGACAAAGAGGAGAGAGTTACAATTGTCCATTTAGGACGTGACGATATATCATTACATTATTATAATATTGTGTGCTAAAATAAGCCCATTCGCTTTAACTGATCATTGCCCTGTTACTTTTGTTCTCTCTTTGACTAAATGTAAATCACCATAATCCTTTATTTGGTCATTTAACCACCCTCTGGGATAATAGGGATTTCTGTAGAGAAACTAGTGACCTCATTAAGAATATTGTCATGATTTAACTAAAGATCTGACCCAAATGCAGAAGACCAAACAGAGAGACCAGGGAAATGTTTAACAGGTTTACTGAGAAGTTTTGTGGAGGTTCCAGTGTTGCTCTGAACACTGCTCAACTGGAACTGAAAGGTGAGGGGAAGACACTGTGGTTAGTTCAGGTTCAGTGGGAGAATTGATTCTCGAACTTGAAGAGGAGAAAATGTTGGCAGACTCATGTTTCCAGAGATTAGGTTGACTCTTAGACTCCAGTAGGTGAGGAATGTGTTCCGGTGTTTGTCTCATATGGAGGAGGGCGGACAGGGTTACCCAGAATGCAGTTGCTTGTAGGTGAACGGAGGATGACTGACTGCCTCTCAGATTTCCTGCGGTACTTGAACGGACTGTTGTGCAGATGAATCTCTTTCTCTGTGTGAAGCTCAAATGTTTCCTCGGGGAAAAGAGGATCCAAACCTCCGGTTTGTTTCCTCAGCTCAGTTTGTAGCTCGGTTGATCCTTCCAGGGAGAGAAGGTCCAAAAAATCCAGTTTACAGGATGACTTCTTGCCGAGAGGCAAGAAAAAAAAATGTTTAGACTCTGGTTGACAAAAACTCAGTTTGACTCAGCAAAACTCAGCTTGGCTTGAGTACCCAAAACTGGCAAACACCCTGGCATCAAGGTAGTGGCAGTCAGCAGCTTAAGAACACTCCGTTAACAAGGAAACCCCTTGCAGGGGTGTGAGGAGGAGAATCAGAACCAGGCGCCGCCTGGTGGAGGAAGGAAGACAAACACACAAAAACACAGACCACAGAGACTGGAGTCCTAACAAATATTTCATTGATAGAAGTTTCTATTGTGCTTTAATGATGGAGACGGGACCAGATCTAGGATCAGAACAGCTACAGAGACAGCAGATGATTTAACATTGGTTTCTGATTCATTAGCAGGACTCTGATCCTGGAAGATTATTAAAGGCACAACTATTGGAAGGAAAGACTTTTCTGATCTGATTGAAGTGGGCTTCAATAAGCAGGAGGATCCTGGAGGATTGTTTGATTGGTCTTTTAGTAGAGCTGAATGGGAGAAATAGAAGATAAGAAGTGAAGAAAGAATGAAGGAAGCAGACATGAGTGTTGATATCAGTTCATTCAATTTAACCTTTTGGAATTCTGTTCTAGAAACTGTTCATCATTAGATTCTGAAGGAAGGCAGGAAAAACAAGAAGAAGAAGATTGTACCGTGGAGAACAACAGAATGTGATCCAGTTATTAAATCTACAAATAAAGCTTTCAAGGTTTGTACAAAGAAATAAAAACTTTTAGAATCTAGTTGAAAAGAAGAAGAAAGGAGCTACGGTGAGAAGGGTTCTAGGAAATCCAGAAAGAGGATTGGAGGAAGGTTGGAGGGCTGCATTCTGTAGCTCTGCTGCCTTGCAGCAGGAAGGTTCTGAGTTTGACTCCCGGCCTGGGGTCTTTCTGCATGGAGTCCACATGTTCTCCCTGTGCATGTGTGGGTTCTCTCTGGGTACTCCTGTGTTGGGTTCAAAAATGTAGGTTTGTAAAAGAACTGAAATACACAGTAAGGGATTTTCATACAGCTTCCTGCAGGAGGAGAGACAGTTGCTCCCAAGACTCAAACACTCTGTCTCCCACCAGACCTCCTCTGCAGAGCGCTTTATTAACAAAACATAACACATGGTTACAAACAGAGTATTGTTCTGACAGAACAATTGATCAGGTCATAAGACAGGACGCTCCACGACTGAATCACAAGACAGTCTGGTCTCTTGACTGAATCATGAGACAGAGTGAAGCATCTCATTTCTACAATGTTTCATATGAACACACATTCATTTTATAATCATCATTGAATAAACCTAACATCCTGCTTTCTCCCATGGAAGTGCATCAGCAGTTGCCATAATAAGTCTTATCTGAACATTGCTGGCAGTTACCCCCAGATTCCACATCGTCCTTCAGTCCTCCGCTCACGTACGTCATGCGGAGTACTTGTCTGTCATGTTAATCAATAAAACCTGTTCCACATCCACCGCTACTCCTCCGCACGTCAGAGTCCGCGTACGTCTTCTCCGTACGTCATCGTGAAAATACAGAGGCAAGATATTTTTTGCTCCGGTCCAGCCAGGTCAAGATCTGTAATTGCAATCTCACCAAACAGGAACAAGAATGGCAAGAAGATCTGGTTTCTCAAATTAAAATATAGAGATATACAGATCGGTAACTACAAAATTAGAGCATAATTCTTATATATTCCAGAAAAACTAACACCGTTTATTTAAAAGATTGGATGCAAACTATTGGTTATTTAACAGACTAGGAAACAGATTTCTCATCTCCATTAAAATATTTATTTAATACAGAGGGGCTTTAAGTTTTATCAAATCCTCTCAAAATAAACTTCTTATTGCAGGAATGGATTAAGATATGCTGAGTTTGGAAGTAGAGAACAAACAGTTCATACAACAAAAAGAAAATATTTGGGCAGAAACTGAACATATGCTGGATGCTTATGGGGATTTTTTTTTGCGCCATATTAAATTAAGCGTTCATTTCCACATGTTTAGCTCCTATGAATTCAATAATAATATCAGGCATATTCTCCTCGACCTCAGAGGAAGTCGGAGCAGAGCAAGATGGGAGAAACAGCGGAGCCTGTAGGCTTTGCTTTGAGCAGGAGGTCTGGAGCGGAACGGGGTGGAGTGGCGGATGTTGGGTTTCGGGGTAAGGAAGGAGGTTGGATGCTTCCTAGCTCTAATGCAGTTAGCATAGGGATGTCTCAAGCCACTGCTAGGAGCTATATGGTTACCCACAATCCTTTCTGTGAAGGAACGTAAAGGCACAGCCCACCTCAGAGTTTAACCAAAGTCCTTTATTTTCTGACATCTTCTCTGTGACTCAAGCTAATGTCCTCGCCTTCATACATTTGAGCAAAAATGCTAATATTTTCATATGAAAATTTGAAATTTGATAAAAATAGATATTTAAGATTTGAAATGTAAAAATAAAAGGCATACATTTTGAAGACAGTGGAGTACTATGATCCAAAACTGATATTGACTCAATTGATCATATTACCTTGATGCTATTGAGCAAAAATGCTAATATTTCTATATAAAAATTAATAAATAAAAAATTTGACATGTAAAAATAAAAGCTATTCGAAGAACATGGAGTGCTATCATCCAACACGGATTTTGACGCAATTGAATTACCTAGAAGCTAACGAGCAAAGATGCTCATATTTATATATAAATAAAAATTCATAAAAATAATTAATTTTAATTAATTAATAAAGAATATGACCAGTTTAAAAATAAAAAAACATGTTTCTGTAGAACCAGTGTCTCTTTCATTTATTCACATGACAGACACTGCCAGTTTTCCTGATGGCTGTCTTCCATGTCCTTGCTCCCCATTGAAAGACACGAAGTTTGGAACCACCTGTCGCATTTCTCGCATTGTATCTGTTGAAATAAACACTACATATCAGACAGTCTTATCCCATCTAGTTCATATGCATCACTCAAATGTTGTTTTCTTCCTTTGGCTTTATTTTACTTCCTGCTGTTTTGTTTTCTGTGGCATCTTTATGCTTGTACTTTTTAGCTTCCTGTTTTTACTGTTTTATCTGCCTGTACAGTGTCCTTGGGTGTTTTGATAAGGCGCTTTCAAATAAAATGTATTATTATTATTATTATATATATTTTTTATCTTTGTATATATCAATATTTGACATTGAAATATTTTTATATCATTGTCATTGCTGTATTATCATCCATCATACTACTCACCCAATGAACAATGGCAGTTCCTGGTCCGGGTGGCTTGAACGTGGCACACATTGCGCAACGGTTTTGTTAATCAAACACAAAAAACATTAAAATAAAAAAGTAAAAAAGGTTATTGAACTAACATCCACTTTTTTGTTTTTATGTTTAAATCAAGAAAATTTTGCATATTTGTCTGAAATTGTCCCCACCAGGTTAGCATAAAGAAGACCACACACACAACGTTACCTTTCGTAAACTTTGTTGATGTAACTTTGATCTATCACCAAACAGAATACAACCTGTAGTATAGTGACTCATTAAATAGGTCTTGTCCATCACACTTGATGTGTGAGCAAAAAAAATGTAGCAGGCCCTCAATAACCTGATAAAAAAACTAATGTTCAAATAATAGTAATAAATATATACAAAACAACACCTGTGCATCTATGTCTTGGTGATCCTCTTTGACTGCTTCCTCTTCGTTTATTTTTATTTTTTTCGGTGGATTGAAGTACTTTGTGATTTAAACCGCCCTGCTTGTTCCTTTGTTCAGTTGGGTCTTCATCTGATTTTCCTGACCTTGCATTGAGTTTGTCAAAAATCTGTTTTGGTAGATTTTGTTGTATGATATGCTCAATATATCTTCCCTGCATTGAGTCATACATTTTGGACACAAACTCTGCTGGTCGCTAGTACCTTTTCTTTTGCAGGTTTGAATGCTTGACTAAAAAAAAACACAGTTTGACAAGGCAGTTGGTATTTCTTGTTTGAAGCCTTTGATCTGCCATTTTCATTTCAGTCTCTGAGTGCTGTGTCAGATCACCAAGAAGCAAACCACTCCATAAAGGAAAGATCCCCATGCAAGTTTTTAGTAACACATCAATAACACCAGGACAGTGGTAACGGTTAGTTGTGCCAATGGCATCTTTAGAAAGGATGTCACATTCTGCTTGGTCCCTTTGCAGTTGAAAAGCTTGTGTGAAAGGTGCCTCTCCAATAATAGAGGTTGGGGTTTTGTCCATAATCATATGCTCTCCTTCCATCTTTATGTCATTGTCCTCCACCTGAAGGCCCTTGCTGTCAAAAATACACACATCAAGATAACCTTTGCTCTGCTTCACCATTTCGGTGTCCTCCTGTGCATCAAAAAGAACACACGTGATAAAAAATCTCTTTTGCCATCTTCATGCCGGTGCAGTTTAGAAAGAAAGCAAAGGCATATAAGGCATATTCCATATGGCCTTTTTCTGTAGTTTTCTTCACCAATGCTTGCAATACAGCCTTCAAAATGTGGGCTGAGCAAAGATGAAGCACTTTAAAGATTGGGACTCCCTTGGTTTTTCCCATTGCAATGTTGTATGCTCTGTCAAGGTAGACATAAACATTTTCTCTGTTGAATGCAAGAAGCACACTATTAATCATAGCCCAGCTATGATCTTTCTCAACCTGCGCTATTTGTTTTTTGGTGTTGTTTGATATTTTCCTTTTAAATTCCTTAAGCCAGTGTGATATGATGGGGAGTGAATGACTGTTTGACACAAGTTCTGTGACCAGTAGTGGAGGGCTGTCCTTGCCCATGCCAGGCAGAAATAATGCGTAACGCAGAACCTTCTTGTTTTGATCTGGTATTTTCTGCACAACACTGCCTGTGGTATCAAGGTAGAGAGCGACTGGTGTGTTGTTTTTTAGGTGTTCTGTCAAAATTTTAACTCCACCCTCTGTGTACAAATGAAGAGCAAATGGATCAAGTTGTAGGCGCTGTAGATAGCCTTTGAAAGATGCATGACTGCTGCTCTCCTGGATTACTTTTAGAGTGAGCATCAGCTCCAGCATCACGTCATTGTGAAGCATATAGGTCTTTTTCATTTCAGAGGACATTTTCTTTAAAACTTTCTGGGTCATGCTACGACTTATGTTGCCAGCTGCGATTTCATCATCTGGTGTATTCTTCAGCACAGCGTAATGAAAATTGCTGATACCTTTGGATATTTTCCTCTTGGCAGATACTTTGCAGGTTAAAATCGTCTTTGACTTTTACTGTGTGTAACAGCACCAACACGAATCACTGTAAAACCTATTTTTTATCTGTAGGACTTTGCTTTTTTTCTCCTAGAGAAAAGATAAACAGCTGCACACTCGTCAAAAGTGCATTTTGCTTTTGCACTGAAATACTGACATCTTTTTGCGCCTGACTTTTTTGAACATGCTGGTACTTAAATGCAAGTGTGCAACTCTTTCATAAACTCATGATACAATGTGTCTGTCCATGGTGATCGGAGTTTATTCAGGTCATGTTTTATCTTGTCCCACTGTTTTTTTGTAATACAAATTTAGAAAATTCTTTGGCCTGGTCTGCAATGTCTATCTTCAGTTCTTTCATCATCCACTTCACTGTCACTGAATTCAGCTTCTGGGACGTCCTCTCTATCCTCAGTGTAACTCTCCTCATCTTCATCCGTCTTACCAACTTTCTTCTCCTTGTGATTCTTTTTTCTTTGTTCTTGTGTCCTGATTTGATTCATTTTTACTGACCGTAAACTGTGCGTCTGACCCTTTTGCTGTGCATCTTCATCGTTCACTTTACTGTCACTGACTTCAGCTGCTGGTATGTCGTCTGTATCTCCATTGTAACTCTCCTTTTCATCCCGTACACCAGTGGTCTCCAACACTGGTCCTCAAGATCTACTGTCCTACAGATTTTAGATGCATCCCTGCTTCAACAGAGCTTAACCCCCGGCTCACACCGACTCCGGTCTTACCGTTGCGGTGCGGTGGGTGCGGCGCCGCAGTGATTCCAAGTCATTAAAAAGACGTAAACCTCTCTCACCGGCTGCTGAGCTGTCCGGCTGGGGTTACCGAGACACTCAGGCGCTGCAGAAAATTCAGCCAGAAAGCTATCCTTGCGGCGTGCCGGAGCCCTCCGCAACAAGATCTCGCAAATATCCTTATTTGGGCCGTGTTATCGCGTGAAGTTACGTGAACTCAAGTGAACTTCTGTTCTCGCGAGTTAAATCTCCGGACCTGTTGCCGGAGCCGCACCGCACCGTAGTCAAAAGGGCGGTGTGAGAGGGGGTGTGTGGGAGTTGCGGTCTCCGTCAGCTTGGCAACCGCACCGGAGCCAGTGTGAGCAAGGGGTTATTAAATGAATGGCTTGAAAAGGTAATCAATCATTTGATTCAGCTGTGTTTAAGCAGGGATGCATCTAAAATCTGTAGGACAGTAGATCTTGAGGACCAGGGTTGGAGACCACTGCCGTACACCATCTGACTTTCCGTTGCTTGTTTTTGTACTTTATCTAGAATGGGGAAAAAAACAGATAGATGAATGGATCAATAGATTGTTACTTTGTTAGAAGTTAGACTGTAGGATAAGGACTGATACTAATATTGATATCCACCTCAGTGTGCCGGTAAGGAGCACAGACAAGATGCCTTTACTTACTTTGTTCTTTAATTATATTCAGTCGATATACAGCAGCCTCTCCATATTTGCACTGATACAGATGTCAGCATAGGTGAACCACTGGTTAATTATGTGGTCTACAAAGGAAAGAAATAAACAAATCAGAAAATGCCTGCTGTATGTACTAATAAAAACTAATTAAAACTACTTAGAAAACTACTTAACATTTGCATCAACAAAGAATGATAACGTATCATAACCAAAGCTTAAACACTCTTAACATCTGTCCTTATCAAGGTTTACTAAACAAATTGCATCGGATGTGATTAGCATTAGCCTGTAGCTTCCATCATTGAACACTCTTAGAGATTACAGAACTATCAATAATATGCAACATGGATTAAACATGGCATATCTACAGCTTCAAAACATTACATTTATGTCACTCTGATTATGTTACACTTACGTTTTGTCATCTATGCGCCAGTGGCGGCTGGTGAAAAATATTTTTGGTGGGGCTGATATAGCCTAGTGCAGGGGTCTTCAACGTTTTCGAAGCCAAGGACCCCCAAACTGATTGCGAGATAGAGCGGGGACCCCCTAATTATATATATTGTATGAAATTGTGTTTTATCAAACTGGTCCTTTAGTCACTCTATTACATATGGAGTCATGTTACGAAAGTAATTTCTCTCTGGGATTATTAAAGTATTTCTGGTTCTGATTCCTGGTTGATGGGACAGGTGTTGTGAATGAAACGGTGCCCAGCTTGAAAGAGCTCCTGTGTGTCGCTGAATGTGTGCCTTGATGACTGAAAGACATCTTCTGCCTCCGTTTATCTGTTTCCTACAGTGTGTTGAATTCATGTTAATGTGGATTTAAAGACATTTTAATTAGTGCAAAAAATTGCAGGAGGGAATATTAAAAAAAAGTAATCAACCAAGACTTTTGCGACCCCCATGCAGTACCTCCACGGACCCCCTAGGGGTCGCGGACCCCCTGTTGAAGACCTCTGGCCTAGTGTATGTCTCTAACTAATCCAGAATAAGAATGCAAATAAACAATTGGACAATAAATACAATTTAACAGTAATGATTTAATTTACTATATAATAACAGTAACAGTAATGATTTTGGTCACTGTGACGGGGTTCTTTGGCCTCCAAGAATCCAGGCTCAGTCGGGTTACCGGTGTTGGTGATTTATTGTGCTCAAAAACTCAAAACAGGATGCAAAAGAAACTAAACATAAACAAGATACTCTGGGCCTCAGCCTCCCTCCAGTTACCAGCAATGTAACAAAGAAACAAAAAAACAGAAATGGCCGCTCTTCTTCCCACAGCCCTCATTAAATAGTTTAAGCCCCTCACCTCAGGCTCTCTTATTTCTGATTTCTTCTCATAAATCAGTTTTGTCCATATATTACCTCCACAAACAATTGATATACAAAAACAAATTATTTTTACAACTTAATTCCTTTACACAGATTCATTGACTTATTCAATTACACCAAACTTTTAAATATAAAATTTTAAAAATAAATAATCTGACAAACATTTAGCGAGTCACGTGTTGGTGACGTCACTTCCGCATTCCAACAACTGAGGCGTTTTAACCGTTTACTGAGCGTTGCCTCGGGTTTGAACCCAGCAAAGACGCCGCCAGACTGAAGATGACAAGTCCCCGTAGCATACACACGTACACACACACACACACACACACACCCCCCACACACACACGGTCAACCCCACTGAAATATTAAGTGTGCACCCTCAATACGCCAGCAGGTAACCAGGATCAGCTTGTGTGTTTTAAGTTAATGGAGCTACTGGGCTCAGCGCGAGCGGATTGGTCCTCACAAGCACAGTATAACAGGAATCTGTGTGTGGCACGCAAAGTTAGAGAGGTTGTTTTAAGTGACAAGGTGGATTTGTCACAGTCACAATAACCATGACATGAAATTTTCATACCCTACAACAGGGATGTTCTTCTGGCAAACGGGTAGATAAATAAGGATCTCACCGAATTTGTTGGAAGCTGCATCTCGCTCGTTACGTTCGCCATCGTCCCTCTAATTGTTTGCACCTGCGCTTGGGTGCAGAAGCCTGTTAAAGTGCAGTATTTTCAGCGCCCGAAAAAACCATAAAATTCTGAGACACTGATTGGCCATTAAATTATTAAATTCACCTAGCAATAGTACATGATTGGCAGATTCTCTGCACATGTGGTGCAGTCTGATCACAGCCCCAAGACAGAGACGGTAGGAGTCTGTCTATGGAAATCCACAAATGAATGACAGTAGGTTGGGAAATGTAGTTTATATAATTTGTTTTGCTTATAGGTACACACTCTAGAGAGTAAAACTGACATTTATGAGTTAATTTGTAAAAATATATTTTACGTTTCTCTCTTCTTATCAGGGAGGGCGGTGCCCCAGCGCCCCCTATGGGCCGGCCAACACTGCTATGCACACAACTTCAGCTGCACATGCTGCTCGGCTCTATCTTCAACTTATTAAAATGCTGCACCGTTCTGAACAAAAAGCAAACTTACTACTTTTCGCCAGTAGATGTCTCCAAGCACCTTACTACAGATAAGTGTCTCTGAATGTTATACTGCCTTTCCAACACAGGCAGGCAGGCAGGCAGGCAGGCAGGCAGGCAGGCAGTCAGTCTTCTACTGTGACTGCCTAGACTACAGAAATGGTGCAATCTACAAGAGCGGCACTGCAGAGGTAGCCCATATTTATTCCCTGATTGTTTTTGTCATGAACTGAGGACAGATGGACCCAGTATTCAAGGAGAGACAGTCAGTAGAAAAGTTCAAACGTTTATTAAATAAAACAAAAAAGGCGGGGGGCGGGGCACCGCTCAATCTCTGACACTCTAGGGGAGAAACACAGGTAAGTGACCACGATCAACTGATAGAAGATTATCTGTCTTGGTCACTTACCTGGTTTAACAGTCCAGACCATGAATGTCCCCAGTGCTGCAGTCCCAGAGGTGATGCTGGAAGCCGATCCTGGTCAGGGATCCAGAACAGACAGGAACAGATGGAACAGGCAGAATCTAGATCAGGCAGGAACAGAAACAGGTGGCAGGATCCAGACATCCAGGCATCCACAGGCTTCCAGGAGGGTTCAGAGTCTGACTGGGACCAGAAGCATGACCAGGTGGTCACGCACAGGAGCAGACAGGATCAGGTGCAGACAGGCAGGCACAGTGGAAGAGGGTAGCCGAGACAGGACGTAGAACCGGAACTTGAAGCAGGACTTTAAACTGGTCTCCTCCTGGAGCCAGGCTTACTGGATAAAAACTGAACCTCCTCCCATAATGAGCCAAAAATCCAGAGGACTCAGTGGGGGAGGAACAGTGGACGATCAGGAGGCGAGACAAACACTAAAACCTTCTTTCCAGGACATGAACCAAGGACATAAAACTAACAGACAGGCTGACAAAAAGACAAGTAATAATCTGGCACTGAATGCTCTTGCTGAACTGAATATAAACCAGAGGAAACAGGTGAGGGGAATAAATTGTAATTGAGGCAGGGAGGGAAAAGGGCAGGTGAGAGGAATTACTAATTAGGGAGAGCAAACAGGCCAGATCATGACAGTTTTAGATAAAAAGAAATTTAAATAGACATTGGGACTGAAAAATCAATAAAATTGAGCAGGTTATATGTATATATATATATATATATATATATATATATATATATATATATATATATATATATATATATATAGTTTGAAAACTGAGCCTACATATATATATAGGCTCAGTTTTCATTAGTCAACTTGAAAACACTGCTAAACCCATCCCATTGCCACCGCTTCAGGTCGGCCCAGTAGGCAGATTCCTTTTTATCACATACACGAACATATACAGTCTCTCTTTGTAAGTGATGGTGGCCTGAAATATCCCTGTTCAACTGATGTCATCTCCTGGGCTGAAGTCGGGGGATCCAGTTGTACTTTGGATTTAATCTTCTTAAATATCATTAATGACTGTAGCATCAGCCCCTGTGTCGTTTTTAAAGGCTATTGGTTTGTCGCATATTACCAAGCTTACAGTTTAGTTATCCTGGCTATTTTCTCCTCCTACTTCTCCCAGAAAGCACATCTATTTCAATTCTTCAGTGATTTCACTCACCCCTTTAGAGTGGCATTCCCGTTCTCAGTGTCCCTTCTTGTGACATTTATTGCACCTACTTTGTAGAGCTGGGCACCTTCTTTCTTCAGTTTGTTGTAGTTTCCCACATCTCCCACATTTTCCACGGTCCCCCATCTTGTGGGTTGTCGGGCCAGTGTCTCCGCAAGGTAGAGGTTTTTCTGGAGGGAAGAAAAGAATTAACCAAAGGAAGGAGCGGGTTTAACCGGAGGAAATGTCTGTCGAATAACCAACGTAAAACTAACTTCACTGGGGTGGGGTTTTACAGCAGAGAGCGACAGCTGGTCTCTACATTTATAGAACTTTGGATTTTTGCTGTTCTTTTCCAGAAGGCTGTTCCTCACCTGTCGCGGTATCTTGGCTCCGCCCACTCACTGCTCTCTGCATATTGTTCTGAAGAGACCTGTTGGACCCTCTTCTAGATATGTCTCCTGATTCAATTAATTTTTTTAATTACTTTCAGTATTAAAGTTCTTTAAACTACACAAAGTGTATCAGTAACTTTTAAAAAATAAGTATTTATTTTTTTAGTTATAATCATTAACTGATTTCAGAAAAACATAGAAAATGGGACATGGCATTTGTCATGGTAGAAAAGAATGACTCAGGAACAGAGCAACCATGGAGACAGTTTAGTTAAATCTGGTTTATTGTAAAAAGTGCTGGTTTACAGGTGTTGGTGATGTCTGGTTTGGTGTCTTCTGGTCTGCTTGGAGGGGTGAAGGAGATGGTCAGAAACAGCCTGTAGCTGATAAGAACGTGGAGAGCACTAAACTCACAGAGTAGAAGGCTTGCCTGGAGCCAGGGGGAGTAATGTCCATGGTCCGGCGCAATCCAGGTGCTCCCTCACTCTCTCTTGTGCAGATAGTTTTAGAGGGTGGATAGGCAGGTGAGCTTCAAGGGAGAGGGCTATTTCAGGCAGGCGATCAGCGGGTTCCAACTCCCTTGGGGTTCCTGGCTTGACACAGTATAAGTTCTTGCTCTGAGGAAACTCGGAATAAAGGTAGTTTGGTAATGTTCCACGCTGGAAGCGAGAAAGAACTGATGCCCTCCTCCTGGTCTCTGCTGCTTAAGAAGGGCTGTTATCAGCAGTAATGAGGAGCACCTGCCCGTAGAGAGACCTGCAGAGTAGAGAGGGAGAGAGACAACCCAGCCCTGTACCCAGGCCTGGAGCATGACATCACCTTCCCTAACGGATGGCCCCTGGCATCCAGCGGAGGAGGCCTCGAAGGCTGAGATGAGGCCAGTATCCAAAATGAACGAACGAGGAACCCAGGACCGCTCCTCAGGGCCGTACCCCGCCCACTCCAACAGATTTTGGAAGCCACAGCCATGACGTCTGGAAGCCACTATCCATCGAACTGTGAAGGCAGGGTGATCAGCCACAATCCGGGTGGGTGGAAGGAGGGCACAACGGATGACAGGTTTAATTTGAGACACATGAAACATAGGGTGTATACGAAGGTCAGGCGGAAGCCTGAGCCAGACTGCTGAAGGACTGATGATGTGGGTGATTTTAAAGGGACCAAGGAACTCAGGGGCCAGTTTCTCGGACACAGACTTTAGGGGAAAATTCCTAGAAGACAACCACACCTCTTGTCCAGGGAAATAGATAGGTGCTGGGAAGCGTTTGCAGTCAGCAAACTTCTTGTTTTGAATGGAGCTGCATTCAAGGGCGGTTTTGGTCTGATCCCAGACTTTCCGGCACTGCTGAAGGTATGACCTGATGGATAGAAAGGTTGAATCAGGGAAGGAAGAGGGAAGGAGTGCGGGTTGATAGCCCAGGGATGCCTGACAATCAAGCGGCTGCAGAAATGTGTGAGTTATGCGAGTACTCCACCAATGATAGGACCTTACTCCAGGAGGTGGGGATGTGGGAGCAGACACAACGGAGGATGTTCTCCAACTCCTGATTGAGCCTTTCGCACTGACCTTTAGACTGGAGATGGAAACCGAATGTAAGTGAGACGTTAGCCCCTAGGAACTGGCAGAAACTACACCAGACTTGGGAAACAAATTGTGGGCCACGGTCAGACACCATTTCCGCCGGCAGGCCATGGAGTCTAAACACATGGTTGAACAATAGTCTAGCAGTCGGATGAGCAGATGGAAAACCTGTCGATGACGGTGAGGGTGACCATTTTGTGATTGGATGGGGGTAGACCAGTGACAAAATCCAGGACTATGTGTGACCAAGGACGGCTAGGTGTGGGTAGAGGTGGGAGGAGGCCAGCAGGTGCTCTGTTGTGGGCACAGACAGGACAGGCAAAAACAAACTCATAAACATCCTTGTTTAGGGACGGCCACCAGAAATCAGGCCTCCAGGATCAGGTTTGTTCTCCAGCGCCCATTGAATCTGTTTTTCCAATCCCCAGGCTCCCAGGTAGAACCATTTTTATTTCCAGTGTTAGCTTTGTCAAAAATTAAGATTGTTTGGCAAATTATAGTTTGTACAGACTCTGATGGAAGTAACAAGTTATTTAGGATCCAGTAGGCCTTGCTGTTCTGTGAATGGCTACTAAACACATTCCTTGATCTATGTATCACTTTATGATCTGTTAGCAGAGCAGGAAGAATATTGACACTTCTATCAGTGACTTTTAAGCTGGCAATCATTAATGCCTAAATCGGGAGAGAATAGGTATTATTTTGGCCGACTGCATTAAACTTGTCTTTCCAGTTGCTTTAATCTGTCAGCATAAAGATATTCCTCCACTTTAACACCAAGGTTTTTGTTTCTTTTTTTTTTTTTTTAAAGTCTGGCAATGTGGCAATAAAAATAATTGTCTTGATGTCAAAAAGAGCCCAACAGATTTTACTTTCACAAGTGAAGCAGTAGGGCTATTGCCATAGTGTTCTGCTTGTTTCATGCATATAAATTGCTTTATTATAATTATGCAGAGAGTTTTACAGATTATATGGACACTGCAATGTAAATAGAACAGGAGAGGAAAAACGGAAAAAAGGAGAAAAGATTAATGAAAAAGGAGATAACAGGGAGATAATGATAAAACATTTTCAGTCTGCTTCATCACCTGCAAAGAGATGTAAGAAGAACAGCACAACCAACAGACATGGTACGAGACATACAATAAAGCAACACCTAGATACTATCGCTGAAGTAGTATTGTTTAGTCTGACATGTATGCTGTTTTCTGACGATAAGAATATGGGCTTTCTGTATGGAAGCGAATCTCTGAGTACCTGCAACCAAGCGCCTGTAATTGTTTGTGAGGGTGCACTTGTGCATGTAAAGTTTATCCAAAGAAAAAATGCTCAATAGTGGTTGTGGAGAGCCGAAGAGGCGCCCCCCCAGAGCACTGAGTCCAGTGCGGGGAGACCCAAAGTCCCAGACGCCTAAAGGGACCCCAAGAGCAAAGGCACCAAGAAGGGGCCAGCCCAGGAAATCCGACCCCCACCAAAGGAGGAGGAGAGACAGGCCCGAGGAATTCCCACAGCAACCGCAATGTTGGAGCCCCCGATAGCTGCAGGGACAAGTCCGGGGCCCCCCTGGCAGCCAGCCACCCCGAAGTGAATTTGAACCTGGGCCCCAGGGATCCAAGGCCCCACCACCCGGCAGGAGCCCCAGCCAGGCCACCCGGCCGGCCGGGCCCTGCAGAGACGTCACTAGGAATGAGCCAGCAGCCACCCGGGCATCCACCGCCAAACCCCGAGCTCCACCAGTGTACTGGTGGGCCCAGGCGCCAGCCAGAGGAGGGAGAGCAGGACGGGGGGAATGGGCTCCACACTAAGCAGAGACTTGAGATGTGCTTGGGAGAGGGAGCACTTCAGACCCCAACCTGGGAGAGAGATTAAAAAAGAAACAACTCACAGTCTCAATCATGCCTTCCCACCCTAGTGCCACTACTCACCAAGGTTTTTAACAACTGGCTTCCTGAACTGGGTTAGTTAACGTAGCTCAATGGAGGGAGTCTCAGATATGCTGCTGAAAACATGACCTCAGTCTTACTGTCATTAAAATATAAGACATTAAGAGACATCCAGGCCTTCAAGTCTTCAAGGATTCTATCAGCACGCTGATAGAGTTCCCATCTTTCTTTATTAGTGGAATATAAATCCATAATATAGCAGAGCCATCATTGGAGTATTCTCTCTATGTCGTGAGGCAGCCAGAAGAGAGCTTAAATGTAAGACTCAACTCAGGGAAATAAAATCAATGATCCTTCAATACAAACCAGGATCAACACACTGAGTGGAAGAAAATGGCTAAAATATCCACAGATGCAGAGGCAGGTCAAAAACTAAAATAGAGCAAAAAAATCTGAGGCAACTAGAATAAATGATGAAATAACACCAGGAATGAAGACAAACTGGCAAAGAAAAGCTGCAGAGCGAGAGGCTTAATAATCAAGGCAGATGACAACAAGGCCCTGTTCGAATTCATGGGCTGCGTCCTCAGAAGGCCATATTCGAAGGACGATTACGTCATAACGCGGTGCCGAGGTCTGTCGGATTCCAAGACTCCTCGTTATGCGGGCTTAAAATGCGTCCTTCTTTTTGCCCGATTTGAAGGATGGGTCAGATGTCTCCTCGCTATCCTGGGATATCCCAGGATTCATTGCGAGACCAAGCAAGCCGGCTGCTTCATGATTAGAGGAAATGGTACTTAGCGCTGAAGAGTGATGAATGTTGGAAGTGTAGATTAATATAATACAAGTATGTGAATATTTCCATCTGAAATGAATGAAAATAGTTGTTTTAAATGGTTACTGAGTCAGATATGTGGCGGTAATGTTTGATTTATCTAAAGGTTTTTATCTATTACTGTGTAAACAGGTTTGGCTATAATTTAAGGACGGATTTTAATTATTTTATTGCTGTTTTGCACAATTTGCTTAACTAAGTATTTTTTGTTGTTGAATATTAGAGATTTGGCAGATATAGTTTTCATGCACAAATTGTTTAGATTTACTTATATCTTTCTACCCCTTTAATAGAACAGAACAGAACATCTCTTTATTGACCCACAATGGGCAGATTTACAGCAGCAGAAAGATTATTGAAAATGGTCACACAAATGAGGACCTTAGAAAAATGTATAAGAATAACATAATAGGGAAGAGTTAAAATATAAACAAGAAAATACTGCATAGTATTTTAACAATATAAAACTGGAGAATGAATAACCAATATGCAGCTATAGACATTTTTACAGTAATGGATATTTGAAAATAGCAGCAACATCAGAGATGAGCAGAATGACAGCAGCAGGTTATTTAACTGACTAAGGTTTCTATCATTACATTTGATTTTATTTGTTCCTGCTCCCGGTGGTTGGAACCTTTATTCCACCTTTATTCCACTTTTACGGTTGCTAAGCAACCGTAAAAGTTAAGCAACCCTAACCCTTCGGCGGTAAAGCCTGCTGAAGGGTAGACCTGTTTGAATTCACATCCAAAACTCTTCCGGTCTCCTTATTTTCAAGGACTTCGAAGGATCCAGTCTAGGTAGAGCGCGTCCTTGGAGGATGCAGCCCAGATTTTTGAACAGAGCCATCATACATAAGACCTGTCCTTCAAATCGGGCAAAAAGAAGGACGCATTTTAAGGTCGCATAACGAGGACTATTGGAATCCGACCAGACCTCGGCGCCGCGCTATGACGTCATCGCCCTTCGAATCTGGCCTTCTAGGTTTTCGAACAGAGCAAAAATCAAACCAGTAAACGAACTAAACTATAATCTTTTAAAGAATAATAATGTTTTACTTGAGAAAAATAAATAAATTAAAATCCTCTCCTTTTTATCTCTCCTCTGTTCCTCTGATCTCTATTTATTCACTGGATTGCTGATAGACCGTTGGTAGAACACGGTGCTGTGACGTCACCAGCCAGTCAGAATGTAAACATTGGTGTTTTTTTTGTTTTTTATTTATTTATTTATTTTATTGAAGATTATGAACAATTCTACACTATCAAATGGCATGTACATACATTAGGACAACAAGCCTCAGAGGCTTAAGGAATACATCATTATAAGACAGCAATTTAAAAAAAAGTTAAATAAAAATATAAATAAAATTTTGTCAGACATCAAAGAGAGAGATAGCAGAACAACAAAAAGAAACAGAAAGAGACAAAGGGGTAAAAGAACTCAGATCATTAAAGGCGTCTCAGAGGTGTAATCCATGCTGGTTTTGATCTGTTTTAAGGTTCTGAAGTGGTTTTCATTAAAAGGTCTTTAAAGGCTGTAAAGTCAGGTTTTCTATCAGCCCATTTACAGGAATGGATGAAGAATTTCACAAAGATCATCAGGTTGGTCAGAATGAGGTCGGTTCTTCTGTCTCTGCGGGTGGTTCCAAATATTATATCCTCTCTTTCTAGGGGAAGATGGAGGGAAAGTTTGGTTGAGATCCAGTCCTGAAAGTTTCTCCAAAATGTACCAGTGAGCAAAGAATAGAAGAAGAGATGATCTGTTGTTTCAATGTCGTCGTCACTAAAGGTTCAGCTGTTAGTGTCAAAGTTGAATCTTTGTCTTAATAGTTCCCTGGATGGAAAAATGTTATTGAGAATTTTAAATGAACTTACTTAGCTTTAGGACTGAGAGGATATTTAAGGTAAGCAGTTCTCCACTTATTGACCTCTGAATCAGAAAAAGATGGAGTTTTTATTTGGTCGGAGAGGAAATATAAAATGAGTCAGATGCTGATGCATCTGTTTGTTAGAATTACTTTGATCCAAAAGGTTAACTCCAACCAGTTGAAGAGCGGGTAACTGAAGGTTAGCTGATTGATTATATTTTGAGCCAGATGTTTGACTGCAGTGGGGACAGAATTCATTACTGTTTTAAACTGAGCGTGTGAGCAATCCAGATTATATAATAAGCTAAATTCACCATAAGATAACCAATCTCCACTGTTAAGAAAATGTCTTATGGACCAAACACCTTTTTTTAACCAGTGATCCAAATACAGAGACTTATTTCTGTGTAACACATCTCTGTTGTTCCAGATGGGAGTCTGCTGAGGAGGAAAGCTGTGTGTGAACATAAGTTTCCATAACAATAAAACCTGCGTGTGAAAGGAAGATAACTGAACAGGAAGTCTGTTCACACTAAAGTCACATCTAAGAACAAAATCCAAGCCTACAATTATTTTAAATAAACCTTTGGGAAGACAGAACCAGAAACTATTTCCATTCATTAAAAAGGATTTCAACCAGTTTTACCTTTAAGCCAGCATTTAAACATTCAAAGTCAATAGCTTGTAAACCACCATCTCTAAAGTCTTTAACTATAATTGCGTTCTTTAAGTAGTGGACTCGATTTTGTTCTGTTATGTTTTTGTGGGTTCTTAGAGAGACGAGGCAAAGCCGTGTTCAAGACGGGATGGAACAATTCTTTATTTTTCCCCCTGGGAACATATCAACACATTGGTTCCTACCTTGATACCACTACATCCCCCTTTCTCAACAGGAACAATAAATTTTTAACACATAGGTGACTCTTACACAGCACTGAGTGCTAAATTACATTGTAAACCATTGTTTCTGCTTTTTTTTCTTCATACACATCTGTATTCAAAATACAGTTTTATTTATAACTAACTCAAAATACACTTTTTTTGTGTGTTTAACAGTTAACTTACTATTTACCTGCACTGCATAACAACCTCTTTACACCAACATTTCTTGAACCGATTAGGGGATGGGTAAGATGGCCCAGACCCCTGAACCAAAAATGAGGATTATTCTGCCCCATAACCCATCTCAAGTAACATAGTCTTTCATGTACCCTGGTGGTTTTCTGACTCTTGTAGGATAGCGTTTCTCAGGCTGTGGAGACTATTGACCGGAGTCAGGGAGTCTCTCAGTTTTTGGTTCAGTCTCTGTCAGATGGTTTTCTGCCGATGGAACATTAACGTGCAGCTGTGGAGCCACTGGTGTTTCAGATAGATGATACCTGTTTCTCCTGAGGCTGCCACCTGGTGTCTCAACGATGTAAGACCTGGGAGTGCCTGCAGTGGACACCACCGTTCCTCTCTGCTGCATGTCCCTGACCCAGACATGGTCTTCTGGTTGCAAGCTAGGCATGTCAAAAGCTCTGTGTCTCCTGTTGTCATTCTGAGTTTGTCTCAATCTATAACTCTTTTCTGTTTTTCTCACTTTTCCTAAGTCAGCTCTGTTTGGTTCCACCTGTGAGGGAATCACAGGGACAGTAGTGTGTATGTTACGCCCCATGAGTAGTTGTGTAGGACTATACCCATTGGCTAAGGGTGATGCTCTATAAGCCATCAGAGCTAAATACGGATTACTGGATCGTCCGGATTGCCCGCTCTACTTCACCATTGCTTTGTGGAAAGTCAGGACTAGATGTAACATGTGAAAAGCCCCAATTTTGTGCAAACTTTTGGAAGGCCGCAAATGCAAATTGCGGACCATTGTCTGAGTGCACAGTTTCTGTAAAGCCATGTCTGGCAAAAATTGATTTACAGTGGTCAATAACAGCCTCTGAAGTGGTAGATAAAAGTTTTGCAATTTCAAAGAACCTAAAAAAAGTAATCAACCAGTACTAGGTATTGATTCTTGCCAAATTGAAACAAGTCTGCACCAACTTTACACCATGGACGTGAAGGAAAGTCTGAAGCTAACATTGCTCTTTGTTCTGAATTCACTCAGGTGTCAGTTATCGACTAGTTTTGACAGATCTTTGCTGAGACCTGGCCACCACACAGATTGTTTAGCACGTTCCCTGCATTTTGTGATGCCTAAGTGGCCCTTGTGTAGCTTGTTCAGAATATCAAGTCTCAGTGACTTTGGTATTACTTATCTACACCCAAGTAATAACAGACCATTCTGAACTGTAAGCTCACCTGCAAAAGGTAAGTAGGGTTGAAAAGTCTTTTCAATGTCAAATTTTTTGGCCTACCACTTATACAAAACTGCTTCAGTTGTTGCAGAACTTCATCCTTGTCCTAGTGCATTTGTATTTATTTTAGTCTCTTCTCAGTTGCTGGGATGCTTGCGACTATGGCGTCTGTGTAGAGTTCAATCTCCTCCTTGTGAAGATGATCCCCGGAATATGCAACTGGTGCTCTTGATAGAACATCCGCAGTGACTATTTCCTTGCCTGCTACATGTGAGATTGTGAATGAAAATCTCATGAGTCTCATTCTCAAACTCTGAATATGTGGAGGAAGTTCATCCAGAGTTCTTGAGCAAAACAGTAGAACAAGTGGTTTGTGATCGGTTTGAATGTGAAAGTCTTTCCCAATCAAAAACTCTGCAAATCTCTCACAAGCCCACGTAGTGGCCAGCACTTCTTTCTCGATCTGTGCATATCGTTGTTCTGTGGTGGTCAGCACTCGAGATGCATACGCTACTGGCTTCCAGTCTGCATTGCCTTTTTTCTGCAGTAGAACGGCACCAAGACCATATGAAGATGAATCAGCAGAGACCAGCATGTCTGCTGAAGGATCATACAGCGCAAGTCCTGGGGGTGTTGTCAAATCTTGTTTGATGCTCCTAAAAGCCAGCTTTTGCTGTTGCCCCAAATTCCACATATTACTCTTTTTCAAAAGTTCTCTGAGTGGCCTTGTCTTTTCCGCTAAATGAGGCAAAAATTTTCCCAGGTGGTTTGCCATACCTAGAAAGCGTCTCACCTCTGAAATGTCGCTTGTTTTTTTCATGGCTGTCACTGCGGTCACTTTCTCTGGGTCCGGACTGACCCCGTTGGCCTCAATAACTTGACTAAGGAACTTAATTCTTGACTTGGAAAACTCACATTTATCGTTGAGTGTCACACCTGCATTCCTCAAACGATCAAGAACTCTTCTTAGCTGCTCGTCATGCTCATCCTGGCTTGATCCCCAAATTAGAACATCATCCATTTGACAAACAACTCCCTCCAAGCCCTCCAGAATTTGCTGCATGCGTTTTTGGAAATGTTCTGGTACTGAAGAGAGTCAAAAACAAAGACGATTGTAGCAATAGCGACCAAAGGGAGTGATAAAAGTCGTGAGCAAGGAGGATTCCTTAATTATAGGAATTTGCCACAAACCAGCATTGGCATGTAGCCAGTTTTAATTTCGTCAGCTTTTTTAAATTTAGTCTTAGTCTTTGTCACAATGACAAAAATCTATTTTAGTCTTAGTCATATTTAGTCATTGCCTTCCCGATTTAGTTTTAGTCTTAGTCTAAATGACGAAAATCAATTTTAGTCTTAGTCCAGTTTTAGTCAACACTGTAAATAATAGAACTTCTCCACATACTGCTTTTTTAAACATATATATCACACTGTACAGAATAAAACTTCACCACACACTGCTTCTCTTTTCTCTATTTTATTTATATAACACTGTGCAGAATAGAACTTCACACACTGATTCTCTTTTTAACATATATCACACTGTAAACATTAAACCTTTTGTCAGCTTGTTTCATCATATCCATAATGTCTTCATCCTCAATGGTCCCTGCAGTGAGGCCAGAACGCAGTGAGATGAAACCCCAGGGGTGGGGGTGCATCTCTGCAACAGACTTTCCTTCCTACCCAACCTCTGATTTGGCTGTGGTGTCACTGTGTCAGGTATCTAGTTGGGAGGAAGAAATTTAAACAATTAATATCCAGTTTATCAGTAGAACATCTTTCTTCTATGACAGAGAGACACACAGGCACAGGAAGGCACACACACATACAGCCAGATGCATGCGCGCCCGCGCACACGCATATACATTCACATGCATGCACCATGCATGCACTAACACACCCGTTCCTACTACTACAGGCCCACCCGTTCCTTACCGTCTTCCATATGTCAGCTGTTGGCTCCTCAGATGTCGCTTGATTTTCGTTGTTCTTCCCTGCCAATTTGAAGCTGCAGACTCTTTGGTGGCGTCCTTCCTCCGGTGTTTTCCTTTGTGATATAAACGAAATGGCTCCATACATCCAGGCGTTGTTTAACAAACCGCACACCAGTCTCCGCAATGACTGCGAAGTTGAGCTATGAGTATAAGCCCTCTGCTACTACCGACTGAGCGGCACGAGACACTGTGGGACAGGCGCCGTGTAGGGACAAACGGCGCAACAACGCCTAATCTTCTATGACGCTCAAGAAACGCTTATATTAACAATTACAAATTAATCATAAACAATCATAAACAATTACATTACATTTCTTAATGTCCATTCGTCAATGGATCGTAAATTTCGTCTGTCGTAGTCTCAATGACGAAAATTATTTTTTGTTTTCGTCATATTTTTTATTTTCTGGAATCTATTTTTTTGTTATCGTCTCGCAACATATTCTCATTATCAGTGCGTATGAAATCGTACGAAAAGTTATGCACACTATTTCGTACGTTTTGGACGTTTTTCCTCAAAAAACCACATCAGTGCGCATGCGCTGGCAGACAGAAAAAAAAAGCAGATCCGCGAACGGACGTAAAAATGGGAAAAACAGTGCAATCATCACTTATTCATGTCTCTAACTACGTTGATTGCTGTTTTATATCTTAGGATTAGGGTTAGGGTCAGGGTTAGGGCTAATTGTAATTTATATTCTATATTGTTGAATGGTGCATCAGATACGCATGCGCATACGACGAAAAAAACGTCCAAAGCGTACGAAGTTACGGTGCATAACTTTTCGTACGATTTCATACGCACTCATAATGAGAATAGGTTGCGTGTCGTCATAGTCACGAGAAAAAGGGGCGTTGACAAAATATTTTCATCATCGTCACGGTTGACGAAATTAACACTGCATCTAGCTTTGAAAATACCTTGGCACTGGAGAGCTGTCCTAAAGTGTTTTCAACTGAAGGAAGCTGATGTCTCTCTCTCACCTTGGAGATGACTCCTTCTTGCTCCATTCGATTCAGCTCCTCTTTTACTTTTGGCAGTAGAGGGAGAGAGGTACGCCTGGGTGTTGAAACTGAAAATGGTTGTGCTCCAGGTTTGAGAAAGATGTTGTATTCTCCTTTCATTGTGCCTAGTCCTGAAAAGAGCTCTGGAAACTAATTTTTAATAGTCTCTTTAGAGTCCAAAGTAGTTACATCAAGCCTTGCAACTAGTTGAAGTGCTGTCGCTGCTTGCCTACTCAGCAAAGGTGTATTTAGTCCTTCAACCACATAAATGTCTTGCATAACGTGTTTGTCTTTTCTTTGCAAAGTAGCTTTGAATTTTCCTTGTGATCTACCTGGCCCCATGAGCACTTTTTTAGTTTTCTGTAGTTCACTGTACAGTCCCTTCTCATGCATATGTGTTGGGACTGCAGTCACATCAGCACCAGTGTCAATTTTAAACACTGCACTGTTATTGTTAATTTTTAATTCTGTCATCCATGCACTGTCTGCAGAATCACTTGACAATGTTCCTAAAAATGTAATCTCCTCTGAAGATGCATCCTCTGAGTCTGTTGTCACATGTACTTCATGCACTTCCTTTGATTTGCACACCCTTGCAAAATGTCCTTTCTTTTTGCAGTTATTGCATATGACCTCTCTTGCTAGACATTGGAGAAATGTGTGTCCTTTTTCGCCTCTGCATCTTGTGCAGGGTCAGGCTTTTTTAAACGTCTGATTCGGCTGCCATTTGTTTTGTTTGACTCTGACGCCCCCTTGTGGCTTTTGGTGCACACTGTCAAGCTGCGTATTCACAACTTCTGCCTTGAAGTTCGTCTTTAATAGCTCTTGCTGCTTCTTAATGAGTTCACTTAATAATATTTCTTTGAGCTACAAAGTGAGCCTCAAATCTTTGTTTGACTGTCTCGTACTCACTTGCTTGTTCTGGACTGAGATGTAGGGAAACTAAAATACACTATATTGCCAAAAGTATTTGCTCACCTGCCTTGACTCACATATGAGCTTAAGTGACATCCCGTTCCTAAGCCATAGGGTTCAATATGACGTCGGTCCACCCTTTGCAGCTAGAACAGCTTCAACTCTTCTGGGAAGGCTGTCCACAAGGTTTAGGAGTGTGTTTATGGGAATTTTTGACCATTCTTCCAGAAGCGCATTTGTGAGGTCGCACACTGATGTTGGACGAGAAGGCCTGGCTCTCAGTCTCCGCTCTAATTCATCCCAAAGGTGTTCTATCGGGTTGAGGTCAGGACTCTGTGCAGGCCAGTCAAGTTCATCCACACCAGACTCTGTCATCCATGTCTTTATGGACCTTGCTTTGTGCACTGGTGCACAGTCATGTTGGAAGAGGAAGGGGCCAGCTCCAAACTGTTCCCACAAAGTTGGGAGCATGGAATTGTCCAAAATGTCTTGGTATGCTGAAGCATTCAGAGTTCCTTTCACTGGAACTAAGGGGCCAAGCCCAGCTCCTGAAAAACAACCCCACACCATAATCCCCCCTCCACCAAACTTTACACTTGGCACAATGCAGTCAGACAAGTACCGTTCTCCTGGCAACCGCCAAACCCAGACCCGTCCATCAGATTGCCAGATGGAGAAGCGCGATTCGTCACTCCAGAGAACGCGTCTCCACTGCTCTAGAGTCCAGTGGCGGCGTGCTTTACACCACCGCATCCGACGCTTTGCATTGCACTTGGTTATGTATGGCTTGGATGCAGCTGCTCGACCATGGAAACCCATTCCATGAAGCTCTCTGCGCACTGTTCTTGAGCTAATCTGAAGGCCACATGAAGTTTGGAGGTCTGTAGTGATTGACTCTGCAGAAAGTTGGCGACCTCTTCGCACTATGCGCTTCAGCATCCGCTGACCCCGCTCCGTCAGTTTACGTGGCCTACCACTTCGTGGCTGAGTTGCTGTCGTTCCCAAACACTTCCATTTTCTTATAATACAGCTGACAGTTGACTGTGGAATATTTAGGAGCGAGGAAATTTCACGACTGGATTTGTTGCACAGGTGGCATCCTATCACAGTTCCACGCTGGAATTCACTGAGCTCCTGAGAGCGACCCATTCTTTCACAAATGTTTGTAAAAACAGTCTGCATGCCTAGGTGCTTGAATTTATACACCTGTGGCCATGGAAGTGATTGGAACACCTGATTCCAATAATTTGGATGGGTGAGCAAATACTTTTGGCAATATAGTGTATCTTCTGCTTCCTCCCCCATACAGTAAATTAACGCATTTACTTGGTTTTCGTCGGCTTGTATATCCAGACCCGACACCACCTGAAATCTTTCAAAGCGTTTTATCCACTTCGTCCAATCTTCTGCCTTGAATGAGAACTGCTCTGGCGGTTTTATTTGATATTGTGCCATTTTTTTATTTTTTATTTTATTTTTATACCCTCTGGTATTTACGCTCGTCTTTTCGGCCCTTCTTCTTGAACAGCACTCTTAAGCACATTCTGACACCATGTTCTGTTATGTTTTTGTGGGTTCCGAGACAGCCACTCCATTTTGGTTAAATAGGCTCTCCCAAACAGGGTCAGATCTCTTTGGAGCCATCTGTGTAACCGAGATCTGCAATTCTATATTTTATTCTCTATGTTGACCTTTTTTACTGGGTTTAGCATCTTTAGTTATTAAAACACCAAAATAATTAACTAGAATTGTAATACACCTAGTGGTGCAACCTGGACACATCTTCAGTAACTCTCCCGAGATCACTGTGTGTTTCGGGTCTCAGTCATACACCCTCACTCGGGCGACGTAGCTGGGGGTGATCCGTTCCCCGACTTGTGTCCAGGTAGCGCACTATGCCTCGCCTACCCACTCCTCAACCAGAGCCACCGTGAAGCCTTTTCAGCTGCTTCCAAGATGTTCTTGGTGGCTCTTCGCCTCTGTAGACCGCAAACCCTTAGGAGTCCAAGGACACGATGTAGAGATCTGCCTGCGAAGCCCCTGCACCCCACTTCAATAGGCTCGCAGCAGGGCTTCCAGCCATTCCTCCAGCACTCAGCCACGAGTTCATTGGGGCCTGGTGCTGATGCCGCTCTGCATATTTAGCCCTCTTCCTCTCCTGGGCTTCCTCTATTCTGTCCTCCCAAGGAACAGTTAGTTCAAGCAGCACAACCTGCCTGGTGGAAGTTGATGACAGCACCATGTCCGGGCGGAGTGTCGTGGCTGCAATGTAATCCGGGTATCTCAACAGCCTCCCCAGATCGATCAAGAGCCGCCAGTCCCTTGCTATCATGAGCAGGCCCCCTTGGGTCTTCTTGGAGGGTTGCAGTTTCTCCCCTGCTCGAAAAAAAGGCAATCATGCTCCTGGTTAGAGGTCGACTCTTGCTGGTGTTTATGCCAGTGCAGTTGGTATCTGCTATTGCCCTCAGGACCTGGTCATGGCGCCAGCGGTATCTGCCATCTCCCAGGGCCTTTGGGCAGCAGCTTAACCAGTTCTAAACGGAGAATCTTAAATAAAAATCTTTTGGTTTTATTACAATAAAACAATGTTCAGTTCATTCCTCTTCTTGCTCACATAGACGACATTTATCTACAGTGAATTTAAATTTGGAGCACATGAATTGGTTGGAAGGACGTCATGTTTGGCTGAACGTATTTAGCCCACATCCAGACCACACTCGGCAACAGGGATCAGTTAACTGTTTATTTAGTATAAGAGAGAGAGATTAGATGGAAGCAACGGAGACGACGAGGGAGCAACAGAACCGGGACCCGTTTGACTTCTGAAAGGAGAGGTTAGTAATTAGTCGGGAAGGGTGATCAGGCGAAACTGAATAGAGGAACGTGAGCTTACCACCGGACGCAGCAACCTAACCAGGGGAGGACCGAGCGGACTCAGGCTCTGATCGATGGAGCTGGTGGCAGGTATCTCAGTGACCGGTGGGGTTCGGGTTTGAGGGTGGTTCAAGCTGCGCTTACTTTCCTGCGATCCGAGGCAGCAGGAGAAACCAGACTGGATCAAAGCACCTTGCTTGGAGCCGGGAGAAAGGGAGGACCTAGTGGGGACTGGAGTCAGCACGAGTGGGACCCTCCAGGAAGGCGATCGTGAGGAAACCTGGGGAGCAAAGAGGTTGGTATTAACAAGGGAAGTCAGTACTCATTTGAGAAACTGTGGCCTTAGGCGTACCACTACGGTTTACACTCTGGTGACCTCCTGCTGTCCGCATACTGCTCTTATAGCGCGATCAGACGCAGCTCAACCAGCGGCAGGTGCGCGCGCCCCGCCCACCTGTCAACTGCAGACACCTGCGGAGAAAGCAGAACCGGCAGAAACTGCACGGCTCTGTCGGCTGAGTCCTGAAAAAGGATAAATGTCATTTAAAGTTTTGAAATTAATTTCTTTATATTAAGACGGAATAGCAAATTTAAGATACCTGGTTCTTAAAGCATAGATATCATTTTTGGAGTTTTGTTATAATGGGAAAAGTCTGTTACTTGGATTAGGATTGTTGACACTTTTCTTAAAAAGATGTTTTTGCATTTTTCTATTATTATATTGATTCCTTTAATAAATATATTTTTAAGTTTAGGAACTGGGATATTACTGAGGCGACCTTGAACTATCAATGTTTTTGGGATAGAATTTATAATTTGTCCATATTCCTGGGATGAGAATTAGGCGTTGTATTTATTATTTAAATCATCCAGTGACCATAACTCTCCATCACTTCTCACTGCTGTTCTGGGTGTTAATAACATTTTGGAGGAGCTTCAACAGCAGAACCGTATCAGATTTATAATCCCACTGCAGAGATATTAGAATCTGGTCCTGAGGCTGATGTGTTTTGTCATCAATTTATGATTTTCCAGCTCTGACCTTGTTTACCTCTTCTGCCGGCCGGGTGTTGAGCGATCATGGGAAAAACTGTCTCAATTTGTTTGTAAGACTCCACAGAAAAATGATATCCAGTCCTATTTCCCATAAAATAATCTCATGTGTCATAATAATCCACCAAAGGTTATTTTTTAGCCATTTTTAGCGTGGACCAGTTTACCAATCGGTGTGCTACCAACATCAATCATAACTTCCACCCTAACTATCAGATTTAGTTTTACATTACTTGACATCACCCTAAGGTGCTCACCCCCTTTGAAAATCCTGGATCCGCCCCTGTTGTCCTGATTACTCTTTCCATCTGACTCGTTTAGAATGAATTGCTGATTTTCCTCCTTTTATTCAGTCAGACTGAAAGTGTCCCATTGAGCTGTCTGCTATAAATTTTCCCATTGTGAGACAATAAAGAGCTTTTCTATTCTATTCTATAAAAGGGGTAGAAAGATATACGTAAATCTAAACAATGTATGTACAAAAAATGTATCTGCAAAATCTCTAATATGCAACACAAACATTTCTTAGTTAAGTATATTGTGCAAAACAGCAATAAAAGTTTTTTTAACTCCTATCAGATTTATAGCCCCCCCCTGCAGATATATTAGAATCTGTCCTTAAATTACAGCCAAACTCATTTACACAGTAACAGATAAAAACCTTTAGATAAATCAAACTTTACCGCCACATATCTGACTCAATAACCATTAAAACAACTATTTTCATTCATTTCATTCACAGACTGGATTATATTAAACTGAACTTCCAATTTTCACCACTGTTCGTAACAAGTAAAAATGGGAACTACAGAACTGATTCTTTTAGATTAGGTATATATATTAGGGTGAGCATATTTAGATTTCCATAAAGAGGACACTTTGCCCAGCCTCCAGACGGATTCAGACAGGCTTCTCAAAGGTTCATTAACAGCTTTATTATACCTAAATACCTGTTAATAACTGTAACAAGCAGTAAAAATATGAGAAAATTAATAAGTCCTTTATAATACATGAATGATATCTAAACATGACCTCTTCTATATTAGTAAATACAGCTTCAACAAATGTTCCCAGGTCTAACAAAGTACTCAGTCAACTTTGCAGAATAACTCTCACCTCTCAGAGCTTTGTCAGGTTTTTCAGTGTCCATGTGAGCTTTGAGATCTCCAGCACCTTTATTAGACACTGAAACTAATGAGCCAGCTTTGCACACGGTGCACTCAGCCTCCCACTGGACTAAAAATCTTTGCTGGAATTCATCTGTGAAGCTGCACTTTCATTTTTCGCATTTTGTAATGATTTTTAATAAATAAAAATATTGGATTTGGTTCCCTTCAGGCTGCATTGTGAACACAGCCATAGTTAGATCCTTCATTCCTCTAGTTGCTTGGTTGTAGCGGCTCTGGACACACAGTTATAGCAACTGAAACACTTGTTTTATCAGGTGCCAAACCAACTGGGCCAGAATACGTACCTACATTATTTCCTAATCTAAGTTCTTCAACAAGCAAAGGAGGATTTATCCAATGGCCAGATTTGAACACACTCAGGCTCTAAAAAGCAAAAAGATTAATGCTGATGGAGGAGCAACAGGAAAGACTGGAGAAGACAGAAGGTGAATGCCATTAAACTATTTATTTTACAGCTTTAGTTTGGCTGAAAATAGCAGAGAAAACATGGAAAAAGATTGTTTCTAATTTATATGAAACCATAGAAAGAAACACATTTTTACAATCCATGAGGTTTTTATTGCTGCTCGTTCATCAATTTAGAAGTGATTACAATAATTAAAAACATCCACAGCAGAATATAATCCATAAAATCAGTTGTATAAAATAGGTGATAGTTACTTTCAATCATAGCAGGTAAATAGAACATCTACAGAATCAAGAACAAAACTATTAGAATTAGTTCAAAGGAAAATTATACTTTCAAAACATCTTTAAAAAGCAGAAACTTCACACTTCTAGAGGAGAGTCAGATTTCTTTAATACATTATTAAGACAAAGGCTTTTTACCAAGTTAAAGCAGGTTCAAATTGATCAGTAAAAATAACAGCAACATCATCAATCTAGTTTATCTTTTTAAACAAACATGTTTCATCATTTTAGGACTTCAGTTTACCTGAACTACAGACTCCAGCCTCTAAACTGAGTTCTTTGATGTCCCGTAGTTTAACCCCATAATCCCAGCACCGCCTTTCAAGGTGGCTGGAGCTACTTTGCAACATTAATTAGCTTGTAGCTGACTAACTATGAGACTGACACACACTTCTATATGTCCCAAATCTTCATCTGAGACTCCTCTATAGATGATCTACTTCATTCTAATATCTATTGACCATAGCTCTAACACTGTGGCTAAAACAGTTGGAGTTTTGGTGGGCCTGGTTTCAACAACACACGTAGCAGGGCTGATTGATGCATTGCTAATGAAAGCCAACAAGACACTGAATTAGCTAAACTCTGATCATTTGCAGCCGACCTTTAAAAAATCCTCCAAAAACATCAGCAGAACTGAGCAAAGCACATTAAATCTGTCCTACCTTTGCTTTTATTTTAGTCTGAATTAAGTCTGTCTCTGGAATATATCCAACCAATAACTTATCATTCAGCTAAAAGATTCTAAATCTCAAAAATAAAAACTTGTGAGTTTTTATTCTAAATACTTTCATTGAAAAAAGTTGTGCTACACCATGCCAAAATGTTACAGCAGGGCTCCATCTGGATCAGCAAACTTGCTTCATCTGTAACCAATGTTACAGATGAAATGTTGTCGTTGCACTTTATGTTTATTCCCTTCATAACAGAAAAAGTGAAAAATTGTGAATGTAAACATCTTTTTGTTAGGACAACGTTCTTTTTTTGACCATTTAAATTTCCTCAGGCCCAAAATTTTTACCTTTGATATGTTCACATCCACATATTCACCCAGGACCTGAATATTTACCAGGTTTACATTATAACACCTTATCTGTTCCAGTTTCTATGTGAAATGAGCTTTATTAATTAACAGCTTAATCAAAACTTTGCTCAAAAGATCATTAACTGTGGGTTTCTCATGTAATGAGGTGAAGCTGTCTAGATAGAAATTTTTATCACCAGTCAAACATAGAAAACGCCTCTACTGTTCATTCCTGTGGCGTCTAACTGCTGTGATTAATATGAAACAATGTTTAAATATATATATATATATATATATATATATATATATATATATATATATATATATATATATATATATATAAATAAATCATTCCACATCCTGCTTGAATAACTGTCACCCAAAGACTCAAATTATCTTGTTTAAAACCTTTGTTACAAATGTATGTGATTGATGTGTTCATCAAGATTAGATTTCCGAGTGAAGCGTTTTCCACAGGACAGACATAAAAAAGGTTTCTCACCTGTGTGAATTCTCATGTGTGTATCAAGACTAGATTTCTGAGTGAAGCTTTTTCCACAGGACAGACATTCAAAAGGTTTCTCACCTGTGTGAATTCTCATGTGTGTATCAAGATGAGATTTCCGAGTAAAGCTTTTTCCACAGGACAGACATTCAAAAGGTTTCTCCCCTGTGTGAATTCTCATGTGTCTATCAAGATGAGATTTCTGAGTAAAGCTTTTTCTACACGAAAGACATTCAAAAGGCTTCTCACTTGTATGATTTATCTTGTGTCTAGCAAGATGAGATTTCCGAGTAAAGCTTTTTCCACAGGTAAGACATTCAAAAGGTTTCTCCCCTGTGTGAATTCTCATGTGTCTATCAAGATGAGATTTCCGAGTGAAGCTTTTTCCACAGGTAAGACATTCAAAAGGTTTCTCCCCTGTGTGAATTCTCATGTGTCTATCAAGATGAGATTTCTGAGTTAAGTTTTTTCCACAGGACAGACATTCAAAAGGTTTCTCCCCTGTGTGAATTCTCATGTGTGTATCAAGACTAGATTTCTGAGTCAAGCTTTTTCCACAGGACAGACATTCAAAAGGTTTCTCACCTGTGTGAATTCTCATGTGTGTATCAAGATGAGATTTCCGAGTAAAGCTTTTTCCACAGGACAGACATTCAAAAGGTTTCTCACCTGTGTGAATTCTCATGTGAGTATTAAGGTCAGATTTCTTAGTGAAGTTTTTTCCACAGGACAGACATTCAAAAGGTTTCTCACCTGTGTGAATTCTCATGTGAGTATTAAGGTCAGATTTCTGAGTGAAGTTTTTTTCACAGGACAGACATTCAAAAGGTTTCTCACCTGTGTGGATTCTCATGTGTGTATCAAGAGTAGTTTTAATAGTAAAGCGTTTTCCACAAGACAGACATTCAAAAGGCTTCTCTCCTGTGTGAATTCTCACGTGTCTATTAAGATGAGATTTCTGAGTGAAGTTTTTTCCACAGGAGAGACATTCAAAAGGTTTCTCACCTGTGTGAATTCTCATGTGAGTATTAAGGTCAGATTTCTCAGTGAAGTTTTTTCCACAGGACAGACATTCAAAAGGTTTCTCACCTGTGTGAATTCTCATGTGTCTATCAAGATAAGATTTCTGAGTGAAGTTTTTTCCACAGGACAGACATTCAAAAGGTTTCTCACCTGTATGAATTCTCACATGTTTATCAAGATCAGATTTCTGAGTGAAGTTTTTTCCACAGGACAGACATTCATGAAACTTCTGACCTTTGTGAGTTCTCATGTGAACCATTAAATGTTCTTTATTTAGAAAAGTTTCTCCACATGTCAAACATGGGAAAGGTTGCTGCTCTTCATGCTCACTAATAGGGAGCTCCATGGTTTCCTCTTTTGTCCAGGGATGTTCTGGTTCTTGCTGCTCTTCTTTTATCTGCAGAGGTTCTTGTTCCTCTTGGTCCAAACTGGAATTCCTCTCCTGTCCACAGAGCTGTTGGTCAAGGAAATCCTCCTCTTTTCCAACAAAATCCTGCAGGCGGTCTGAAAGACAAACACAGCAGACAGACTTATTATTGCAAGTTAAAGAAAGGACACCTCACATAAAAGCACCAAACTCTGTCCTTCAGTTTGTAGGGCAAGTAGATCCTTTAATCATCATTGTGTCAATCTAACTACATACAAACAGACTGGAACTACATCTCCCATCATGCAATCTGATAGTACAGTCACAGGTTTGGACCTCCACTTTTATCTTTAATAGGGGTGGCTTAAAAAAAATCAATTTAATCGATTTTGGATCGATTCCAGTAAGATTTAACAAAATCGATGTGTAGGGAATGAGATCGATTAGTTTTATAGAGACGTGAGTGACGTTGACGTACAAGAGCAGGCGTGGGCAAATGCAAAATGGCCGACGCAAGTAACACACCGCTCCGCAAGCCGTCCCAATTAAAGTCTGACGCCTGGATTTAAAAGAACTAAAGACAATGTGGTGGATAAAGCCAAAGTGGTCTGCAAGATCTGTCAAGCAGAGGTCAGCTACTGTTAATAAACTACAAATCTCCAAATCCACTGACAAGGTATCATGCTATGCTAAAATCTGACAACAAACCTTCCAGAGCTACACAAAAAAAATGGAGGGACTCGATAGCATTACCAGCAAATTCTCCGCGGGCCATCAAGATAACTGAGGCCATTGCAAAGATTTACGGCCCTACTCTGTGGTGGAAAATGAAGGCTTTAAGCAGCTCATTCATGTGCTCCAACCACACTATGTCATGGTGCAACGCAAACATCTGACTGACACAGTTATCACCATGATGTACACACGAGTGAAATGGGACATCCAAATGAAAATGAAGTAAACAGAGAGAGCCGGCATAACTTGTGACACATGGACATCACTGTCAACGCAGTCCTACATGACACTACATTGACAATGAGTGGCGCATCGTGTCTCATGTCCTACAGACCACTGAAGTTACCTGGAGCCACACTGCTGCGAATATTGCTAATATGTTGACAGGGGCCATACAGAAATGGGGGCTGAGCAGCAAACACCCAGCAGTTGTTATGGACAATGCTGCAAATATGGTTCTTGCAGTGGAAGCAACGCAGCTGATGCATGTCAGCTGCTTCTCGCACACCCTGAACTTAGCCTCACAGGCAGGTCTAAAAATCCCCGGTGTCACGTCTGCTTGTTCATGTGAAGCGTATAGCAACGTTCTTTCACCGTAGTACAACCACACACCGAAAGAAAAACAGCAGCTGCTTCAACTACCAGTGCATAAGCTAACACTTGATGTTGTGACCAGATAGAACAGTGCATCGGACATGCTGGAGCGCTTTTTAGAGCAACAACCAGCCATCTCTGCTACTCTCCTTTCTCAAGAGGTGAGCAGGAACGAAAAAGATTTGTGCACCCTAACAGAGGAGGATGTAACAACTGCTGAGGATTTGTTACATCCTGACAAACTGATGAAAGAAGCTACTTTGGCGATGTCAGAGGACAAGCAACCAACTCTGTCCATCGCCTCACTGCTCACACTGCTTCAGATGCCTTCACCCCCAGCTTTGAAGACAGCGCTGTAGTCAGGGACTGAAAGGCTGCTGTAAATAACTTGGTGACAAGGTATCTATGTATTTTTATTTTCTTTATGTGCGTTTTTTTAGTTGTAGCAGTCACAGCTTCATTCCATCATATACTTATCCTCACTCAAAAAGCTAAGATATGATGGACAAAAGGACACCTTGCATGCAGCTTCCGTGCTGGATGCTAGCTTTAAGGCCCTTCAATTCCTGTCTGCTTCAGAGCAAAATGACACCTTCTCCAGGCTGAGGCTGCCACTGCTGCACGTCATGTAAGTATTTAGAAATGTTTTTATTTAATAAGAATGTTTTCACTCATGATTAAAAGATTGGATTACAAAGAAAATTACTTAATTTAAGAGCTACAGTATGCCCAATCTTTTTTTTTCCAATTAGACAGCAAGATAATAATGGCAATGATACGGATGAAATAACTGAAGAAACTTTGCCCAAGAAACCAAAGAAATCCAGCACCTTGGAGTCTCTCCTTGGGACAGTTTATTTACCAACAGTAAAGGATCACGTACTAAAAATTCCAGCAATAAGGGCTGAAGATGAAGTCAGAAGATGCAAAGCTGAATCTCCTGCAGGGCTGAATGAGAATCCTCTGATCAGGTGGAAAGCAAATGAAAGGGAGAATCCACTGTTGGCTCGCCTTGCAAAGCATTATCTTTGTGTCTCAGGGACCAGTATCGCATCAGAGAGGTGTTGGGATATATTGCCACAATGGAGCCAAATCAATCGGATGAAACATCTAAAACCATCCCCCTTTTCCTTTTTCACAAAGAGAACAAAAGATTCTCTGGAAAAGTACTGTAGCTGCCCACTATAAAAGGCAGTCAGCTCAAACATGGACCAATCAGCTGATGGAGGGGGCTGACACAACGGGAAATGCCCCCACATCACTCATGGTTTAAAACTCAGAGCGCTAGTTCAATCTTCCTCTTTCCATGGTTTCACGGCCTGTAAGAAGAGGCCCCTTTCACATGAAATGCCAGAGGAAAGCTAACTGGAAGTAGCTTTCGTTTTTCCTGCATTAAAAGTTACTGATCCCAGTGTCCATCGTGCATAGTGGCTGTGCTAACTTGGAAGAAAGAAACCTGAGCCGATTGCTCAGTGGAGTTTTTTCCCCTTTCTTGAGGATCTCGCTATGGATCGGCAAAAGGGACGCCTTCTGCCGATAGTTTCCATAAGAAAAATCTTCCTCGAATTAAAAGCACATCAAGCTGTCTGCTGTAGCAACACACTGACTTAAAACTTTCCTGAGAGCGGATCCGGTGGTGTAGAAGACCCGCGCAGCTGGAGCCAGACCACTTGCAGCGGTTCTGTGTTTCATTTCATAGGTGAAATAATTAACTATAATAGTTAATCATTCATTCATTATCTGCAGGGTATTATTTTGTACAACATATTGGCGTCCTTGGGTGGGCCTGAGACTGAAACGTCCGAATAACAGATGTATGAATATGAATAACAGATAAATCATCCAAACTGCTTTTAGTTAAATAGCTAGAAACGCTACTCCTGCTGAAAATAAATCCGGTGTGTTTGCGTGTTGCAGCTACTCAGTCTAGCGGGTTTGAGTGGATTTAACGGCCAATTAATTGAATCTCAGACCTGTAATCCAATAGAGCATTGGTGATTTGGGACTTCAGCTGCGTTGTTTGTTGGTTGCTGCTATTCTGAAGCCGTGAGATCAAACTGTGGGTTGGTGCATCACATACGTTCTTAAAGTCACAGAAACTGGGTCAGTGTAGGCCAAATTGACAGGGATTGTCATCTCCCCCTAGTGGTAGCTTGTGTAATCACAACTACTCAGCTGATTCCAGTGTTTATGAGATCCAATTTATATAGTGCTCTCTTTGGCACCATCTGGTGGCGTAGGCTTGTCATTGCAACCACAGTTTGAAAATTCCCCTGGTGGTAGCTCCTGAAATTGCAGCCGCTGTAGAGAAGGAGTGACTTGTTTCTTTTCTTTCTTTCTTTCTTTCATGCTGTTTCACTATTACTTTCTGTGCTGTGGACAAACAGTGTTTTAACAATTGGAGGGTGGTAAACTTAAAACTGCAGATATATACAATGCCTGGCCAAAAAAAAGTCGCCACCTGGATTCAACTAAGCAAATAGGTACGAGCCTCCTATTGGATAATTACTGCATGGGCGATTATCTTTCAGCTGGCAACAAGTTATTTAACCCCAACTGGTGCAATGACTTGCTTCTCATTTCCTAAACAACCATGTCGAAAGACACATCCCGTAGTCTTGGAAAAGATGTTAGTCTGTTTGAGAAGGGTCAAATCATTGGCATTCATCAAGCAGAGAGAACATCTAAAAGGACTGCAGAAACTACTAAAATTGGGTTAAGGACTGTCCAAGGCATTATTAAAAACTGAAAGGATAGTAGGGACCCATCATCTTCAAGGAAGAAATGTGGCCGGAAAAAAATCCTTAATGATCGTGATCGGCGATCACTTAAACGTGTGGTGAGATCAAATCGAAGAAAACAACAGTAGAACTCAGGGCTATGTTTAATGCTGAAAGTAAGAGCATTTCCACACACACAATGCGAAGGGAACTCAAGGGATTGGGACTGAACAGCTGTGTAGCTGAAAGAAAACCACTAATCAGTGAGGCTAACCGGAAAAAAAAGGCTTCAATTTGTTAGGGAGCATAAAGATTGGACTGTGGAGTAATGGAAGAAGGTCATGTGGTCTGATGAGTCCAGATTGACCCTGTTCCAGAGTGATGGGTGAATCAGGGTAAGAAGAGAGGCAGGTGAAGTGATGCACCCACCATGCCTAGTGCCTACTGTACAAGCCTGTGGGGGCAGTGTTATGATCTGGGGTTGCTGCAGTTGGCCAGGTCTAGGTTCAGCAACAGTATGTGCTCAAAGAACGAGGTCAACTGACTACCTGAATATACTGAATGACCAGTTAATCCATCAATGGACTTTTTCTTCCCTGATGGCATAGGCATATTCCAAGATGACAATGCCAGGATTCATCTGGCTTAAATTGTGAAAGACTGGTTCAGGGAGCATGACAGGTCATTTTCACACATGGAGTGGCCACCACAGAGTCCAAACCTCAACTCCATTGAGAATCTTTGGGATGTGCTAGAGAGGGCTTTGCAGCGGTCAGACTCTACCATCATCAAAGCAAGATCTTGGTGAAAAATTAAAGCAACACTGGATGGAAATCTTTTGACATTGCAGAAGCTTATCGAAACAATGCCACAGCGATGCGTGCTGTAATCAAAGCTAAAGGCGGTCCAACAAAGTATTAGAGAGAATTACCTTTTTTTTTGCTGGCAACTTTTTTTTTGGCCAGGCAGTGTATAAAAGAAACTTGCACATTAAAAGCAACCTGCGTATCGTTTTATCAGCACGTTCTACACCTGCCGTATAGGTAGCAAACCTACAGTAAATGGAGTGTGTTTGTTTAGTGCGTGTAGTCCTAACAGGGTTAGCGATTTGTAGCCAATGTGCTGAGTTTCCTGCTTCAATCCCCCCTAACGAATCAAAGGGATAGGTATCAGGATCAGAAAGGAGTGGGAGCTTCTGCGGCCTCCATCAAAATGGAAGCCCAGAACCTAATAAGCTCAGTGATTTCGTTATCAGAAGATGAACACAGAGCCCTGAATAGTCTCGATCTGGAGGCTTGTGACAGAGAGATTCAGACACTCATGGAGTCAACCAGGAAGGCAGGGAAAGAAATGCATCTTGCAAACGTGTTTGGTCAACTTGCATTACTGCACCAGAAAAAGTCACAGTTAGAAATAGAACTGCACCTGAAGGCCGAAGAACTGCGTGTAGAAGCTGAAGAACTGCATTTAGAAGCTGATGAAAGGGTAAGGAATGCAGAAGAGAATAGGATGGCGACCTCCAACATCCTGAAGGAATGGCAAAGGGGGGTAGCTCCCTGCTCACAGGACTAAGGTTCAGATGAAGGGTCAAGCGAAGGGTCAGACGAAGGATAAGACAAAGGGTCAGATGAAAGAGCAGAAGGTTCCCAAAAGAGAGAAGAAGCGAACCCACCCCTGCTTTAGATAGGGTTGATAGAAAGTGTACCAGGGGAGATCCTCCTCTGGCAACCACAAAGAAGAGATCTAACATGAGGGAGCAGGGAAGGTTCGGTAGTGTAGTGTGCAGTTCCACCCAGCAGAGCAGCTTCAGACCGCAGAGGATGCCGGACCTGAGCGGCATGCCAGGTCCTAGTTATAGAGCAACAAGCAGGTCAGACCAAACATTAAACACAATCTGCTATGACACACCCTTGCCACAAAGGCAAGTACAGGGCTTGATGTGTTTTTATGTTGTACAGCCCACCATGGGACACTGGTGAGCGTTACGTCCCTGAGCCATGGCCATGGCCTAATGGCTACGGAGCAACAGGCCCACCAGTGCACCATGTGCAGCCTCACATGCCTTCAAGGAGGTCAGAGCAGAGCTTTCCAACCTACCGCAACAGTAGCTGGCTAGAGCTCTCAGATGAGGATTCAGCATCCCCAGCTCCAATCCCAGAACGGGGATTACGAATGCGACAACTTGAATCCCTCTCCCACGACATAGAGTGTTTTGACCCCAGCAACACTGAATCCACTATTGAAGACTACCTTAGAGAGGTAGAACACTGTCTTTCAGACTTACCCCATCCCTCTGCCCAGGAGCAGTTAAAGTTAATCTGGAAAACTATTTCAAGAACCGTGTATGTGTTCATATGGAGCCTGCAGCCCTCTGTTCGAGACCGCTATCCCTCTCTTTGTTAAGCACTGAGAGAGGAATATTCAGTGCACACCGATCCGGGCTCCGCGATGTTCGGTGCCCTCGTCATCCAACAGAAAAGAAATGAATCGCCGAGAGATATTACCGTCGGTTGCAAGCCGCATATTGTCAGGGGCGCAGCGCCCCTGGGCTGGAGGAAGACCACTCCCTATAATATCTTTTCCTCCACAATCTTCACGACAGCATAAGATACGATGTTATAGGGCTGGGCGATATAGAAAAAAAGCTTATCGATAAAAAAAAAGCATATTGATCGATATCGATAATTATTGAAAAGATTTGAAACCATATTTTATGTGCAGCTCTGCCTGGACTTTTTATAATATTGCTAAATGATATAATTTTAATAAAAAACACAAACACAGACTTCGAATTAAATCTTTATTTAACCAACTTTTTTAACCATAACAGAATTGTTTTTAAAGAAAAATAACTTAAGAGACCTGGGTTATGTTATTAAATACTGACAAAGAATGAACTAAAGTGACCAGAAAAGTGACCAAAATAAATATTAAAAATAAATAAATGCCCCCCCACCGCCGCCGCCGGCCCCATTCTTCTAAGCTGAACTTGGTTCAGCTTAGTTTCCTGCTTTAACCTGAGTTATTACTTTGAAGTTGCTGGCCCCTCAGCATTTTTATCTCAGTTGTTAGAACTACGTAGGAAACTGGCCAGAACTGAAAAAATATATATATATTCCCGAAATTCCTGAAGATTCCTCGAGGAGAGCCGCGCCGGGGATTACACAGCTCGTACTCCTGCGGGTGTGAGCAGCTCAGATGATAAAAAAAAAAAAAAGTTGATTGTGTTATCAGACTTTGTTTTCACTGGTTCCCTACACATTTTACATATGACTGTGGTTTGTTTTTTTTTCCAACTTGCCATGACCGAAATACTGCCGAACTACAAAAACCCTTCTTTGGAACAATTTCCTCCGCCTCTCCTTGCTGCCACATCTTCATGTGCTCTGTGTTGTGGTTTGAGAGGGCGGCGCTTTGTGACGCCATGCCTGGGTCCGCGATTGCGATTGGTTGGGAGGAAGTAGTGACTAGCATAAACCTACATGCTAAGCTACAATGAGAAGGAAGGAAAACTGCGTTTTTTTATCGAGCTTTTATCGACTCTCTTTTTTTCTATTGCGCCACAAGTCTATCGATCAATATATATCGTTATTGAATTATCGCCCAGCCCTACGATGTTACCATGTATTGCCGAACCAAAACCCTCACCATGCAAGAAATAAAGAAATATGCACAGATAGCATTGGAAATGCGCGTCAGCACCAGCAAGGGTACAGATAGCGAACAGAAGGTCCTACAGGTTCAGGCAGAATCAGGGAAAAGTTAGAGTTGGAGGGACAAGAAGTTCCTCCATCTAAACCTAAATTTAAAAACGGCTCAAGCAATCATGATACCAGCCCACAAGATAGGAGAGCTTTCCAGGATTATAGGACCTTACAGATTAAAGAGAAGAGTGGGTTCCAAACGAGGTACAGATCAGAGATGAGCCGACACAACAGACAGCCTGACCAGGGGAAGCTTAAGAAGGGGTGTGAAGGGAGAGATCAGGATGAGAAGCTAGAGAAGTCAGCCATGAAGGAGATGGAAGCTAACCTCCGTAGGTTATTAACAAATGGTTCGTCAGATCAACAGCCCCTCTCAAACCCCGGCTGAACATGAAAATCCTCCAGAAAAACCTGACCTGAAGCCTTCACCAGCATGACTAGGCAGGGACTTACCTTCCACAACTTCCTTAAAAGGAAGGTCCAGGTGGAAAGCCCCCGGAACCCCTCAGATCTTTTCAGGAAAGACCTCCATTTTGGTCCACATCTTTTCAGAGAAGACCAATCCCCACTTAGAAAATCTCCCCTACCAGGAAGTCAGTGACATTTCTCAGGATGTAAGATCAGAAATTGGGTCTTACTTAGACTGTGTAACCGGTTCTGGCCTGTTCAGGTCAGCTGCTGCCCATAGTTCACCTGCAAAGGTCCAGGGAGGCTGCAAAGCAGCCCGACATGCTACCCAGCAGGTGACACATCAATCGTCTCCATAATCTGACAGCAAACAGGTGTGTTCCTCAGAACTGCTGTCAGCTCCCATCTTCAGCCCCTTTGGAACAAACTCTTCCTAAGCAAAGGGGGGGGTTACATCTATGTGGCTCAATTTACAGATGAACTGGATTGGACCAGTTCTCATCCCAATAGAAGGTACTGAACATCTTGCATTTGTAACATTCTTCTCCATAGTACAGGTAGACAGAATGAAATGCAATCCAGAATCCACTTCTGCCCGTGGAATGGAGTGCGCCTCCATTCTTAAAAACACATGTGCATAGTACCATGCAGATTGATTGTATGCTAACACACAGGAAAACACACACTGATCCCATAAGGTTTCATTTCCATATTTCAAAAACAATTTTCAAAACTAGTCTCTTCTTAAGGGAAGGACTATAAGGTGATAATATCCATAAACCATTCGTGATTATAATGCACTGGATCGATCCAACACAAGTGGTAAAACTTGACATGATATCCTCTAAAGTTGTCAGAAATGTATGCAAGTTAGATGACTTATCTGGAACCAGTTTGATAAAAAGAGTGATCACACACATCCGATCCCCTTTCTAGATTTGGTAAAAATTTAAAGTTTTGAATGGTCTCTAATGCCTGCACCACCTGCAAACTCACCTGGCTTATAACTTAGCCATTCTAATCTTCGTAAACTCTGATAGCTTAGAAATTAGATTCATGCTAAATCTCCCAATCCTTCAAAGAGCTAATGCGTACAGGCTTATTCCGTGTTAAACGTGAGGTTCGAAAGATAAACCCACGTCCACCTAAAACTCCTCCAGATTAGCCTATATTGAAATCGATCTCAAGCTCAATCTGATGCATAACTTAGGATCTGGAACCAAAGCCAAGATACCTATTGAATTTGCCCAAAGCACAGTCATAGAAATTACCGCACAGATGCTATACAATGTACATTCCATGGTTCTTATTGCCAGGACTGCACTCATAGCATGCTACGGAATAAGAACTACAAACTAGACACCTTCACCCTTTTACCCCAGATTTATAGCGCAACAGGTTCAGGACCCCTGAAAGAATGAGCTATGAATCACAATTAGGATTCTTTATCTCTTTCCTCTTATTTCCTGTCTCCTCTTGCTGAAGTGTGAACACTGAACCAAGAATGTTAGACGTGTGGTGAATGTACAACAGATGTCTACTTCTCAATGTTTGGTTGCATTGTAATGACATTAGTTAGCAGGCTAGAAATAAACTCGCCGAGCGCCAACCTGCTCTCCCCGAGCCAGCACCCACCTCTAACGAACTATCGAGTTACCCATTGGAGGCCTAAATGGAATCTTGTGGCAATACAGATTAACAGACTTGGTTAGCTTTAAAGATTGAGACGGATACCCAATCTTCAAAGCTAAAAGGAGGGAATATGTTGGGATATATTTCCACAATGGAGCCAAATCAATTGGATAAACCATCTAAAACCATCCTCCTTTTCCTTTTTCACAAAGAGAACAAAAGATTTTCTGGAAAAGTACTGTAGCTGGCCACTGTAGAAGGCGGTCAGCTCAAACATGGACCAATCAGCTGATGGAGGGGAAGGATACTTCAACAGGAAATGGCGTCAAGTCACTCATGGTTTAAAACTCAGAGCGTGAGTTCAATCTTCCTCTTTCCATACTTTCACGACCTGTAAGAACAGGCCCCTTTCACGTGAAATGCCAGAGGAAAGCTAACTGGAAGTAGCTTTCGTTTTTCCTGTGTTAAAAGAGTTTTTTTGCCCCTTTCTTGAGGATCTCGCTACGGATCGGCAAAAGGGACGCCTTCTGCCGATAGTTACCATAAGAAAAATCTTACGACGTAAAAGCACATCAAGCCCTCTGCTGTAGCATCAAACTGACTGAAACTTTCCAGAGAGCGGATCTGGTGGTGTAGAAGACCCGCACGGCTGAGCCAGATCACGTGCTCCCTCGGACACCCCCCCTCCCCTTTCATCACATGAAGTTGGAGGTCTTACATGCCTTCCCCACATACACACATACTGCCCTGTTGATGCCGTTTTGCTAAAACAACTTCTGCTGCGGTTGTTTAATGCATTTTTAAGCATTTACCATTTTTAAGCTGGATGTATTTATTTTATGTGAATAATTGTACTTTTGTTATCATCATACCTGCTGCTATTCCACCGGACATTAGTGAATGTATTAACATCTTGCATATCTTGGACAATCTCAGAAGCCAGTTAAACAGACTCTTAGGGTTTTATTTTTATTATTCTTTACTTCGATTTCTTTAAACTAGTCATTTAATCTACCTCGTGTTTATTTTCTAATAGCGTGTAGTGTTTGCATAGATGTTAGATTTTCTGTAATCCTGAACTATTAGAATAAAGACATCATTGTTTAACTTGTAGTAGTTCTGTGTTTCATATAGCGGACGATTTATCACTCAGGCCAGATCCACCTTTGGTAATAGTGCGAATAAACAGAGATAAAAGGTTCTTTATTGATAATTAATAGCTCTGCTGATAACCTAGCCTGGGCCACTAGATTGGTGGAGACCTGGATTTTAACAGCCGGTCCAGGAACCCTCCAGAGGTGAAACCACAAACCCTGGTAAGTAAGAGAATTGAAGCTACAATTATTCAACTGAGAACACTAAATTGATTTCACCTCCAATTTTGAATAGGTTAAATAATTAACTATAATAGTTAATCATTTATTCATTATCTGCAGGATATTATTTTGCACAACAGAGGGTATTTTCAACAGTTGGTGACATTGTCTCTGCAAAAAGGAGCTGCCTGAGCACAGATTATTTTCCTTCACAAGAATCTCACAATTAGTGAGAAGTGAAAAGATAGACAATAATTCAACGTAGCACTTTAATTTACTTTGTGTTTGCTTGCCAGTATTTTTTTGGCGTTTAACAGAGAAAATGCCTTGATGCAAATTGTAGTGTTGTTAAAGTTTCTTTACTTGCAATACTTTTATTTATAAAAATTTACACTTTTGTTTCAAATTCCTCCTGAATGAAAAACCTCTATTGTTTAAGTCCAACATTTGATAAGAGTAATAATTTAGTAATCAAGAATAATAGTTCTGTCAGAGATAAATTCAGGATCCTTTGTATGATCATCTAATCACTCTTGTTAGTTCTCCATAGAGTATGAATAGTTCTTCTTTAAGGCCGATAGGCGATAGTCACACACTGAAGTCGTTGGTTGTTGTGCAGATGAGCAGATAATCGGCCACTGAAGTCCTAATTAAGTATTATAGGAAAAAACTTGGTTAAACATGAGCGTGGTTATGACCTGTTCTCAGCTCAGGAACTAGGACCCGTATGATATCTGTTTTTTTCAATAGCTTTGCCTAAAGAAAAGATTTAGATATGATTTATCAAGACATTCCTGCTAAAAGGTCTGATGTTGCAAGTGCAGGTAATGAAAAGTATTTGGAGCAAGCTCTTGTTCTGATGCTAGGTTGTTTCAGCCTTTATTCAGTCTCATGTAGAAGGGCTGGTCATATCACAGGTTATCTGCATTACAACAAGGACAGTTAGTAAGGTAGAGTGAATACACAAACTTGAAGAGGGGAGGGGGGCTTGCAGCAAAACAAACTCTGTGGGCCACAGGCCCTAAATCTGGCGGGCCAATCACAACGCAGAGATGCGTTTTGAATGTCTGGATTGAAAGTGGGCGGGGTTTTGAGGGCGTGACGACAAAGCTGCACGACGCTGGAGAAAGCACAACACTAGCATGCACTGCGGTAGCTTTCAATGGAGCGCTCCATTGAAAGCTAAAAGTTCTCTTTCTGTTGCTCAATAATAGTAAGCGTCACTATATGGTCCATTTACCGATATAATGCGTAATTAAAAAAAATATTTTCGAAGTTGAAAGGACAGCGGCAACCAGTGGAGCTCCTAGGCTAACGGCAGCCAAGGCTATCGGCAGCAAGGGCTAACGGCAGCCAAGGCTAACGGCAGCCAGGGCTAACGGCAGCCAAGGCTAACGGCAGCCAGGGCTAACGGCAGCCAGGGCTAATGGCAGTCCATCTGCAGCGGCCCTCTCTTGGAATAGTCGTGTGTGAAGAACCGCTGGCTCTGATGGCGATTTTTGAATCAGCTTTGGAATCAGGTTGGAAAGATTAGACTTTGGGTTTTCGTTGAAACGTGAGCAGGAAGAGGTTCTACGCTCATTCATTTTTAAGAAGGACATTCACCGTTTTACCGACAGGCTGTGTGTTTGCACTCCCCCACCAGCTTGCTGTCGCGCTTCCTACGTCACAGTCAGTTGCTCTCATTGGTTAGAGCGTTGGCCAATAGGCACAGACATGGTTTGAAAGACAACGGGTTGTTCTCAACAATCTTCCGATGTCTCGTTCATCAGGGCCAGCTTAAATTACACATTTAATCTCCCATTTAGTCTGGTTTATCAGGCTGCAGTAAAACATGAGTCTTTACAATAACAGACAGGTATTATTAGGCACATGCATGAACCATAAAAATGATTAGGGATTTATCGGACAGATAAAATATCGGCAGATTTGGCTGAATTTCTTTATCGGCCCGATAAGTACAGTTGTCAGATAAAAGCAGCAGATAAATCAATTACATTTGGTGTAATTTTATTCAGGCAGAGCAGCCCCAAAGCAGGGTTCTGAGCGCCTTACTAGCAGGACCCAAATATGGCTCCTTCATTAACTGACTGTTAATTAACAAACATGTCTTCAGTAGTGCGGTTATTTTTTCTTGGTTTGCTAAGAAAGCCAAGAGGAGGAAAAAGGTTGTAGGTTTTTTAACACAGCAAACCTAATAGCTCACCTGAAATGTCACCTTTGGCTTTTTTTAAGAGCTTAAATAAAATTGGATTGGATATTTCTTTAACTCTGATTTGGTTCTTCTGCAGCGGATCTCCTACCGTTTCCATGGCAGCCACCGGACACTTCACCATCATCTGAACCGTGTGAATGCATCTTTGCATAAATGTTAACTCACTTATGAGATAAATAGGAGACATTATTATCAAGTTAACCGGTAGCCACACTGCCCGCTCTGGTTGAACACAGAGAACAAGGAAGCTCCACCTTTATTGCTTTTATAAACACGTAGCCTTCCGCTATACAAAGTAGTGCCAAACAAATATACAACAGTGGCAGGCATCGTACTCGACACTCTGTCACTTATTCTATTATCTTTATAAACTTTCTAAGGTCCCCATAGTGTGAGCAGTGTTGCTGTAATCTGTTGCTGCTGTAACTCCACTATTTCCCCACAGTGGGCCAACAAAGGGAGTTTCTATTCTATGTAGTGTATATCTGCTGTTTATTTAGTAATGTCTTCCAAAGCTCTGATGCCTTCATGAAGTTCTCCCTCCAGCCCTGATGTCAACAGTCTGTTGATTTGAACTAAACTCCGCTGCAGTGCTGAGGCATCCTTCTACTGTTCTGCTTAAAGCAGCAGGTTAGGGCAGCAGGATGACCTCCCCAAGATGGCGCCCGTAATGTCTGCGCAGAGACAGTCAATGCGGGTCTACTCTAATATTATCTCTATGGTACAGACGACTTTCTGTGATTGCAGTGAACTCGGAGCGAAGAGGAGGTTTAGCCGGAGAAAATTACTAACTTGACCGCAGTCATTAAAACCCAATGCTGGAGGTGAGCGAGCTGACCGCAGTAAGATGGCCGCCGACCGGAAATTAGCCCTAGCTTAGCATGTTGATCTCCTCTAAGCAGTTTTCCAATCAGATGAGGCTAAAATCCACAGTGTGCGTCATCAGGGAATCGTTTCTATCAGGTGTTTCCTACCTATCCGGTGTAAGATGATCTGGGGGATCCTGGTGAAATCCAGCAGTAGATGTTGATCGTCCATCTTTTCCTCCGAATTGACCAAACTCCCTTTAAACTCCGTGAATGTTTCTTCAGCAGGAGTTAACTGCTCGGTGATAAACTCTCCTTGAAGCTGGACTGAAGACATTCTCACTGCAAACACTCCCAGATTATCAGCCTCTCTACAATGACTCCACACACAAGCTAAGCTAATGCTGCTAATGCTGCCCGATCCCTACCAGCAGCTCATTGCGCATGCGCACCTACATCTACATCCGGCTCAACCTCGATATTATTATTTTATATACCTAAATAACCCTTTTTCATCACCCAAAACAGTAAGCGTACTAAACTATAATGTGTTATATGTTAATAATGTATTTCCTGAGGAACTAAAAACCTTAAAATATTTTCTTTATTATCACTCGCCTCTGCCCGATCTCCACCGGAAATGATATCATACGCTCTCCCCGGGAGCTAACTTTTTCTGTTTTCGGCTCTGTTCGAAAACCTAGGACGTGTCCTCCAGGGATGCAGTCTACCTAGACTGGATTCTTCGAAGTCATTGAAAATAAGGAGACCGGAAGAGTTTTGGGAATTCGACCAGGTCTACCCGTCGGCGGGTTTTACCGCCGTATGCTCTGTTGCTTAGCAACCGTGAACGTTGACACATAAAGCAGGAAAAGAATGAATACCGAGGTTTTCAAAACTGTTTGTTTATTTATTTTTATCATAAAGTGAACAAAGACTACACTCACAAGAATCCAGAGTGGAATAAAGGTTCCAACCACCGGGAGCAGGAACAAATAAAATCAAATGTAATGATAGAAACCTTAGTCAGTTAAATAACCTGCTGCTGTCATTCTGCACATCTCTGATGTTGCTGCTATTTTCAAATATCCATTACTGTTAAAATGTCCATAGCTGTATATTGGTTATTTATTCTCCAGTTTATATTGTTAAAACACTTTACAGTATTTTCTTGTTTATATTTTAACTCTTCCCTATTATGTTATTCTTATACATTTTTCTAAGGTCCTCATTTGTGTGACCATTTTCAATAATCGTTCTGCTGCTGTAAATTTGCCCATTGTGGGACAATAAAGGGATTTTCTATTCTATAAAAGGAGTAGAAAGATATAAGTAAACCTAAACAATGTATTTATAAAAAATATATCTGCAAAATCTCTAATATTCAACAACAAAAAATACGTAGTTAAGCATATTGTGCAAAACAGCAATAAAAAAATTAAAATCCTATCAGATTTATAGTCCCCACACTGCAGATATATTAGAATCTGTCCTTAAATTCCAGCCAAACCCATTTACACAGTAACAGATAAAAACCTTTAGATAAATCAAACATTACCGCCACATATCTGACTCAATAACCATTAAAACAACTATTTTCATTCATTTCAGACGGAACTATTCACAGACTGGATTATATTAAACTGCACTTCCTATTTTCAACACTGTACGGCGCCACGTAACTTTTCCTCTGATCACGGAGCAAATCCCGGCTTGCTTGGTCTCGCAATGAATCCTGGGTAAACCAAGGATAGCAAGGATACATCGGACCCGTCCTTCAAATCGGGCAAAAAGAAGGACGCATTTTATAACGAGGAGTCTTGGAATCCGTCCAGAACTTGGTGCCGCGGTATGACGTCATCGTCCTTCTAATCTGGCCTTCTAAGGACGCATCCCATCAATTCAAACTGAATTTTTTCGATTTTCCTCCTTTTATTCAGTCAGACTGAAAGTGTCCCTTTGAGAAGATGCATAGATTTGATGCTCCTCAGCAAACAGACAGACCATCATCTCCAGACCTAAACAGAGGAACATTTCCAGTTTCCATCCACCTGAGGCTGTTTCCATCATTTCTAGGTGTGTTACTGTGTGAATGAGGATCAATGGGATTCAGCTCCATCGTTCAGGTTTAAACCATTAAAGCTCTGAAACAAACATCAACAGCAGCTGAGGTTCAGGGTAGAATCTGGACGGTTCCAGGAGGTTCTTCATCAAACAGGAAGCTCCAGGTTTTAGAACTAGAACCACCAGAACTACCAGAACATCCTGACCCAACCTGTGGCCTGCCTCCTCTGAGCCCAGACTGCCCCCTGCTGGTGTTCTGATGGATGAGGAAGATGAAGAAGATGTTCTGATGAAAAATGATTTATTGATAAACAGCAAAGCTTTAGATTTGATCAGGATATCTATCCTGGTTCTGATCCAGTTACTGATGGGAGGAGATGCTGTCTCAGTCAGCATTTAATGATCCTCAGGATGTTGTCCAAACTCTTCCTCACCTGTCCAGGTATCTTGGCTCCGCCCACTCACTGCTGTCTGCATGTTGTTCTGGTTCTTTCTGATGAGACACGTTGGACCCTCTTCTAGAAATCTCTGCTGATTCAATTTAGGCTAATTTTTTTTTTTCTTGTGAGAGCATTACATACAGAGGTAGTTACTTTCAGGGAACGCACAATGTTACTACCGCCACTCACAATTCATTTTTGTATGTATGAAATTATAAACAAAAGTTACATGTGAAATGACATCTAACAACTTTGAACAAACAGGGAAAAACAGATCTACCTGAAAAAGCAGGAGTAAATTATATACCAGCTATCTCTCATACTTTATATATAAAGTATGAGAGATACATTAATATATTAATTCTTAGATGCTAGAGAGCATAGATTAAATAACAGGCGTTGCATGGTCATCCAATCCATACATACTACTACTGTTTGTTCATGACCAGCGTGTTTAACCCACTTGGCCCTCCTCTTAGTGAATATATTTTTCTGAAGGCGGAGGATGAAGGTGATCCTTTCCATAAGGTAACGATACTTGTCCACTCTTGTATTGTGGGTGGGTCAGGGACCAACCAACGTCTTGTGAGTGCTTTTTACCAGCAGTTATCAGAATATCAAATAAATATTCATCAGCTTTCCTGAACTGTAAATCAAAATTTCCTAAAAATAATGTTGAAAACTGCAGAGGTAGATTAGTTTTAAACAGACCTTATGAAGTTCTGCCCAGAAAGGTCTATCCACTGGGCATTCCCAAAAGATATTCCAATGATCGGCTTCCTGGTGTCCACATCGCCTCCAACACACAGCTTCACCTCCAGTAAAATGTGTCTTTTGTTTTGGTGATAAAGAAACGGATCCAACACTTCGTTGGTGCATTTTCACTGGGATTAACAAATGTCAATCAATCCTCCTCAGTTATCATCAGATTACCCCCCCCCCCCCCTCTCCCACTTTTTCCTAATGTAGTCTATATTGTGGGACTTTGTTGATAGTAGGCCTTTGTAAGTTTTAGAGATGGCTCCCTTGTTAGATTTTCCTTGATAAGCGTCAGTAAAGATTTTTATTATGAGGTCATTGAGGTCTTTTCTTTCTGAAATGTTCAAATCGACTGCGTACCTGGAGGAATCTTAAAAATTCAGTGCGGACCAGGTTATGGTCTTCTTTCAACCTATCAAAGCTTTTAAGTTGTCCCTTTTCTGTAAGAGAGAAGTATGTTGTTATACCTTTCGAAATCCACGATTTAAATCCTGTATCTATTACATTAGCCCTAAACTCAGGATCATAAGCACACCGTTGGATTATTTGTAATCTGTCATTTAATTTATATTCCTCGTTTATCATTTTCCAAATTTTTTATTGCGTTTTGATCCTTGGATTCTGTACCTTATCTATGAGTCCTCCCAGATGCTTGTGAGCTAGAACTGCTTGTATATGGGGGTCAGTTTGAGTTCTATATTTTTCCATCTAGCTTGGAAGGCTGGGTTACACAGATTAATTAGGGGTCTAATCTGAGCGGTGCAAAAGTAATCTTTAAAACTAAGTAAGGACATTCCCCCTTTCTCTTTAGGCAGTTGTAAAATCTTAAGTCTAAGACTGTTTTTTTTACCCGGCCAAATAAACCCGTGAAATAATCTTATTCAGTTCAGAAAATCGTTTTGGGGAATTTCTACTGGGAGTTCCTGAAATAAGTAAAGAAATCACGGGAAAATATTCATTCTCACAGAATCAATTCTGTGACTAAGACCAAGAAAAGAAATTGAATTCCCTCTGTGTATATCATCTTTAATTTTCACCAAGAGGGGGCCATCATTTATTTCTGCTAAAGTTGAAATTATTTTTGGCAAGTTTATTACAAGATATTTTAATGACTTTTGATCCCAATTAAAATGAAATTTCTCTCTAAATTGCTTTGTGGGATTATAGTTAATGGTCAGAATTTGTATCTTTTGTATGTTCAATTTATATCCAGAATGATTACCAAAGTTTTCCAAGGCAGTCATTAATTTGGGGAGGGATTCAGGAGGATTACTTAAATAAACCAGCACGTCATCAGCGTATAGCGCCACCTTATGGTCCTCTCCATTAATGCCGATACCTTTAATATTCTGAGCCTTATCATTATGGCTAGGGGCTTAGACTTAGACTTCAGACTTAGACTTTATTTGTCCCCAAGGGGAGATTCTTTTCCACATACACAGAGATCGTTTACACAAAGACATAAAAATGACACCACAGTAAACACCAACACCAGCAAAAGTACAAGACGCGATAGGAGACATGATACACTCAACGGGGCCTGTTGTTTAAAAAGGTGATGGCTGAAGGGATCAGGCTCCTGCCAAAACGGGCCCTTCTACACCTGAGTGCCCTGTACCTCCGTCCAGAGGGGAGGGGTATGAGGTAGTCCTGTAGTGGGTGAGTGGAGTCTCGTTCTATGGAGATTGAAAAAACCTTCTATATAAAGTGCTAATAACAGCGGTGAGATTGGGCATCCCTGTCTCGAGCCCGGTTCCAGTGTAATGGTGTCCCAAATGTAACCATTTATTTTTATCCAAGCCAATGGTTTGTTATATAATGTACCGATCCCTTTAATAAAAGTGTTATCCAGGCCAAATTTCTCCATGACTTTATATAAGAAAGGCCAACTTACCGAATCAAAGGTCTTTTCTGCATCTATACTTACTAAACAGGTTTGAATATTATTCTTTTGGATATGATGTAATCTTTGTAAAGATGCCTAATGTTGTGGTGAGTCTGTCTTTGTGAGATAAATCCAATCTGATCATTGTGTGGAATCTGAGGGAGAACTTTGTCCAGTCTTCTTCTGGGGAGGATAATTTCATAAAGTGTGTAGTCAACATTCAGCACCGAGATAGGTCTGTAGGAACTACACTGTAATTTATTTTTTCCTTCTTTGAGGATGACAGAGATCACCATTTTAGCATCTGTTAATGTCGTATTACAGGCTTGGTTGTTAATACAGGCACCTTGTTAATACAGGTGCTTGTAGTATTTTCTAAAGGTTCTTTGTATTTCATCTAGTTTGAACTGTATAGTTTTAGAGTCCATATTCCTTATTTTGTATATTGTGTTGTCTGTTTATTGCTTTTGCAGTTTTCTTGCAAGGATTTTAAGTGATTTTGCTCCAGACTCATAATAAGTTTGTTTTGTGAATATCAGCTTTTTTTTTCCAATTTCCTGTGTATATATTAGATTTATCTCCTTTCTGTTTTTATTTTATTTAATATGTCTGGTTTTTGTTCGTTCTTATGTTCCGTTTCAAGATTTTTCAGTTCTTGATCAAAATCTATCAGTCTTAATTGTTTTTGTTTCTTTTCAAGGCACAAAATGATATTATTCTCCCTCTGAAAACAGCTTTTAAAGTATCCCATACTGTAGCTGAAGCAACCTCGCCGTTGTCATTTTCTTCGAGGAACCTTTTTATTTCCTCTTTCATTTGGGTTTTGAATCTTGGATTATGTAGAATACCTGCATTTAACCTCCATAAAGTTCTACCCGGGTTATTGATAATATCTACGGTGCAGTAGGGGGGGGGGGCATGGTGCGATAGATCAATGTTTCCAATATCACAACCATGAATTCAATGACGGTCTCTCTTCAATATAAAAAAGTAATCTTTTCCTGGAATACACATCACGGGGCGTGTTTCGGTGCTCTATGGGGCTGGGGCGTTTCGGTCGGTGCCGTGGGGGGGCTGGTGTTCGGTGCCCGGCCCTACTTCAGGTTGGCCGGCTGCCGGCGGGGCCCGCGGACTCGTCCCCGCGGCTCCCCGGGGCGCCGGCATGGCGGTGGCTGGGGGGCTTCTTCGTGGCTGTCTCTCCTCCTCCCTTGGTGGGGGTCTGATTTCCGGGGCTGGCCCCGCCTTGGTGCCTTCGCTTCTGGGGTCCCTTTGGGCGCCTGGGGCTTTGGGTCTCCCGGCGCTGGACTCAGTGCTCTGGGGGGTGTGCCTCTCTGGCTCTCCACAACCACTATTGAGCATTTTTTCTATGGTTAAAACTTTACATGCACAAGTTCACCCTCACAAACAACTACAGGTGCTAGGCTCCAGGTACTTAGAGATTCACTTCCAAACAGAAACCCCACATTCATATCTTCAGGTAACACAGAGTACATGTCAGACTTAACAATATTACTTTAGCGATAGTTTCAAGGTGTTGCTTTATTGTATATCTCGTACTGTGTCTTTTGGTTGTGCTGTTCTTTTTTCATCTCGTTACAGGTGATGAAGCAGACTGAAATGTTTTGTCATTGTCTCCTTCCTATCTCCTCTTTCTTTCATCTTTTGTCCTTTTTTTTTTCTTTTTCCTTTTTCTTCTTCTGTTTTTCTGCTCTACTTACATTGCAGTGTCCATATGAACTGTAAAACTCCCTGCATAATTATAATAAAGCAATTTATATGCATGAAAAGAGTGGAGCAGTATGGCAATTGCCATACTGCTCCACTTGTGAAAGTAAAATCTGTTGGGCTCCTTTTGGTATCAAGACAATTATTCTTATTGCCACCTTGCCAGACAGGACACTGTAAAAAAAAAAAAAAAGGAATAAACATCATGTGGGTGTGAATAAAAAGTATAGTTACGGCCGGATGGGTAGAAATCTCTCCACAAATCTAGAATACCAAGTTCTGTCATTAAGGCATTAATTTTCTTATGCAATAGCGTAGTAATTAGGCTTTTGGATGAACCCTGTTTGTGGATTGAGACGGATATTAAAATCATCACTTATGACAACTCCTGTGTCCTTTATCATAAGTCAAATATGTTTCTATAGAAAGCAAAATCACTTCCAGGTGGGCATAAACATTACAAATTGTTAGAACTACGTCATGTATTTTCCCTGAGACTATTACATATCTCCCTACCTTAGACCAGATTTGAACACATTCAGGCTCTAAAAAGCAAAAAGATTAATGCTGACAGAAGGTGAATGCCATTAAACTATTTATTTTACAGCATATAAATTAGAAAGATTGTTTCTAATTTATATGAAACCAGATAAAGAAACACATTTTTACAATCCATGAGGTTTTTATTGCTGCTCGTTCATCAATTTAGAAGTGATTACAATAATTATAAACATCCACAGCAGAATATAATCCATAAAATCAGTTGTATAAAATAGGTGACAGTTACTTTCAATCATAGCAGGTAAATAGAACATCTACAGAATCAAGAACAAAACTATTAGAATTAGTTCAAAGGAAATTTACCGTATTTTCACGACCATAAGGCGCACCGTACTAAAATGCGCAGTTTCAGTTATGTGTGTCATTTCTGTATCTAACACACACATAAGGCGCACCGGACTATAGGGCGCGGGTTTTATATACCGGTACATGTCCTCTACTACGTTTAAATACCTCTAATGCATATTTAAAAATAGAGCGGGAGCAAAACTGAGTATGTTTGTGCTTTATTCATGTATTTATTACAAAGTATTAATCAAACCTGGGAGCTGGCCGTGAGACATTCCTATTGTCGGTGCACCGCTGGTATGAGGGGGTCTGAGCGCCTCCGACAGAAATAGTAGGCAGGATGATAATCTGGATGAACTGGCTGCAATGATTACGTTTTCAGGTGGATTTTCTCACTTAAAAACACATTAAAACTGCTCTATTCCCACTGATCACAGAAAATATAGCTGCAAGGTGTATTTATTACAAAGTATTATTCAAACCTGGGAGCTGGCCGTGAGACAGACACATCGCTCTGATGACACAGGGCTGTGATCACTCCTCTGAAACAGTTCATTACGCATAAATTAACTTAAAATCCTGAAACCTGCCGACAGAATATGTTCGCTTTTATTATCCTATTATCCTTTTATAATCCTTTAGATTATTTAGATAATTCGCCACGGTGAACCCGGAGGCGACGCAGCCCAGAGGCTGCTGTTGAATTAAGTTTTCAGGTAGAAAAATAGAGCGGGAGCAAAACTGAGTATGATTGTGCTTTATTCAAGTATTTAAGTAAGTCCGCAGTAACAACACACATAGGGCGCACCGCACCAACGGGCGCCGCGCATTTTGAGGGAAAAAAATATGTTTATATGCGTGGAAATACGGTATACTTTCAAAAAATCTTTAAAAAGTAGAAACTTCACACTTCTAGAGGAGAGTCCGATTTCTTTAATACATTATTAAGACAAAGGCTTTTTACCAAGTTAAAGCAGGTTCAAACTGATCAGTAAAAATAACAGCAACATCATCAATCTAGTTTATCTTTTTAAACAAACATGTTTCATCATTTTAGGACTTCAATTTACCTGAGCTACAGACTCCAGCCTGAATTTGTCTGTTTATGGAATATATCTAACCAATAGAAACCATTCTGCTAAAACCCTCTAAGTCTCTAAAATAAAACTTGCAAGTTTTTTTTTTCTGAGTAAATTTATTTGGAAAAAGTTGTGCCACACCATGCCAAAGTTGTACAGTAGGGGTCCGTCTGGATTAGTTTCAATTAAAACATCAACTTCCCAATGGCTTGTTGTATAGACAGCAAACTTGCTTAATTTGTAACCATCATAATTTTGTTGCATTTTATTATGTTTATTCCCTTAATTACAGAAAAAGACATTTTGAATGTAAAACATTTTTTTAGGGTAGCCCATATAATTAACTTTCATATGTTCACATCCACATATTCACCCAGGACCTGAATATTTACCAGGTTTACAATATAACACCTTATCTGTTCTAGTTTCTATATAAACAGAGCTGTTAATTAATGGCTTTATCAAAAAAGACCATGAACCTGTTATTTTCTCACATAATCAGGTGAAGGAGTTTCTAGATAGACATTTTATCACCAGTCAAACATAGAAAACGCCTCTACTGTTCATTCCTGTGGCGTCTAACTGCTGTGACTTATGTGGAACAAATGTTTTATATATATATATATATATATATATATATATAAATCATTCCACATCAAGCATGAATAAATGTCATCTGAAGACTCAAATTACCTTCTCATTTAAAAGCGTTGTCACAAATCCTTCAGGAGAACATCTCACCTGCGTGAATTCTCATGTGTTTATTAAGTTCAGACTTAGAGGTAAAGCGTTTTCCACAGGAGAGACATTCAAATGGTCTCTCCCCTGTGTGAATTCTTGTGTGAGCAGTCAAATTACTTTTTTTAGTAAAAGTCTTGAAACAAATGGTACAGGAGAAAGGTTTCTCACCTGCATGAATTCTGACATGTGTATAAAGACTAGATTTCTGAGTGAAGCTTTTCCCACAGGACAGACATTCAAAAGGCTTCTCTCCAGTGTGAATAATCTTGTGTTTATTAAGATCAGACTTAGAGGTGAATTGTTTTCCACAGGAGAGACATAAAAATGGTTTCTCACCTGTATGAATTCTCATGTGTCTAGTTAAATGATTTTTTTTAGTAAAATTCTTGTTACAAATGGTACAGGAAAAAGGTTTCTCACCTGTGTGAATTCTAACGTGTGTATCAAGACTAGATTTCTGAGTGAAGTTTTTCCCACAAGACAGACATTCAAAAGGCTTCTCACCTGTGTGAATTCTCATGTGTCTATAAAGATTACATTTTATAGTGAAGTTTTTTCCACAGGACAGACATTCAAAAGGCTTCTCCCCTGTGTGAGTTCTTATGTGACTATTAAGATTGCATTTCTGAGTGAAGTTTTTTCCACAGGACAGACATTCATAACTCTTCTGACCCATGTGAGTGTGAGCCATACAATTTTCTGTGTTTATTTCTCCGCATGTCAAACATGGGCAAGGTTCCTCTCCAATATCTTCAGTCTGCTTCAGAACAAGCTGCTCTTCCTGCTCACTTATGGGGAGCTCCATGGTTTCCTCTTTTGTCCAGGAATGTTCTGGTTCTTGCTGCTCTTCTTTTATCTGCAGAGCTTCTGGTTCCTCTTGGTCCAACCTGGAATTCCTCTCCTGTCCACAGAGCTGCTGATCAGAGAAATCCTCCTCTTTTCCAACATAATCCTGCAGCCGGTCTGGAAAGACAAACAGCAGAAAGACTTTCTATTGGTGGTTAAATAAATGACACCTCACATAAAAGCACCAAACTCTTCCCTTGAGTTTGAGGAGTGAGTGGATCCTTGCAAGAAACCTGAATATATGAAGTTATTTATAATTATTAAAGAAAGTAAAGCATTTACATGGAACAGCACAGTGTAAAATGAGGGAATAATGAGACACCACAGCCTCAGCAGCGCTTCCTGATCACCTCTACCTGGAAGAGACATACCCCAGCTGAATGTGTCACAGGTTGAGCTGATTTTAAGTGATTTTCTAATAAAATTTCTATGTTCTATCATATAAGAAGAAGCATTATGGTAAGAAAGAGAAAAACAGGTCTAAAAATAAAGCCATCTGGATTAGCTTCCTCATTTTTGCTAAAAATGTAGCAATGGTAAGAGGGCTATGTCTTTTTCTTCCTTTATAAATTGTTTGAACCATAAAAGGAACTCGGTACAGACTGCAGGATGTCCTGCAAACCATAAATGGCCTGCAAGGCCTGGATGACGAGGACCTTCAGTCGCTTTAATGGAAATGCAGCGTCTCATTCTGGAAACGTTAAAAGAGGCAAGTTTTTGCTTATTTGGGAACTCTTGTCTAGGTTCCCCGTAATAGAACGGCAAAGTAACCGAGCCACATCACTAAAGAGGAGGAAACTTGCTTTCACTGCAGGATAAAAGGAGGGTTGACCAATAGAGGGCATAAAAGAGCGGGCAGATGGGTTAACTATATTTTGCTTTAATCTTGCTGCTATTTTCGCTCCGTCAGAGAGTTTGCTAAGAAAAGATGATTACGCATTAGCATATACACTCACCGGCCACTTTATTAGGTACACCCGTTCAACTGCTCGTTAACACTTAATTTCTAAGCAGCCAATCACATGGCAGCAACTCAGTGCATTTAGGCATGTAGACATGGTCAAGACAATCTCCTGCAGATCAGTATGGGGAAGAAAGGCTATTTGAGTGACTTTGAACCTGGCATGATTGTTGGTGCCAGAAGGGCTGGTCTGAGTATTTCAGAAACTGCTGATCTACTGGGATTTTCACGCACAACCATCTCTAGGGTTTACAGAGAATGGTCCGAAAAAACATCCAGTGAGCGGCAGTTCTGTGGGCGGAAATGCCTTGTTGATGCCAGAGGTCAGAGGAGAATGGCCAGACTGGTTCGAGCTGATAGAAGGGCAACAGTGACTCAAATAACCACCCGTTACAACCAAGGTGGGCAGAAGAGCATCTCTGAACACACAGTACGTCGAACTTTGAGGCAGATGGGCTCCAGCAGCAGAAGACCACACCGGGTACCACTCCTTTCAGCTAAGAACAGGAAACTGAGGCTGCAATTTGCACAAGCTCATCGAAATTGGACAATAGAAGATTGGAAAAACGTTGCCTGGTCTGATGAGTCTCGATTGCTGCTGCGACATTCGGATGGTAGGGTCAGAATTTGGCGTCTACAACATGAAAGCATGGATCCATCCTGCCTTGTATCAACGGTTCAGGCTGGTGGTGGTGGTGTCATGGTGTGGGGATTAGTTTCTTGGCACTCTTTGGGCCCCTTGGTACCAATTGAGCATCGTTGCAACGCCACAGCCTACCTGAGTATTGTTGCTGACCATGTCCATCCCTTTATGACCACAATGTACCCAACTTCTGATGGCTACTTTCAGCAGGATAATGCGCCATGTCATAAAGCTGGAATCATCTCAGACTGGTTTCTTGAACATGACAATGAGTTCACTGTACTCAAATGGCCTCCACAGTCACCAGATCTCAATCCAATAGAGCATCTTTGGGATGTGGTGGAACGGGAGATTTGCATCATGGATGTGCAGCCGACAAATCTGCGGCAACTGTGTGATGCCATCATGTCAATATGGACCAAACTCCATGAGGAATGCTTCCAGCACCTTGTTGAATCTATGCCACGAAGAATTGAGGCAGTTCTGAAGGCAAAAGGGGGTCCAACCCGTTACTAGCATGGGGTACCTAATAAAGTGGCCGGTGAGTGTATGTAGAACGAACATTTTATTTGCCATCAATTTCCTGATAGTATTCTGTAGAGAGGAACAGCAACGCTTGTGGGTTCTATAAAATAAAAAAGGAGGTTATTAGGTATTGTCTAAATCTAAAACCAGTTAACAATCCTCCATGGAACACCGATGACCAGTATTCCAAGAGCCATTAGGATAAGGGTAGGATCAGTCATCACTTGGGGATCATAGCAGGAGCTGACAGACCCTTGCTTGCTAGAGCCTTTATCCTGCATGTTGCAAAAAGCTGAGGCCCTAAGGAGATGGACAGTATGGTCAAAGAGTCCCACCCATCCAACCATGAAGATCTCAGGGTCCTAGAAGTGAGAAACACTTTCTAGGCCTTGAGATCCAGGAACCCAGGTGTTGTTTTACAGCCGAGGACAGGATGGAGAAGGAAATTCATGAGAAAGTAGTTGCCAAACAGTGTGCGATCACTTCCACCATAATAAACTGTTTGAAGAGTTTCAATCTGGCTTTAGAGCTCATCATAGCACTGAAACAGCTCTGGTGAAAGTCACTAATGATATTCTCATGGTCTCAGATAATGGACTTGTATCTGTGCTCCTCCTGTTAGATCTCAGTGCTGCATTTTAAACAGCTGATCATAATATTCTTTTAGAAGCATGATTGTAGTAATTAAATGCATTGTACTTATATAGAGTTATTTCAAGTCAGGAGACTTGACCAAAGCGCTTTATACTACATTCAGTCATTCACGCACACACTCACACACTGGTGAAGGCAAACTACATTGTAGCCACGGATTTATCTGGCAGATTTCAGTTTTTTCTCATTAATGATAAATCTTCTTCATGCTCCACTGTTACTGTGGAATACCACTGGGATCAGTGCCAGGACCAATTAGCTTTACTATATATTTGCTCCCAGTTATTAGAATCATTGGACAGCTTTGTTCAATCATTGGCTGTTTTTTTTTACTTATCTCCCTTTCTGCTTCTCCGATCTCCTACCAAGTCCAAAATCAGGCGGTGCAGCTTTCCGAGGACCCAGCCCACGTAGGCCGGGTCCTTCAAAGGCTTCAAAAACATTAAAGGCTGGAATTGATCAGCTGTGAAATGGAAATCAACTATCTCAGAAAAGGGAAAACTGTTTTTTCTAGACATATTATAAAGAGCAGAATCAGATTGGAAATTCATGACTGGAAACCCCCATTTAAAAAACAACAGCCTCACAAAACTATTTAGTTTCTATACTCCCAAGCTTATTTTAATTGGGAGCCCTTTTGCTCCTGATAGAGAAGCCTAGCATATAGCCCTGCTTCTGGGAGAGGAAAAAGGCCAGACCAATGAATGTTATCTTTCCTGTTAGGAGGCAATAAACCACCAATATGGCAACTTTAGCCCTACAACTATCACTTTCATGGGAAATATGACAATAATGAAATCTGACCAGATAAACATGGATCTTTGATGACGACTCCTGGCTGTGACTCGACTACATAAAATGTTAGTGGGTTGTCTGTTAGGTGTTTAAAATGCAAGGTGCTGTATTCTGTTAGACAAGCTAAGCAGAATCAGCCGTGCTGCTGCGTCTTGTTTGGTCATGCAGCCCACCTGGCGTGCAGAACTGCACATTCTGTATGACCACAGATGGATCATGGCGGCAGAGGAGAAAATAACCCGGAATCATCCGGTACTCTGATCTTCCAGCTGTGCTTGTGCAGAAATTAGTCTTTGTCTGCACTTTATGCTCCACACTGATGGTTCTCTGTCAGCAGGATGTCTCTTCCTGCTCTCGCTACTCAATAAACTATGTGGCTGCTCATCCTCTGCCATGCATAAAAAATCAGTTTGACTAACAATCAGGATTTTTATAAGAAGCTCACAAGCGGTGATGCTAAACATTCTTTCATTTCTACCAAAAGGAATCGCTATATTATATCCAAAGAAAATATTTATTGCATACTGTTTATTTTGGATTAAGTCCCAGGTGAAAAGGTACATAGATCTGTGAATATTTCTTTACTCTAGTTCTTGTTTCTATCTTTTGAATACTTCAACTTTTTAGTTAACATATTGAAATTTAGGTCTGGATTGTAGAAAAAAAGATTGTTTTTTGTTCTTGGCTTTTTTTGGAGCAATGAAGATTTTATTGATTTGTGTGTTTTAAATAATTCATGGTAGATCAGGAAGGGATTGCTTTGGGATGAAACCTTATATGTTTAAAATCATTCCTTTATTGTACATTTTGTTAGCTTGTCTGTCTGTAAAACTAACCAATATGATGTGTTGAACTAGATCTGCTATTTCACAACTTTTGTGAGAGACATTTGTATAAAGTAGGGCATTAATTCATAAAAAAGTTTACTCTAATTCTATAAATCAAAGTTTTCTGCCCAACAGCAATGATGAACTGCACAGCATCATTCTATAACCAGCTACTGTAGCATCTAGGATAGAGCTGTCAGTCTGGTAAAGAATCTGGTTATTCAGAATTGTTAAGGTTCACTTTTTAATGAATTGCAACATAAAACTGAAAAACTAGACTTCAAAGTTTAAAGTTTTAGTCAACTAAAACCGACGAAAACTATCACGTATCTTTGTGAATAAAATGTGACTAAAACTAATAATAGTTTTGCCCTGAAGACTAAATCCAAGATGGCAAAAACCACACTGGTCTCCTGCTTCAGAACAAGCTGCTCTTCATGCTCACTAATAGGGAGCTCCATGTTTTCCTCTTTTATCCAGGGATGTTCTGGTTCTTTCTGCTCTTCTTTTATCTGCAGAGCTTCTGGTTCCTCTTGGTCCAAACTGGAATTCCTCTCCTGTCCACAGAGCTGCTGGTCAGAGAAATCCTCCTCTTTTCCAACATAATCGTGCAGGTGGTCTGAAAGACAAACAGCACAAAGACTTTCTATTAGTGGTTAAAGAAACAACACTTGACATAAAAGCACCAAACTCTGTCCTTGAGTTTGAGGAGTGAGTGGATCCTGTCAAGCAACTTAAAGATATGAAGTGCATTATGGCGTATGGACATACCCCAGCTGAATGTGTCAGAGAATGAGCAGGTTTTAAATGAGTTTCAATTGAAATTTCTGTTCTATCCTATTGAAAGGAAGCATTATGGTAATGTTGTGTTTTGATAATGTTTTTTTTTTAGCCAACTGCCTCCACAGGAACTCCCACGGAGGTGTGCCTTGTCACCCCCCTCTGTGTTGAGGACAGTAAAGACCCATTACAGTATTTTTCTCTCTCTTTCCCATGAAGCTGCCTGAGGCCCACTTTGGAAAAAACAGCCAAAATGGAGATTTAGGCAAAAGGCCCAGATCTCCAGAATGATCAAGGATAAGTCATCATGGTTGACTTTTCAGAACCAAACTGCTGCAAAACAGACTTTTTGCAACACATTTCTGTTGAGTTTCAGAACGTACAGAGCTGGACTGGATGAAAATGTCTCCTAAGGATCCCTTGGTGTGAGCAACATGGACAACAAAGCCTGCCTTGCTGTTAGCCTGCCTGCTAAGCTTCTGCTGGATAAAAACTCACGCCTTCCAAATGGACATGGACAAAAGGTTTGCAGGTCTGGCACAATTAGGGACAGAACAAACAATATGTCTTTTGATGATGTTGATCATTTCATGTGTTTACTGATGAGTAAAGAAAGGGCTAACAGGATGAACTGCATGCTATGCTGTACAGTCATGGCCAAAAGTTTTGAGAATGATTCAAATGTTAATATTTACAAAGTCTACTGCTTTAGTTTTTATAACGGCCGTTTGCATATACTCCAGAATGTTATAGAGAATGATCAGCGTAACAGCAATTAATTGCAAAGTCAATATTTGCCTAGAAAATGAACTTTATCCCCCAAAACACATTTCAACGTCATTGCAGCCCTCCCATAAAGGGACCAGCTAACATGGTTTCAGTGATTGCTCCATTAAGACAGGTGTGGGTGGTGATGAGGACAGGGCTGGAGATCAATCTGGATTAGGTAAGAATGACACCACTGGACACTTTAAAAAGAGGCTGGTGCTTGGCATCATTGTTTCTCTTCTGGGAACCATGGTTATCTCTAAAGAAACACGTGCAGTCATCATTGCACTGCACAAAAATGGCCGAACAGGAAAGAGAATGGCAGCTAGAAAGATTGCACCTCAGTCAACAATCTATCGCATCATCAAGAACTTCAAGGAGAGAGGTTCCACTGTTGCCAAAAAGGCTCCAGAGCGCCCAAGAAAGACCAGCAAGCGCCGAGACGTCTCTTAAAAGTTTTTCAGCTGCCGGATCGGGCTACTAGCGGTGCAGAGCTTGCTCAGGAATGGCAGCAGGCAGGTGTGAATGCATCTGCATGCACTGTGAGGCAGAGATTCCTGGAGCAAGGCCTGGTCTCAAGGAGGGCAGCAAAGAAGCCACTTCTCTCCAGGAAAAACATCAGGGACAGACTGATATTCTGCTAAAGGTACAGGGAGTGGACTGCTGAGGACTGGGGGAAAGTCATTTTCTCTGATCAATCCCCTTTCCCATTGTTTGGGACATCTGGAAAACAGCTTGTTGGGAGAAGACGAGGTGAGCACTACCACCAGTCTGGTCTCATGCCAACTGCAAAGCATCCTGAAACCATTCATGTGTGGGGTTGCTTCTCAGCCGAGGTAGTCGGCTCTCTCACAGTCTTACCTAAAAACACAGCCATGAATAAAGAATGGTACCAGAATGTCCTCCGAGAGCAACTTCTCCCAACTGTCCAAGAGCAGTTTGGTGATGAACAATGCCTTTTCCAGCATGATGGAGCACCTTGCCATAAAGCAAAGGTGATATCTAACTGGCTCAGGGAACAAAACAGAGAGATTTTGGGTCCATGGCCCTGAAACTCTCCTGATCTTAATTCCATTGAAAACTTATGGTCAATCATCAAGAGACGGGTGGACAAATGAAAACCTAGGAATTCTGACAAAATGCAAGCATTGATTGTGCAAGAATGGACGCTATCAGTCAGGATTTGGTCCAGAAGTTGATTGAGAGCATGCTAGGGAGAATTGCAGAGGTCCTGAAGAAGAGGGGTCAACACTGCAAATATTGACTTGCTGCATTAACTCATTCTAGCTGTCATTAAAAGCTTTTGTTACTCATAATATGATTGCAATTGTATTTCTGTATGTGATGACAACATCTGACAAACACACATGAAAACCAGAGAGCAGCAGATCATGTGAAAATATTATATTTGCGTCATTCTTAATACTTGTTGCCATGACTATAGATGTGAAACAGTATAAAAATTAACAAAAATAAATATTCAACATTTAACAGCATATATGTGTACCAACAATGCCAGATAATGATTTTAAAACTCTAAATACATATTAGACCAAATAAATAAAAAAAGAATATGGTTTTTATTGTGTCTGATGGTGTTGACAAAACAAAGTAATAACTTGAAAAATGCATATTTTAAGAAAAAAATAGAAAGTTGCACCGTACATTGCTGAACTACGGAAGAGGATTAGGGCCACTGAAAAAAAAAAAGTTAACTGATTTTTACAATTTTTTTTTCAGTTTAGTATGGGAAAAAAGTCAGAATTCTGACTTTAATCTCAGAATTCTGACTTTAATCTCAGAATTCTGACTTCTTTCTCAGGATTCTGACTTTAATCTCAGGATTCTGACTTTTTTCTCAGAATTCTGAGATTAAAGTCAGAATTCTGACTTTAATCTCAGAATTGTGGATTTACTGTAGATGCGCACCATGCAGGAAGAGATGTGGCAGCACTAAGCTTCATTGCCAAAGATACGAGGACCTGTTGGAAAATGACAGAATTAGGTGACTTTTTACGTGCCAGAGGAGTCCCCGATGATGCCATTTCATTAATGGAAGAGCAGAAGGTGAGTAAAACAAGAGAGTAGTTTGTAAACAGACACGGCTACAGCTGTATGCTAACATGTTTGTTAGATTAAGTCGATTGAGATTTTTAACATAATAGACAACAGAGGCAGCGGTTTAACAGCGAAAGCTAGGGTTAGATTTATAATTTGAAATGTTTTACTTTCACTGTGTTTTAAATTTGACTGTTAAGACCTGGAGCCAAGATGGCTAGCCGGTCCTAATATCAGCTGTTTGGGTTGATATTCAGTGGACATTGACTAGCAGACCGAGAGTTATTTAAGAAACATTACATAAATGTGACGGTGTTAGGCTACAGTCACAGCTCACTAAATCAAACAATGCGGTGCTTAAACTTTTTATGCATTTTTTAAAAACAAGGTTGTCGGAACCCACTGTAGCTTTGAACTGTGACCACAGGGTGGCGTGATGACGTTAGTGCAACCAGCTGGAACGCAGAATGATGGATGGATGGATGGAAACAGGCTATTAACAAATGTGGAGATTAAAAAAAGATCCCTTTGAGATGATTTAAAATGTTAATGTTTGTGTGATCTACCTGTAATATTTTTTACCCTAAATGGACTGTATGTCGTAATCTCTTTTTACATCACAATGAATTATTTTCTTTTTTTTAATATAATTAGTGATCAATTTCCTTAAACGGTACATTAAAGCTCCCTTCTTCCATTATTTGTATCCCTCCTCAAAACAGTAGGTAGCCCTTATGTTATTTACAGTCAGTTTTTCCCATCTATGGGTGCAATGTTAAGGGTGCTCTAATTGATTTGTAGGGAAAATATTTTCAAAACTAATTATTTTCTTGTTCTTTGTGCTTAGATCGACTGTGATGTCATAGTGCTGATGGATGATGCAACTCTTGCAAATTACATCCCCTCCTATGGAGACCGAATTGTCCTCTTCAATTTCTGCAGGAGCAAACAACAACCCTCAAAAAGAAAACAAGGACTTCTGCAGAGGCTTCGTGAGAAAATGAAAAACAGAGAGGGAAGTTCAACAGAGAACACCTCACATGAAAGAACAAGGCAGACAAAGAAGCAGAAAGCAACACGAAATGTGGAGATAGGATGGATACATTCTGATGGAAAAGTAACCAAACAGGTGAGAGCGAAGCAGGGAGGCGGCACTAGAAAAATTCAGATGTCCGCTGATGCTGGATTAAATGATATTCTTCGAGAACGAAAGAAACTGTTTTTTCCTGGTGGCATATCAGCTAAGGGACCTGAAACAGATTTTGAATTTGAAGTTTGGGACTTTAAACAGAACCACCTTACTGAAGACACCTGCCAGAGTATTGGCACTATGTATGAAGCAGCGAGGCTGACAATGTTGCGCTTCTACATTTCAACAAAGCTGAAAGATCCTGAAGAAGATGAAAGTGAGAAATCTGATGTCATATTTGTCTTGGAAAGCAATAGCAGTGAAATTAATCCTTTGCAAGGGGTGGAACTCAGGAATAGTTATGCTGAAGTCCAACCTGGATTGGACAATTTAGATGATTCAGAAATCACTTTCGGTCCCATTCTTGATGCTGAAGAAGATACAGAAGAAACATTAATCTATGAGGGTTTTCCTGCACCACTCAATCCAGCAAATCCAGAGGATGTAACAACAATCACTGTACGTTACACTAACACTTTAAATGACATTATTAGCTGGCAGTGGATCAGGGATACTGAGAGATGTACTCACCTGCTTCTGGAATGAATTCTACGAGCGATGCACTCTTGGAACAACAGTTAAAGAACATTGCATCCGCCATGATTTCACTGCTGAGAAATGGAAGGCAGTTGGGCGAATACTTTTGAAAGGTTACCAGGACTGTCAGTATTTTCCAAATAAACTTGCAATCCCCTTTCTTGAACGAGTGCTTTTCAATGGTGTTTACAGTGATCTTCAATGGCACTTTCTGCAGTTTGTCAGCAGCCAAGAATGTGAGGTTTTGAGGGAAGCAGTCAAGAACATTTCTGCTGTTGACTTTGATGATCTTTTGGAAGTACTTGATAGTTATGACTGTAGAAAACAAATAACGGCTGAAAATCTTCATACCATCATTGATGAAATAGCTCACAAAGAGCTTGTCCAAAAACCAATGTTTGTCATTGACTGCTGGAGGGAGGTCATCTATCCACATCTTTCCATTACTCCAGAAGAACTAATTAAGTTGTTTTCGGACCTGCAACCAACACCAAGAAAAGTCTGCCAACTGCTGAAATTTGAAGAGGATTTGTCTCCCATGCAAAAAGAAGTGGGAAACTATCTCAAAAGATTCATCAGAGAGCTGGATGACGTTAAAATTCAGAAGTTTATGCGATTCTGCACTGGATCGGATCTTATAGTAACAAATAGTATTTATGTGGAATTTCAAGATATGACAGATTTCACAAGACGACCAGTGGGACACACATGTGGAAGCATTCTACAAATAGCTGATAGCTATGAAAACTTCCCTGACTTCTGTTCTGAATTTAATGCAGTTCTTGAAAGCAATGTGTGGATAATGGACATTGTGTAGACTCTTAACTCTCCACTACATTTGAACTACTTATGCAGACTACAGCAGGGCTGTAAAAAGATATAGATTATACATTTTGAACTCATGAAAATGACTCCTCTTCTAAAAAAAAAAAAAAAAAAGAAAGAGATAATTGAACCCTTTGTGCCTGAAAAGCAGTTTTGGCTAAAATATTCCTGTTTCTTTTACTATGCCTATTTTTGGATCCTATAGTTGAATTTGTCAAGCACGAATGAGTTCACTGTTTATTACTGTAACAGGAGCTGTTTTCACCAGACCAAGTTCTCCAGATGCATGCTAGAAACTAAGCAGCACAAAGAAAAAATATCAGTTGATATCTATAAATTAGTATGAAGCTTTTACTTTGTTTTCCTTAATATTTCAAATATTTTGTGACAGTTTGGCACATACTCTTGTAAGTTAGAAGTAAGAATAATTAATCTAGGTTTAAATTTCTTTACAGCTTATGCAATTGTTTGTTAAGGTAAGTTGAGGTATCAGACTTCTTTTTTGCATTTGAACATAAATGAACATGTTTATGGCTTTTCCAGTATTGTCTAAATGTCTAATTGATTCTAAGCATATGTTTCATTTACTAATCAAGTTCAGCTTTCTTGTGATGAATCCACTGACCCTTATGTTATAAATGTAAACTTTACAATGGAGTGAGCTGATCGTAAGCTCTGATATTTGGTTGTCCATATGCCAAATAATAATCTTCTCAACTGTTTATTGATCTAACATCTGATAGAATTCCACTGTTACTGAATGAAGTTCTTTTTTGTATGTTTTTTCTTTAAAAAAAGAAAAAAAGAATAGAGCTTGTTTTATCTCTGAACCTTGGTTTTTACCTTTAATTTTGTTTACACAGGAGCATTAATGTTCATTATATTCTAGTTAATGTCACTGGTGTATTACAAACAACTGTATTAGACCAAAAATGTTTCTAAAAGTTGGCTCATTTTAATTACTGAGTTATAAGGATTGGCAAATGTTTTTCTTAAGTGTTCCTAATAAAGTGTTGCTTTATTGAAATCCTTTATCTAGCTCATTTATATGAAGAAGGCTCAAATCCACAGCTTTAAATATGTATTTTCCAACTGTGATGATGTGAAAACGATGGAATCACAATTCAAAGAGACTCCAGCGCTTAAACTCTGTAACAGGGTGGAATACCATTTATCTTCTCAAATATTCTTTAAAAATAGTTTGATAAATGCAATGTATCTATTAATCGTACATGCTCTCTTACATGTGATGGGAAGATGACTTGGTATTTTATCTGTGTCATAGATGCAGGGATGCTGCACTAGATTATGTTGGGTATGTGTTTCTTAAAAATTTGGGAGTCATGTCAGATCAAGGGCTTTAGAGTACAGCTCACAATGCATCATTATGGTAATGATCAAGTCAATTTAAATGAAAAGCAAACAGGTCTTCAACTCCAGTCATTTAGGGCTTATATACAGGAAATTTTAGATGTTTCTCTGCTCCAACAAGCGCAAATTAAATAATCATGTCATTTCGAAGACTTGGAAGAATATTTCTGCATATTGTGGATATAATTTGACAATTTGATTCAGGTGTGTTGGATCGGAGTCGCATCTAAAAATTCTAGTAAACTCAAGGAGTCGAGTTGAAATCCCTGTACCCTAAAAGGGGAAAGCAGCCTCAATTTAACTACATTTCTTCAGTTACCTAACTTGATGTATTTACAATGGTTTAACTAGAGAACTTATAAACTTAATAAATCAAGCTGCAGAAACTGAAATCAATTACTTATCAATTGAAGTACTCCAAGTTGGAGCTGCATTCTCTTTAGAATGTGAGCTAAAAATATTACATTACAGACCTTAAATGCAACATTACGGTGATGGATCTATATATGTGTCATGATAATATGGCATTTTTTATTAGCACTACAAGCTCTCCAACAGGCATAATAGCTTGAAATCCACATGAAGATAAATGTTTAGAAATGCTTAAATGTTGTGTTATCACACAAGGGCCAAGTCCAACCTCCCAGAGCTATTATTCTGCAACTTTAGATGTGTAACCATTCCAGAAAACTTAAATCTTAACACTGAATACCCTCATCCGCATCTCAAGGAGCTCTGTAGTGGAATGATAACAAGCTTGTTCATTTGATGCGGTTATGATGACGAAAGTATACAATGAAGTTGAAGGGTAGCTCAGTAGAGTTTCACTTTATACTACGTGAAAACTTTGCAACAAAAGTGTTATATTTATATTCAATGGAAGATGGATAAACTACTTTTATGTTAGTATTTTAACTGTTCTTACACTGCTAATTTTACATCTTCGACATGCACCGTTATTGAATTTAGTTTAGCAGTACAGAAATGTTAGGATTGCGATAATTGTACAAGCAGTTGAATGCATGGGTATTCAGAAGGATTTGCATTGCACATATAGCTAGTTAAATCATAATATGTAGCTTTATTAATCAACAGATTTTCATTGTTTCCTCTAATTGAAAAGGTGACAGAAAAATTAACTGTTTCGTAAAATAAGAGGTCACACAAACTGCTTTTTATTGTGATCACTGATCAGAGTTTACATTAAATCAGTAAAAAAACACAATATTTGGCCAGAATATAAAAAAGTTGATTTGATTTCACCCAAAATATCCTTTGTTTGGAACAATGCATGTGTATTGGGTACCTGTAAGACATGGCTTGGCTATTCAGTGAAATTATCAACAGAAACAGAAACACTGTGCTTAAATTTTTCCTTTTATTGCAAGCACTTCCTAGATAATTTGGAGTATTTCTTCTCTTAATCTCATATACAAATCTGCTGATACAAGTGGATCTCTTGGGGAATCCCACTCATTTTCTGCCATGAGCAGACAACAAGGTTCAAAGACTGTTTCATCACAGGGATATTGGCCTTTTGGCGTACACTCCTCAGTACACACAAGGATCTCATCTGTGACAACTGGTTTCAGTCTATCCTCTGCCCTGTGTAGCTCTGGAAATGAGTACATCACTACTGGTCGACCTGATGCTGCACTAGCACTTGGTGTGAGTTCCATGTGTTCAAAACGTCATCAAGTACATCCTGCAAAAAAAAAGCAGAACAGTGTAAATGTATGAAACATATAACCATATAACCATGCAGCAACAGAAATGTAGAACTTTAAGCTAACAGCACATGTGGAATGAGTATGGAGCAAATTTCTCTTTTCAATATTTAAACAAGCAAAAAGAAATTTAAATTAAAACATTTTTGGGAACAAAACCTTTTAAATGGAAATGAAATGTATTAATTTATTTTTAAAAGTTCTGTTTGCAAACTATTTTTTAAAATTACGTATTGTTTGACTAAATAATAAAAAATAAAATTCCTTCGATAAACAGTAATCAGACTGTACACTCACTATAAATTGTTCCACCTCTCTGTGTGCTAATATTGCAAGTATTTCTTTGTCAAACACTTGAAAGCCTGAAGTACCGTCTGACTAGGTCATCCAAATCTGACATTTTAGGAACAATGACTTTCACCAAACCTTCAGAGGTTTTGCAGAAGTCCTTGTTTTCTTTTTGAGGGTTGTTGTTTGCTCCTGCAGAAATTGAAGAGGACAATTCGGTCTCCATAGGAGGGGATGTAATTTGCAAGAGTTGCATCATCCATCAGCACTATGACACCACAGTCGATCTAAGCACAAAGAACAAGAAAATTATTAGTTTTGAAAATATTTTCCCTACAAATCAATTAGAGCACCCTTAACATTGCACCCATAGATGGGAAAAACTGACTGTAAATAACATAAGGGCTACCTACTGTTTTGAGGAGGGATACAAATAATGGAAGAAGGGAGCTTTAATGTACCGTTTAAGGAAATTGATCACTAATTATATTAAAAAAAAGAAAATAATTCATTGTGATGTAAAAAGAGATTACGACATACAGTCCATTTAGGGTAAAAAATATTACAGGTAGATCACACAAACATTAACATTTTAAATCATCTCAAAGGGATCTTTTTTTAATCTCCACATTTGTTAATAGCCTGTTTCCATCCATCCATCCATCATTCTGTGTTCCAGCTGGTTGCACTAACGTCATCACGCCACCCTGTGGTCACAGTTCAAAGCTACAGTGGGTTCCGACAACCTTGTTTTTAAAAAATGCATAAAAAGTTTAAGCACCGCATTGTTTGATTTAGTGAGCTGTGACTGTAGCCTAACACCGTCACATTTATGTAATGTTTCTTAAATAACTCTCGGTCTGCTAGTCAATGTCCACTGAATATCAACCCAAACAGCTGATATTAGGACCGGCTAGCCATCTTGGCTCCAGGTCTTAACAGTCAAATTTAAAACACAGTGAAAGTAAAACATTTCAAATTATAAATCTAACCCTAGCTTTCGCTGTTAAACCGCTGCCTCTGTTGTCTATTATGTTAAAAATCTCAATCGACTTAATCTAACAAACATGTTAGCATACAGCTGTAGCCGTGTCTGTTTACAAACTACTCTCTTGTTTTACTCACCTTCTGCTCTTCCATTAATGAAATGGCATCATCGGGGACTCCTCTGGCATGTAAAAAGTCACCTAATTCTGTCATTTTCCAACAGGTCCTCGTATCTTTGGCAATGAAGCTTAGTGCTGCCACATCTCTTCCTGCATGGTGCGCATCTACAGTAAAATCCACAATTCTGAGATTAAAGTCAGAATTCTGACTTTAATCTCAGAATTCTGAGATTAAAGTCAGAATCCTGAGATTAAAGTCAGAATTCTGAGAAAAAAGTCAGAATTCTGAGAAAAAAGTCAGAATTCTGAGAAAAAAGTCAGAATTCTGAGAAAAAAGTCAGAATTCTGAGATTAAAGTCAGAATTCTGAGATTAAAGTCAGAATTCTGAGATTAAAGTCAGAATTCTGAGATTAAAGTCAGAATTCTGAGAAAAAAGTCAGAATTCTGAGAAAAAAGTCAGAATTCTGAGATTAAAGTCAGAATTCTGAGATTAAAGTCAGAATCCTGAGAAAAAAGTCAGAATCCTGAGAAAAAAGTCAGAATTCTGAGAAAAAAGTCAGAATTCTGAGAAAAAAAGTCAGAATTCTGAGATTAAAGTCAGAATTCTGAGATTAAAGTCAGAATTCTGAGAAAAAAGTCAGAATTCTGAGAAAAGTCAGAATTCTGAGAAAAGTCAGAATTCTGAGAAAAGTCAGAATTCTGAGAAAAGTCAGAATTCTGAAAAAAGTCAGAATCCTGAGAAAAGTCAGAATTCTGAGAAAAGTCAGAATTCTGAGAAAAAAGTCAGAATTCTGAGAAAAAAAGTCAGAATTCTGAGATTAAAGTCAGAATTCTGAGATTAAAGTCAGAATTCTGAGAAAAAAGTCAGAATTCTGAGAAAAGTCAGAATTCTGAGAAAAGTCAGAATTCTGAGAAAAGTCAGAATTCTGAGAAAAAAGTCAGAATTCTGAGATTAAAGTCAGAATTCTGAGAAAAAAGTCAGAATTCTGAGATTAAAGTCAGAATTCTGACTTTAATCTCAGAATTCTGACTTTAATCTCAGAATTCTGACTTTTTTCCCATACTAAACTGAAATTTTTTTTTAAAAATCAGTTAACTTTTTTTTTTCAGTGGCCCTAATCCTCTTCCGTACTGAACAGCCAAGACCTTGGTCTATAACAATAGACAGCTGTGGAGTAAAAATGAGCACTGAGAGTTGATATGCAAGGAAGAAAAGGTTTTATTTTAGCTCTCAGTGTGATTCTGACTAGGTTGCTGCCCATCCTTTGCATTTATAGAGAATTCTTACACACGAACATTGAGTCTTCCCAACAGAAACACTTCATCAAAGGACATAGATATATGTTCAGATAAACATTTCAGACAACTGTTTTCCGTTCACACCAGAGACAGGACGTGAGGATCTTAAACACAATAAGGACCTGTTTATCTATGTTTCCCTCTTATCTAAACTAGGGAGGAAACTCCTTTTCAAACCTCCTTCCTTTCCCTACATCTCAGCATAAAGAATGGAACAATAGCTTCTAACTAATCCCCCCTATTCAGAAAGAAAATCCGGCACACTTTAATATTTAAGCTTACTAACATCCAAGGAAAAAAACCACAAACCACACAGCATAAAGGAGCGGTCAGATGGTTAAAGCTGATGTGTGGAAAAAACATTTTCTGAGTTATCAATTTCCTGATGGTGTCCTGTAGAGAGGAACAACAATGCGTGTGGGTTCTACAAAATAAAATTGGAGGTTATTAGGGATTAGGCTGGGTAATAGGGCCAAGAAATAAATCTATGGCAGGCTGTTTTTACATTTATTAAAATCACTCCACCGTGTCTTTCCATTTGTAGATGACTAAAATAAGATTCTTCCTCAACAAATCACACTCCTAGACTAAAATGTAATACTACATTTTCTAAATTACATTTGTAGCAGAAACTGAATTTTAGGAAGTAAAACATAAAACAAAACTATACTAGAAAGAGTTATGTTTTATATCTGGCTGTTTTGACTGAATATGTATTTATAATATCTGAATTACATTTCTTCATCGTCAAAATAATACAAATGATGGATTAATTTCTAGACATCTAAAATGTTTATTCTAGATGCGTAGAATAACATTTTGTTTGAGATGTTCATTTAGACAAAGAAAATAAAACAATGTCAGATATGAGGAATAAATATTCAGTAATAATAGATATCAAAATGGCTTGCCATAGTGGTAGTTATTGCAATAATATTAAGGAATTATTACTTGAGTTGGAAGTGGATTAATGTACCTATTTGGGTGAAATCATTTGGCAGCAGGTGAGGATGAAGAATGAAAATGTTCTAATAGATGAAACCTCATGATCTCATGGGTTCCTCTTCAGTTTGATTCAGTCTCTTTGACGCAGTAAATATTACGTGTCTATTTGCAGCCACTTCAGATGTTATCGTACCAATAAATGATCATTATTAGCGGCTATCAGACTTCAGGCTGAGCCAGTAGGCTCATTAGGTCGTTATCATCGAGTGAATCCTAATCCTAACCCTAAAATAATCCCTTTTCCCCCAGGAAATTAATCTATTTCTGTGAAATCTGAAAAATTCATTAGTTCTTCATGTAATGTAAAAAATAAAAGATTATCCAGATGTTGCTGATATTAAACAAACCAAAAACACATAAATCTCATTTCCTGTCACCTGAGTTGTAGGATTGTCTCCGTACAAATATTTAATTCTCTGTGAAAAAGTGCACAGATAAGACGGTACCATCAGGTTTGCTTTGTCAGAGTCAGCAGCAGAATAACAGTTAAAGAATAATTTTATAGAACTACAGCATCACAGCCTGCCATATCATCACATCATAACGTCTGTAAATGAGGAGACATCCCTGCTACAGCCATATGTAATAATACAGCGCTTTAAGATCAAGGCCAGAGGAGGTTGTGGGTTTGCACCCGCCGTGGGCCGCGTCTCTTCTTTTTTATACAATTGATTTTCAGAGTTGATCAAGATAATGTTCAAATAGAAGTATGAATAGACACACAGTTCCCTGGTACTGAGCATTTTCTGATGAGTTTACCATTTTCTCCCTCTAATTGTGTCAGTGAAGCATACAGTATTTGGGCTCATAGTAGAAACAAACTCAAAGTAATTTCAAATTGCATGAAAATTTAAAAACATTATTAATAAAAACTTTATCTGGCTGCAAATCTAATAACGCAGCTCCACTGATAGAAGGGAATATGACATCACAGGTAACTTTATGAACATGGTTACAGACCATGGCAGTGTCATAACAGCCACATGAAGCAATGAAGGATAATTAGAAATCCCAATCTAAAGTACTGTAATCCTAATTAATGGATTTAAACATCATCCCAGCTGTTGGAGTGTTTTACAGTCCATATTCTTCCAGATCCTCCTGGATCCCAACTTTCAGGACTCTGCAGACTCAGATGCTTTTTTTCACAATGAGGTTTTGATCACAACACTTCAGTTTCCCACAATATTTCCCATTATTCACATCCATCAAACACGTGTTTGATAGATCTGAGGCCTGAAATGAGGACATTTATTCTGACCTGTTTGTTTACGTTTGATTTAACTGTTTTATGTTCTGCTTATTTATTTTCTTTACAGCCCTTTGATCAGCTGTGGTTGTTTTTAAGTGCTGCTGTAACTCCACTATTTCCCCACAGTGGGCCAACAAAGGGAGTTTCTATTCTATGTAGTGTATATCTGCTGTTTATTTAGTAATGTCTTCCAAAGCTCTGATGCCTTCATGAAGTTCTCCCTCCAGCCCTGATGTCAACAGTCTGTTGATTTAAACTAAACTCCGCTGCAGTGCTGAGGCATCCTTCTACTGTTCTGCTTAAAGCAGCAGGTTAGGGCAGCAGGATGACCTCCCCAAGATGGCGCCCGTAATGTCTGCGTAGAGACAGTCAATGCGGGGTCTACTCTAATATTATCTCTATGGTAGAGACGGCTTTCTGTGATTGCAGTGAACTCGGAGAGAAGAAGAGGTTTAACCGGAGAAAATTACTAAATTGACCGCAGTCATGAAAACCCAATGCTGGAAGTGAGCGAGCTGACCGCAGTAAGATGGCCGCCGACCGAAAGTTAGCTTTAGCTTAGCATGTTGCTCTCCTCTAAGCAGTTTTCCAATCAGATGAGGCTAAAATCCACAGTGTGCATCATCAGGAAATCGTTTCTATCAGGTGTTTCCTACCTATCCGGTGTAAGATGATCTGGGGGATCCTGGTGAAATCCAGCAGTAGATGTTGATCGTCCATCTTTTCCTCCGAATTGACCAAACTCCCTTTAAACTCCGTGAATGTTTCTTCAGCAGGAGTTAACTGCTCGGTGATAAACTCTCCTTGAAGCTGGACTGAAGACATTCTCACTGCAAACACTCCCAGATTATCAGCCTCTCTACAATGACTCCACACACAGGCTAAGCTAATGCTGCTAATGCTACACGATCCCTGCCAGCAGCTCATTGCGCATAAGCAGCTACATCTACATCCGGGTCACGCTCCATGTTAAATTACGTCACTTCTCCCTAAAAAAATAAAAACAAAACAGTAAACCAACCCATAGTAATTGTTTCATAGGTCATCTGGGGATGTAGTTTTTGGGAATATTTTTAATCTTCTAAGAAGAACGGGTATTTTAGGGAGAATATAATAGTTTGTCTGATCCATACTCCATTCTGGAAGGTGGCGGTAATGCACCTATAAGTTGTTTGCCAGCCGCCATTAAAAAGAAGAAGAAGAACCCATAGTAATTCTACTGTGTAGCTAATAAATCTGCTTCTTTTTATGGCCAAATCTTATGCTGATTTAGAGGTAGAACGCCATGCTTTATTGCATTCTTTTGGTAATTCACTCCATCCAACATTCTGAAATGCAAAAGGCAATTTAAACATTGTCTGTATGTGATATGGTCAACTTGCTGTCTTAGGTTGCAACCCCCTAGCTTTTTCTTTCTTTTATCTGTCTTTTCGTTCCTAATTGTTGCTTGTCTTGTATTGCACTGTTACTCAGACCAATCCAAGTGTACTTCTCTACATACCCAGCAAACACATGTGTGTGGGCCCCACATGGGATTTACTTGGTCAATGGGGGATCCAAGTGGGCATGGGCTGTAAATGGGCATCCAAAGTGGGACCCACTTGGGTGATCAATGTAGGACCGATATGAGCCAGCCCAGATGGGCAATGCTGTATGGGCACCAGATGGGTAACAACTGGGAAATAAGTGTTGGTATAGCTGACTTAAATATAATTTTTAAAAATGTTTTAATTTGAAAATAATTCATGGAATAATGTCTAATAAATGATGCAGGGGCACCATAATTTAAGATATTAAAACAGCTATGCTTAAATGAATATTTGATTAGTAAAAGTATAGAATATAATAGTGATCCACATAAAAAACATGTTGTAAATTGTAAGATGCTTCTAGGAAAAAAAAAATTCAAAACTGAGTTAAACATATTTTATATCTAGAGGTATTTTTTTTACGCGCACGATATTTCTGGAAATATTGCGAGTTGTTTTCAACCCCCTCCCCTCTGGAAGATTCTTTTCGCGCCTTTGGACGGAGTGAAAGTTAAGAGAGCTGGTATTTTTCCTGGACAAAGCGGAATAAAAGAACAAGTTTTCTGCTATAAAGGTAATGTTTTTTTTATTTCTCTTGAATCTATGTATATCAGAAATTACTGAAACGTGCTAAGGTTGTAAAAAAAAAGGTATGTTGTTAATTTTTTTTTTTTTACCTATTAAAAAAAGGGAGGGTTCGTAGTCAGAAGAGTGAGATGCACTGAGCGAATTTCTTAGGTCCAGGCTTATCCATTAATGCTTTTTCATGTCTGAGCATTAAAGTCTGTGCTGGTTACCTCCTAGATAATTGTGATTTTCCCCTTGTAAAATATAATCATGGAGTCTCTTTTTATTTGGCATCTTCTTCAATCTGTTCCTTATTTTCATCCATAAATGTCTATCCGTTGCACTTAAACACATCACCATTAAGCCTAGCAACAATAAGAAAAAAAAATCCATCCATCGTTTCCGTTTATGGATTGGGTCGAGTCGCGCAGGTGGCAGGGATTATTAAAGCTAGCAAAATGGCGGGAGCTGATCGAGCCAGTTTATGCTGCTGTGACAACCCAGTCTCATTGGAAAATGAACCTCCACTACGTTGGTCCACACTGCAAAACGTAGTGGAGGTACATTAATGGCCATTTTTCTGTGGTACTATTACATTTCTTCTGCCTATACGCTTTCTATTGTTTTACGTCCTAGCAGACATGTTCACAAGTCATTTTTTGCAAGTCCAAGTCAAGTCTCAAGTCTTGAGAAGGCCTGTCGCAATAATCAATTAATCGCACAATAAATTCTAATCACTTGATTAATTAAAAAAAGTGCAATAATTTTCGTGCTTGCTTGTTTCTCTTTGTGTTTTCATCTCCGTCACTGATACGGTATAGCTTAAAGGTCGCTATTATATCTATGGAATGATCATTATCTTGAACTGCTAAATGAAAAATACAATTAAAAAAAGCACACACACAAAATTTTTTCCAGATAAATTTTGCATTTTTAGTTTTTTTTTTCTTTCAAAAAAAACTAATTTCTTACAGTATTTACCTGACATTTGTGGTTACAACTTTTTCTAGTTTTAGCAGTAAATGTCTGCTCTTTTATTTTTAAGTGAAAATGAGGACTGTGGGGAAAAAAAACAATCACAATCCTGCCTTTTATTAATACATATGAGGTTAGCAACTACAAGAGATAAAGAAAAACCCTAAACAAATAGCAGGATAATAACAATACTTTTATAAAAGAAACATTGTGGCAGTAACTTTTTGTAACTTAATGACTTGGCGGGCAGTATTTTCAATTCAATTCAGTTTATTTATTTAGCGCCAATTTACAACATTATTCACAACATATTTCTCCTCTACCACTGCCATGAAGCTTTTAAAGCTGGGCTTGTCGATCAAAGACAAGAGGAGGTTGCATGAAATAATAAGGTCCTGAATTATTGCCTTATGTCTGTGATGTCCCTGGCTGTACACCTGCACTGCACTGTGGCTGATAAAGTTAGATATGGTGGACCAAGCATCGTGTATTTTTTCTAAAGAAGCTGCAGTTTGCTGCTCTTTTATTCCCCGCCTTATGTAAAGTTTTTGTAGCCAAAGGTTATTATGAACGGTGGCACCGAAACAGGGGGGGTAATCATCGCTTCCATATCTGTATGGGTTGCATGCATGCATGCGCGCTGGCATATATGTCACGTACTGTTGCGTCAGTGACGTCAGTGTGTTGCACAGGGAAAATATGATTTATGGTTTTCTTTCATTTAAATGTTAGTTTTATGCTTTGCATGTTTGGAGATATGATTTGTTTTTCTTTGTATTTTCTTCTTGAGCTTTGCATGTTTTGATGTTTCTTTTTTATATGATTGTTTTCCTTTATTTTAGACTTTTGAATTTTTCCTGCATGTTGGGTTGTTTTGGTTTGTTTTTCCCTTGTGACAATCCATGCGCACTGGACTGAAGTAGTTGTCTGAGGAGGCGGAGTGCATTAATTGCGCTGCGTAATTGCTGCGCTCAGGTGTGAGCAAGGGCTGATTAAAGCCGACATAAAAGGAGTCTGAAGGAAAGGAGAAGGAGAACGGAATCTGCAGGTGACAGAGACGGACGCGCTGCCGGTGGAGAGGCAGGTGGGGTCCGTGCGCCAGGAGGGTGGACAGATGGCCCAGTAAGGAGTATTAGGGCAGAGGAGGAACCTCGCCTGTAAGTAGCGCTCCCCCTCGCTTAAAGCATAAACAGGAATATATCTTCCGACGGGGTTTTGGCGCGTGGATGCTGGCGTTCTCCTTGCTTCTCTTTTTAGCTGGATCGGTCTGGAAAGGGTTGTGGCACGCCAGGGAGTGGAACGTTGCCGGGGCGCCGCAGAGTCAGCTGTGGATCAGCCTGTGGGTGCTGCAGGCCGATCACTCGCACCAGAAGCAGCATAACAAGTGGAGCCCAACTTCCAGCCTCTGATTTTTAAGGAAAACTGTTGAATTTTAGGTTTTATTAGGAGAAGAAAAGGACTGTTTTATTACGCCACTTTTGCTGTGGCTTTTTGTATAAATAAAACACTTGAACTTGAGTGCTTCACGGTTTGGGTCTTTGAGTTGTTTGCTCCCCCTTGTGTCAACGACTGAGTGTGGGGCCATACTGGCCACAAGTGCTACTTTTTTTTTTTTTCTGTGTGCGGGTAAGGCGAGCGGCGATCAGTCAAGTTAGTAAAACTGGAATAAAATATTGTTCACAAGTCGGAAATCACGAGTCTAAGTCGAGTCTGAAGTCATTAAATATGCGACTTAAGTGCGACTCGAGTACGAGTCACAAACTCGAGTCCCCATCTCTGCGTCCTAGTCATGTGACTTTCAAGATTCCAGCTGGGAGAAGAAAAAAAATATATATATATGGCCGACATTCGCTCATTTTTTTGTGAAAAGATTAATAACTTGAGTTTGTTTTTGCATTAAAATGAGTTTTGATTACATTTCTAGTGAGAAATGTATAGTTTGTTGTCAGAATATTTTCTCAGGGAATGTACATATTCACTTGCTTGTTCGTTTCTTGCAAAGGTTTTTCAAGATAATGTGAAACTGTAACGTTTTGCTATAAACATGGCCGAGATTTCTCTAACTTTTAGTGGGAAAATCAATAATTTCAATCAGTTTCTGCATTTAAATGGGTTTTGATTACATTTATAGCGAGAAGTGTAGGGTTCATTTACATAATATTTACTTAGTGAACATACATCACCCGCTTGCTAGTTTTTGCTACGGTTTTTCGGATCTCGTCAGGATTATGTGAAATTGCAACGTTTTGGCTGCTACCCATCGCCTAGCATTTAGCTGCCGCCCCGAATTCTTTGTGATTTAACTCCATCTGACGGATCAAACCCTCGCCACTGCGTGCGTTGCGTCTGAGGTTGATTTTCAGATCAATGCATTACGTGAGAAACTAATGTTGACAAAATGATCATGGGTTAAGATCGGATGTGTTTTATTTTGAAATCTACCGGATCCTATGTGCATTTAACTTCCTGTTTGGTGCGATCTCATTGATGGGTTTTGACCAAAGAGGAACTCCTTTTTGCTTGCTTGTTGGAATCATTAACTGCTTTAAAAAAATATTATTATTATTATTATTATTATTATTATTATTATTATTATTACTATGCTTTTCAAATAATTATTCTTTATTGGATTGTCAGTAAAAATTAAAAAGAAAGAAATAAATCTTAATGTTTTGACTTCGGATGCATTTTGATGCTGCCACGAAGGAGGAGGAGGAGGAGGAAGAGGAAGGAGGAGGAGGAAGAAGAAGGAGGAGGAGGAGGAAGAAGAAGGAGAAGGAGGAGGAAGAAGAAGAAGAAGGAGAAGGAGAAGGAGAAGGAGAAGGAGGAGGAGGTTTAATCCAATTAGTGTTACTCCTCCATGGCTATTTCCTGAGATAAATGTAGACATGAGACTTATTGAAAAATTAATAATGTTAGCAATATGGCAGGAAAACTGGGACATAAGTGATAAAGAGGGAAACTGATATAATATTATATTATATTATATTTAGAAAAATGTGGAGATAAATGGAAAGCAGGAAGAAACGGGAGAATAGAATCAATAATTTCATGATGCAGAATTGGTCCAACAGGTTTGAATAATTCACTTTATTTATTATTGAATATATTTCTAATATAAATAAATTAAAATATCAAATATTCTTGGATTTGGAAAAATACTAAATTATTACAGAGAAAATTGTTTGGTTTGTGCTGTAAACCTCCTGTTGAAACTCCAGTCCAGCAGGTGGCGGTAATGCGCCTTTATAGTTGGTCTGCCAGCTGCTATAAAGAGAAGAACAACAGGCCTCGATGCGACCAGACTGGACAGAACAGCAGCTAGCAGCATTAGCTTAGCTTGTGTGTGGAGTCATTGTAGAGAGGCTGATAATCTGGGAGTGTTTGCAGTGAGAATGTCTTCAGTCCAGCTTCAAGGAGAGTTTATCACCGAGCAGTTAACTCCTGCTGAAGAAACATTCACGGAGTTTAAAGGGAGTTTGGTCAATTCGGAGGAAAAGATGGACGATCAACATCTACTGCTGGATTTCACCAGGATCCCCCAGATCATCTTACACCGGATAGGTAGGAAACACCTGATAGAAACGATTCCCTGATGATGCACACTGTGGATTTTAGCCTCATCTGATTGGAAAACTGCTTAGAGGAGATCAACATGCTAAGCTAAAGCTAACTTCCGGTTGATAGTGGGAGTCTATTAAAGGCTAAAGTGTGCAGGATGTTTGGTCATTGCAGCTTTTCAGGCTAAAACTCTACTGTTCCATGTTGTTTGTGATGCTTAGATTCCAACATGGAGGCTGTTCTGATCCCTGATTCCTCAGATATCTATAGAATTGTTAGATGGTTTACCTGCTGCTGGACAATGGAGTCACAGTCTGCACATGGAGGAGGGAGGATTGGATTAAAGCTCCATCCATAGGCTGGAAAAAGCCTTTAAACAGGGTTTGCTTACTAAAACTATAGCTGCTAAACTGTTAGTTTGGGAAATAATAATAAATGACTTTGGTAACTCTGGTTTAGGAAAAGCAGCCCAGCTAATAGCTACAGTCACACCACATCCACATCAGCCAGAGATCGTCATTTAAACATCAGAAAATCATCATTGCTGTTTATAAAACATTGCTATTGAATTAGAGATTTAATTGAGGTCTCAGCCTCCAGTATTCTAGCTTTAGCTGAGATGGACAACTGTGCTTCTAGATGAAGTTGTTTCCAAACAGAAATGCTGCAGTTTTAACACGTTCAGCATCCAGAACTACAGCCATGTTAATAATGTTTGTAGGAAACCAAACCATTTTAGAATTGTCAAGGTTTCAGGGAATTAAGATGATTTGTGTTTACATGGAGTAGTTCCCTCTAGAGAGCCCGTCTGTGGCAAGATGGCCGCCAGTGATGCTGCTAGGCAACCGCCATAAGAGATCTAGTGAGTATGTAGATATTAGTGTTAATTTTAGCAGCCATTTTTAAATTTAGTTTCAGTTTTAGTCCAGTTTCAGCATCGCTTGTTAGTTTTTATCACATTTAGTCAACATCATCGCATTTTTATTTAGTCTAGTTTTAGTCGACTATAAGTCAGAGCATTTTAGTCTTTATTTTAGTCCAAGAAAACATAATTTTATTCGTTTAGTTTTAGTCAACAAAAACCGTCAACATTTTAGTTAGTTTTAGTAAGGAGATCATTTTAACCTTTTACTTTTTTGTCAGCAGATAATATTTAACATTTCCTAAAATTATTTCACATTTCAACATTTTCTCTCATCTTTTTGATTAAAAATTGTTGTTAGTAGAGATCCTCATTTACTTGATATAATTTTGCTAGCTTTAGCACAACTGTGCTTCTAGATTAAGGATGCATAACTGTTCTACTACTACAGTTGTTTAAAAAATAAAAATAAATTCTGCAGTTTTAGCATTTTCAAGCATCCAGAATCGAAGCCATGTTAATAATTACAGCCACTTTTTTCTCACCACCTTAAGTGTCTTCATTCCAAAAAGTTAATAACAACAATCCACCCGATTTTTTTTTTTTTTTTTGACTCCAAGTTTGAAGATGTTTAAGGCTACGTTCAAACTGCAGGCCTTGATCCTCAATTCCGATTATTTTACGAAATCCGAATTTTTTTTTTGCGTTGCCGTTCATATTTCCAAATATATGCGACTTGTATGTGATCTCCTGTGTGAACTGCAGTCATACAACGCTAGTGTCCCGCATGCGGAGTAGAGGACGCAGTGACGTCACAGGCCAGCGTGCTCTGTGTTTACGGAAGTAAACATGGATAGTAGTGCCGGCGATTTTATTCCACCCATAAAAACACAATCTTTTCAATATGTTGAAACATAAATACTGCTCTCTGCATCATCATCCGCCATGGTTGTTGTTTTTCTTGCCACTTCTGTGTAGCAAGATGCATAATAGTGACCTTTGTCGAGTATTAATGAGGTTCAGTTCGGATGAATGCGACCTGGCTGTTCAGACACAGGTTGCATTTGAAAAGATCAGAGTCGTATCGGATTCAGGACCATATTGCCAAGCTGCCAGGGTCGGATTGGAAAAAATCTGATATGTGTTGTTCAGACAGCCATGCAAAGATCAGAACCAGGTCGCATATGGGATAAAAAAAATCGGATTTTGGTGATTTTAGGCTGCAGTGTGAACGTAGCCTTAATGTCTTTAATCTCCTTTAAAACTAGAGCACTCACACTTAAACCTGGATCAGATTGTTCTAATCTAACAACAGAATCTTTCAAGCATCCTTTATGAAAGCTGGATCTGCTTTGTGAAACTTGAACAAATAGACCTAGAAGGTCTTTAGTTGCATCCGGGCTTCATTATAATCGGTGTTGTAGATCAGCTGGTGGTGGCAGCTGGAATATGCAGATGTTTCTGTGGCTTTTCAAGATCTCTTCACAGAACCTGGAAATAAACAATCCGTGTTCAACATTAATAGTTCATTCAGCACATTTAAAGGGGCGGGTTCAAGGTTAGCAGACCAATCATAGCCATCAGCACAGAAGGAATAGCGCCATATTTCTCCCAGTAGTAACAGTCACACAGCAGATTTATTTGAAAATATGCGAGAAGAAAAAATCATAAATTCTCTAGTGACGCAATATCCTGTCCCTGTCATGGTTTCAAATGAAAAATGTCCCAAAGTTGACTTTTTTATGGTCGCCCCGGATGATATTTCATCGATTGATCATGTATAGACATTTGTGTTTACGATGGAAATAGACGTACAGATGCTTATTTTATCAATGAATGTAAAACCAGATGGAATTTATCCCAAGAAGGATGAGAGATATTAAAATTGGTTTAATGATTTAAGATTGGTTGTCTAAATGGAAATCAATGCTAAATGGCCATCCCAAATGATGTTTTAACACTTCAGATGGCAGTAAGACCTCAATAATTAAATTGTTCGGAAAACTAATATTGGGTTTGTGTGCTGGGAAAATGAAAGATAAACACGTTCGGTTCAGACATAATCTAAAGCTTTAAGGATGAGAGTGGAGTTCCAAATCTGTGATTGTAACGTCAGAGCTGCAATGCATGCTGGGATATGTAGTTCCAGTCTGTTTGTATGTAGTTAGATCAACTCAAGAATGACTAAAGTGAAGTATCTTTTCTTAATAGAAAGTCTTTCTGCTGTGTTTGTCTTTCAGACCGCCTGCAGGATTATGTTGGAAAAGAGGAGGATTTCTCTGACCAGCAGCTCAATGAACAGGAGAGGAATTCCAGTTTGGACCAAGAAGAAACAGAACCTCTGCAGATAAAAGAAGAGAAGAAAGAACCAGAACATCCCTGGACAAAAGAGGAAACCATGGAGCTCCCCATTAGTGAGCAGGAAGAACTGCTTGTTCTGCAGCAACAGGCTAAAGATAAAGGAAAGAAACTGTCCCCATGTTTGACACGGAAAGAATACTTTCTAAAAAAGAAACATTTTATGGTTCACATGAAGTCTCACACAGGTCAGAAGATTTATGAATGTCTGTCCTGTGGAAAAATGTTCACATCAAAAACTAGTCTTGATAGACACATCAGAATTCATACGGGCAAGAAACCTTTTGAATGTCGGTCCTGTGGAAAAAGCATCACTCATAAACATTATCTTGAAACACACATGAGAATTCATACAGGAGAGAAGCCTTTTTCCTGCTCGATTTGTGGCAAAAGTTTTACTCTAAAACATCATTTGACTGGACACATGAGAATTCACACAGATGAGAAACCTTATTCCTGTACCATTTGTAACAAAAGTTTTAATGTGAAGACTACTTTGACTTTTCACATGAAAATTCACACAGGTGAGTTTTCCTGTAACATTTGTAACAAAATATTTACTAAAGAACATCATTTGACTCGACACATGGGAATTCACACAGGAGAGAAACCGTTTTCCTGTACTCTTTGTAACAAAAAATTTAGTCGAGAACATCATTTGATTCGACACATGACAATTCACACAGGTGAGAAACCTTTTTCCTGTGACATTTGTAACAATAATTTTACTCAAAAGGGTAATTTAACAATTCACATGAGAATTCACACAGGTGAGAAACCTTTTTCCTGTACCATTTGTAACAAGAGTTTTATCCAAAAGGTTTATTTAACTACTCACATGAGAACTCACAAAGGTGAGAAGCTGTCTCCTGAATGATTAAGAGCAGCGGTTTTATATGAGAAGGTCATTTTAGTATTCAGATGACATTTATTCATGCATGAAGGATTTATATATTTTTTGTTACAAATAAGCCGCAACAGTTAGACGCCACAGGAATGAACAGTAGAGACGTTTTCCATGTTTGACTGGTGATAAAATGTCCATCTAGAAACTCCTTTACCTCATTACTTAGGGGTTAATTTTTATTTTTTTTCTGGCAAAGTTTTGAGAAAGCCATTAATTAACAGCTCTGTTCACATAGAAACTAGAACAGATAAGGTGTTATATTGTAAACCAGGTAAATATTCAGATCCTGGACGAGTATGTGGATGTGAACATTTGAAAGTTAACTATTACTGTTCGAAAAAACGAATGTTGCTTAACAACAATAATTTCTTACTTTTTCTGTAATGAAGGGAATAAATATAATAAAGTGCAACAAAATTATCTTGGTTACAGATGAAGCAAGTTTTGTGTTCATACAACAAGCAATCAAGAGGTTATAGTTGTTTAAATTGATGAAAAAATCCAGGTGGACCCCTACTGTGTCATTTTGGTATGTGTGGCACAACTTTTTCTGAATGAATATACGTTTTTTATATAAATATAAGTTTTATTTTTGGATATAAACTGAAAAGGCTGAATGATAAGCTATTGGTTGGATATATTCCAGAAACAGACTTTTATTCAGGTGAAAATATCCTCAGATGAGAATAAAAGCAAAGGTAGGACAGATTTAATGTGCTTTGCTCAGTTTTTATGAAGATTTTGGAGGATTTTTTAATGGTCAGCTGCAAATGATCAGAGTTTAGCTAATTCAGTGTCTTGTTGGCTTTCATTAGCAATGCATCAATCAGCCCTGCTACGTGTGCTGTTGAAACCAGGTCCTCCAAAACTCCAACTGTTTCTGGCACAGTGTTAGAGCTATGGTCAATAGATATTAGGATGAAGTAGATCATCTATAGAGGAGTCTCAGATGAAGATTTGGGACATATAGAAGTGTGTGTCAGTCTCAGAGTTAGTCAGCTACAAGCTAATTAATGTTGCAAAGTAGCTCCAGCCACCTTGAAAGGGGGTGCTGGGATTATGGGGTTAAACTACGGGACATCAAAGAACTCAGTTTAGAGGCTGGAGTCTGTAGTTCAGGTAAATTGAAGTCCTAAAATGATGAAACATGTTTGTTTAAAAAGATAAACTAGATTGATGATGTTGCTGTTATTTTTACTGATCAGTTTGAACCTGCTTTAACTTGGTAAAAAGCCTTTGTCTTAATAATGTATTAAAGAAATCTGACTCTCCTCTAGAAGTGTGAAGTTTCTGCTTTTTAAAGATTTTATGAAAGTATAATTTTCCTTTGAACTAATTCTAATAGTTTTGTTCTTGATTCTGTAGATGTTCTATTTACCTGCTATGATTGAAAGTAACTATCACCTATTTTATACAACTGATTTTATGGATTATATTCTGCTGTGGATGTTTTTAATTATTGTAATCACTTCTTAATTGATGAACGAGCAGCAATAAAAACCTCATGGATTGTAAAAATGTGTTTGTTTCTCATTTATATGAAACCAGATAAAGAATCTTTTTCCATGTTTTCTCTGCTATTTTCAGCCAAACTAAAGCTGTGAAATAAATACTTTAATGGCATTCACCTTCTGTCTTCTCCAGTCTTTCCTGCTGCTCCTCCGTCAGCATTAATCTGTTTGCTTTTTAGAGCCTGAGTGTGTTCAAATCTGGCCATTGGATAAATCCTCCTTTGCTTGTTGGAGAACTTAGATTAGGAAATAATGTAGGTACGTATTCTGGCCCAGTTGGTTTGGCACCTGATAAAACAAGTGTTTCAGTTGCTATAACTGTGTGTGTCCAGAGCCGCTACAACCAAGCAACTAGAGGAATGAAGGATCTAACTATGGCTGTGTTCACAATGCAGCCTGAAGGGAACCAGATCTGATGTTTTTATTTATTAAAAATCATTACAAAATGAAAGTGCAGCTTCACAGATGAATTCCAGCAAATATTTTTAGTCCAGTGGGAGGCTGAGTGCACCGTGTGCAAAGCTGGCTCATTAGTTTCAGTGTCTAATAAAGGTGCTGGAGATCTCAAAGCTCACATGGACACTGAAAAACCTGTAAAAGCTCTGAGAGGTGAGAGTTATTCTGCAAAGTTGACTGAGTACTTTGTTAGACTTGGGAACATTTGTTGAAGCTGTATTTACTAATATAGAAGAGGTCATGTTTAGATTTATTAATGTATTATAAATGAGTTATAATTTTCCTATTTTGTTACTGCTTGTTACAGTTATTAACAGGTATTTAGGTATAATAAAGCTGTTGGTTAACCTTTGAGAAGCCTGTCTGAATCTGTCTGGAGGCTGGGCAAAGTGTCCTCTTTATGGAAATCTAAATATGCTCACCCTAATATATATACCTATTCTAAAAGAATTAGTTCTGTAGTTCCCTTTTTTAAGCCAACTGATGTTTGCAGGAGCTGTTTTGAACTAGACTACAGAGGGACGGCAGCAGTTTATGGATCATGTTACTTCATGTTTTTGAACTTTATTAGGGAGATTCACTGAGCCTCCTGATGGGTTTTTAGGCACAAGACAATTTGGAGATAAAGGCTCTTTATCTAAACACAAATAATCCAGTAGATTGTATGTTTGACCTCCTCTGCCATAAAACACGAGCATATTTACATAAAATAAGTAGATGATCAATTTTTCAACTATTTCGCCTGTGTCCGACATTTTTAAACATCTTTTTCTGAATCTGACATTGTAGCATCTAAAGAGTAACGTTTGTTTAAAAAATGTAAGGAATAGAAAGTACAGATACTTGTGTGAAAATGTTGTTAGCAGAGGTCAGAAGTAGGAAGAAAAATAAGCAATGGAGTAAAGCATAGATGCCTGAACAGTGTACTTAAGTACAGTAACAAAGTATTTGTACTTGGTTACTTGACACCCCTGCTGATAAATAACTACAGTTTATGTAGTTTAAACCACTTTAACACTGAAATTAATAAAAACCAAATTGAATCAGCAGAAATATCTAGAAGAGGGTCCAATGGGTCTCATTAGAAAGAACCAGAACAACATGCAGACAGCAGTGAGTGGGCGGAGCCAAGATACCTGGACAGGTCAAAGGCACTCCCACATTTGTTACAAGGCTGAAAAATAAAACTTTTACTTTACTGACATTAAATTTAATTCAGATTTTTTTTATTGCTTGTTAAATGTAACAATTTGCTGTTGAAGCTCCAAAATGTTACAGCAGTGAGAAGTGATGGAGAGTTATGGTCACTGGATGATTTAAATGATAAATATAATGTCTAATTCTCATCCCAGGAATATGGACAAATTATAAATGATATCCCCAAAACATTGATCAATTTAGTTCAAGGTCGCCTCAGTAATATTCCGGTTCCTAAACTAAATATATTAATGAAAGAATCAATATAATAGACGAAAATGCAAAAACATCTTAAGAAAATTGTCAAGAATTATCTTATATCCTAATCCAATTAAAAGAATTTTCATATTAAAAGATTTATCACAAAATATAGAGTTTCATTGTAAAACTTTAAATGACATTTATCCTTCCAACCAATTCATATGCGCCTAATCTAAATTCACTCTAGATAAATGTCGTCTATGTGAGCAAGAAAAGGAATGAACTGAACTTTTTTTTATTGTTGTAAAACTCAAACATTTTTATCCTCAGTTCATAACTGGTTACTCTCTTAATCTTAAACATACATTTTCTCCTCGTCTACGATGAAATGTGATATTATTTCCCAAGATCAACAAATAGAATTTATAATTAATAATATAATTTTTATGGTTAAATTTTTCATACACCTGCGATGGAGTGCCGACCTATCCAGGGTGTACCCCGCATCTCGCCCGTAGACAGATAGACACCAGCACCCCTCGCCACCCCACTTGGGATTAAGCGTGTCGGATGGGTGGATGGATGGATGGATGGATGGATGGATGGGTGGATGGATGGATGGATGGATGGATAGGTGGATGGATGGATGGATGGATGGATAGGTGGATTATGGATGGATGGATGGATGGAAGGATGGATGGATGGATGGATGGATGGATGGATGGATGGATGGATGGATAGGTGGATTATGGATGGATGGATGGATGGATGGAAGGATGGATGGATGGGTGGGTGGGTGGATGGATGGATTATGGATAGATTATGGATGGATGGATGGGTGGGTAGGTGGATGGATGGATGGATGGATGGATGGATGGATGGATTATGGATGGGTGGATGAATGGGTGGGTGTATGGATGGATGGATGGATGGATGGATGGATGGATGGATGGGTGGGTGGGTGGATGGATGGATTATGGATAGATTATGGATGGATGGATGGGTGGATGGATGGATGGATGGATGGGTGGATGGATGGGTGGGTGGGTGGATGGATGGATTATGGATAGATTATGGATGGATGGATGGATGGATGGATGGATGGATGGATGGATGGATGGATGGATGGTTGGGTGGGTGGATGGATGGGTTGGTGGGTGGATGGATGGATGGATGGATGGATTATGGATGGGTGGATGAATGGGTGGGTGTATGGATGGATGGATGGATGGGTCTGTGGATGGATGGATGGATGGTTGATTGGATGGATGGATGGATGGATGGATGGATGGATGGATGGATGGATGGATGGCTGGCTGGCTGGCTGGATGGATGGATGGATGGATTATGGATGGGTGGATGAATGGATGATGGATGTATGGATGGATGGATGGGTGGATGGATGGATGGATGGATGGATGGATGGGTGGATGGATGGGTGGATGGATGGGTGGGTGGGTGGATGGATGGATTATGGATAGACTATGGATGGGTGGGTAGGTGGATGGATGGATGGATGGATGGGTCGGTGGATGATGGATGGATGGATGGATGGATGGGTGGGTAGGTGGATGGGTGGATGGATGGGTGGATGGATGGATGGGTGGGTGGATGGATGGATGGATTATGGATAGATTATGGATGGATGGATGGGTGGGTAGGTGGATGGATGGATGGATGGATGGATGGATGGTTGGGTGGGTGGATGGATGGGTCGGTGGATGATGGATGGATGGATGTATGGATGGATGGTTGGGTGGGTGGATGGATGGGTTGGTGGATGGATGGATGGATGGATGGATGGATGGATGGATGGATGGATGGATTATGGATGGGTGGATGAATGGGTTGGTGGATGGATGGATGGATGGATGGATGGATTATGGATGGGTGGATGAATGGGTGGGTGTATGGATGGATGGATGGATGGGTCTGTGGATGGATGGATGGATGGATGGATGGATGGGTGGATGAATGGGTGGGTGTATGGATGGATGGATGGATGGGTCTGTGGATGGATGGATGGATGGATGGATGGATGGGTGGGTAGGTGGATGGGTGGATGGATGGATGGATGTATGGATGGATGGTTGGGTGGGTGGATGGATGGGTTGGTGGATGGATGGATGGATGGATGGATTATGGATGGGTGGATGAATGGGTGGGTGTATGGATGGATGGATGGATGGGTCTGTGGATGGATGGATGGATGGATGGGTGGGTGGATTTATGGATTATGGATAGATTATGGATGGATGGATGGGTGGGTAGGTGGATGGGTGGATGGATGGATGGATGGATGGATGGTTGGGTAGGTGGATGGGTGGATGGATGGGTGGATGGATGGATGGATGGATGGGTGGATGGGTGGATGGGTGGATGGATGGATGGATGGATGGATGGATGGTTGGGTAGGTGGATGGGTGGATGGATGGGTGGATGGATGGATGGGTGGGTGGATGGATGGATAAATTATGGATAAATTGGGTCGATAGATGGATGGGTGGCTGGATGGATGGATGGATGGATGGATGGATGGATGGATGGATGGATGGATGGATTGATGGGTGGATAGATTGATGGATGGATGGATGGATGGGTGGTTGGATGGATGGGTGGATGGATGAATGGATGGGTGGATGGATGGGTGGATACATGGATGGATGGATGGATGGGTGGATGGATGGATGGATGGATGGATGGATGGATGGATGGATGGATGGATGGGTGGGTGGATGAATGGATGGGTGGGTGGATGGATGGATGGATTTTTCATACATAGGTCGTCTTACCAAAACTCTCTCTACAATCATAACATTTAAAAATGAAATAAATAAACTTACTTTGTCCTTAAAGAAAATTTCTACCACCTATGCTAAAAGACTCTAATTTTGGTGCCTGTACCTTGTCAATGTTTATATCTTTATTTGATTATGTGATTTACTTTTGAATAGCTTTTTATTATTTTTTAAGCATGCTTAGTGTGAGAGATTGCCTTTGAGTCAATGAGTTGCTGCAATCAACTGGTTTCCCGAAGATAAAAACTTTGAATAAATCTGACTGGATGATCTGGTGAACTGGAAAGTTCCTTGAGATGACATGTGTTGTGAATTGGTGCTATAGAAATAAACTGAATTGAATCTGGACGGTTCCAGGAGGTTCTTCATCAAACAGGAAGCTCCAGGTTGTAGATCTAGAACCACCAGAACTACCAGAACATCCTGACCCAACCTGTGGCCTGCCTCCTCTGAGCCCAGACTGCCCCCTGCTGGTGTTCTGATGGATGAGGAAGATGAAGAAGATCCAGTTACTGATGGGAGGAGATGCTGTCTCAGTCAGCATTTATTGATCCTCAAGATTTTGTCCAAACTCTTCCTAACCTGTCCAGGTATCTTGGCTCCGCCCACTCACTGCTGTCCGCATGTTGTTCTGGTTCTTTCTGACGAGACCCGTTGGACCCTCTTCTAGAAATCTCTGCTGATTCAGTTTGGGTTTTTATTACTTTCAGCATGGACTTAACTACATGGACTTTACAATTCATCATTAACTTTTAAAACTGATTTTCTTTCAATTATTTCTAAAAAAAAAGTTTTTCTTCTAAAAAGATTGAATTATTTTAAAATCTAATCATTTTATGTAAATATGTTCGTGTTTTATGGCTGAGGGGGTCAAACATACAATCTACTGGATTATTTGTGTTTAGATAAAGAGCCTTTATCTCCAAATTGTCTTGTGCCTAAAATCCCATCAGGAGGCTCAGTGAATCTCCCTAATAAAGTTCAAAAACATGAAGTAACATGATCCATAAACTGCTGCCGTCCCTCTGTAGTCTAGTTCAAAACAGCTCCTGCAAACATCAGTTGGCTTAAAAATGGGAACTACAGAACTAATTCTTTTAGAATAGGTATATATATATTAGGGTGACTAGCGGTGATTAGGTGGACTCGCATGATGGTGCGAACCTTTTCTATCCAGTCCTCCACCCCAACACCATGAGTTCCTCTGAAGATTGGATACTTTCTCTCTCTTGGCAGGTAGATTATGCGATCAGCTGCCCCTTTGTTCGTTGGAGAGCCACTTGTACTTGGGCCAGCTTGTACATCATCCTGTCGATTTGAATTTGCTTGTGCAGAATCCCTCTCCTGCTGCAGACGGATCCTTTCGCCCTCCAACTGCTGGACTCGAACACGGAGTTCTTGAAGTTCCTCAGCCATCACATCGGGAAACGTTGATCCTTGTTCACAGCTTGAAATATCCAGCCAGGTCCCACCATGTGCTTACTGTTGCACTATTATGCTTCACCCTCTTAATGACTACCAAACCCCCCCCCAAAAAAAAAAACCCCAAACCAATAAGGCTCTCCATGGGCGTAGGTTTGCATAGGGACCATAGGGACATGTCCCTACCAATAATTAAATGTGAACAACATGTTTAGAATTTCCAGCAGTAGTTGCTGCAGCAGTGGCGTCTTTTCCTCTCTCAGCTCCTCTGCCTGGTAGCTGTGGCTGCTCTTTCCTTTCTTTCACATAGCAGCACATGGAACTGAGCTGTTTAACTCTCTGATTATTCTGCCTTAAGTTCCTCCTTCTCTCTGTCTGATTGCTTTTTTTTGTAGTCTGTATGTGCGTGCTTGGAGAGCGAAATAAAAATAATAGACGCTAGAATACGACGGTTACCAAAATTAATATTAGGCTACGAAACTAGTCCCAATTAAAAAACTAAATATTATCTATGCTAAAACAGGTGAAAGCTTCTGATTGCAGTTCTGTAAAGAAGCAGGAGAGAGTTTGGATTTGATGAACTTGAGAAATTAAAGTAACCAACGTTAGGATTTCTTTATTAAACTAAATATTCTGAGTCAGAGAGGAGTTCAGAAAACTGCTGTTAAAATAAACAAAGACTGTAAACTATCAACATTTCTGATTCCCTTTTACCAATATTTCTTTGCTTTGACGGCAGTTCAGGTGTAAATAACACCACCACCACCAGCCTGAACCGTTGATACAAGGCAGGATGGATCCATGCTTTCATGTAGACGCCAAATTCTGACCCTAACATCCGAATGTCGCAGCAGAAATCGAGACTCATCAGACCAGGCAACGTTTTTCCAATCTTCTATTGTCCAATTTCGATGAGCTTGTGCAAATTGTAGCCTCAGTTTCCTGTTCTTAGCTGAAAGGAGTGGCACCCGGTGTGGTCTTCTGCTGCTGTAGCCCATCTGCCTCAAAGTTCGACGTACTGTGCGTTCATTGATGCTCTTCTGCCCACCTTGGTTGTAACGGGTGGTTATTTGAGTCACTGTTGCCCTTCTATCAGCTCGAACCGGTCTGGCCATTCTCCTCTGACCTCTGGCATCAACAAGGCATTTCCGCCCACAGAACTGCCGCTCAGTGGATGTTTTTTTCTTTTTCGGACCATTCACTGTAAACCCTAGAGATGGTTGTGCGTGAAAATCCCAGTAGATCAGCAGTTTCTGAAATACTCAGACCAGCCCTTCTGGCACCTGTCGTGGATGTCCTCAGTACAACGTATGAATTTATGCTAGGTCTTTCAAAAATTCTAAGTTCTTAAAAAGCAGTTGAAAAATCTTCAAACAATGGTCAAAAACAAGCAGAGGCTGCTAGGTCTCGGTCCAGAGTGGATTATTGCAACAACACAAGTCCACCACACATGAGATGTTCACCGGTCAACATCTGAATGATACACAGAAACAGGCCTGCTTATATTCATTCCCTGGGGCTTTGGGGCTCCTCCCCGAGCCCCTCTCATTTTTACGTAATTTCAGGTATTTTTCCACGGATATCTTTATTATCTATTTACCTACCGGTGGAAAACCACCCAGAGTACACATTTCTATATATTTTATTAAAAGCCATGCCCATTTCCGGACCTTGGGGCCATGGTGATACACATTGTGTTTACATTGACACATCAGCATAGCTTGTTGTTTAACATTGACACATCAGTACAACTCAACCTTGGGTTTCTCCATTGCCACGTTTTGTTTGCATTAACCCTCCTAATCTTATCTCAACCTCCGGACTACCACACACATTATGTTACTTAGATATATGTTGAAGCACACCATTTAACCATTGTGACAAGAATATATTTATTGTGAGACATTAATCCACTATATTCTATTCATGGTGCAATATTAATTCACTACACACCAACAATCATGCCACGTTCAAAGTCACTCAAATCACCTTTCTTCCCCATACTGATGCTCGGTTTGAACTGGAGATTGTCCTGACGATGTCTACATGCCTAAATGCACTGAGTTGCTGCCATGTGATTGGCTGCTTAGAAATTAAGTGTTAACGAGCAGTTGGACAGGTGTACCTAATAAAGTGGCGGTGAGTGTATATATTAATTTGTTGCTCCTTTGAAAATGAAAAACAGTTAAAAATAGAAAGCTTGCTCCTTGGTTTAATGCAGAGCTACACACTTTGAAGCAAAATGATAGGAAACTGGAGAGAAAATATCACTCCACATGCCTACGGGAATCCTACCTAGTCTGGAAAAATAGTTTCCTGCTGTATAAGAGGACCCTTTGTAAAGCAAGAGCAGCATATTTTTCCTCATTAATAGAGGAGAATAAGAATAATCCTAGATTTCTTTTTAATACAGTTGCCAAACTCACCCAGAGCCATAGCTCTGTTGAACCTTCCATCCCACCTACTCTTAGAAGTAATGATTTTATCGGATTCTTTATAAATAACTTTGATCTTATAAAATAAGATCAATGAACTGTAAAGTGTCTTGAAATGGCTTGTGTTGTGAATTGGGGCTATATAAATAAACTGAATTTAATTGAAATTGTGTTTGATTTAGCTGTATTTAGGAAAATCAAACAATGAGTGATGTTGCAGCACAGGTAGAGAGAGATGTGTCCCAATTTTCAGGGCTTCAGGTGAGAGATTAATTTAGTTTAGTATGAGTAATTGGATTCTGTGATCTCTTTCGGAGCTCACAAATGCTGCCTCATGAATTGTAGTATAGTTTGCCTGATTAACAGGTTTATTTGGTTGGCTGTTATCTCCAATTCAGTTGTATTATGGAAGAAATGTGTTTGGAATGTTACCATAAAATTAGGGCTGCAGCTAATAATTATTCTGCAAATCGATTAATCTGTCGATTATTTTTCTGATGAATCAATTAATAATCAGATATCCAAAGGTTTCTTAAAGAAGATTTTTTAGGAAATGAAACCAGGTGAAACAGAAAAGTTTCCTCTTGAAGAGTTCTGGATGGAGAATATTGACAGACAAAAACATATTTTTTTAATTTAAATGCAAAATGTTTATACATTTTTTACAATCTTGGTATAATTCCTGCTCTTAGCGGGTCGCTCTGTGGGCTAAAGGCACATTTTAGTGGCCCTATACTCCAGTTAATGATTAATCAATTACTGAATTAGTTGATGATTTAAATTATCGATTAATATGATTGGTTGTTTCAGCCCTAGATAAATACATGAAATGGGCGACACAGAGTAACTACAGCCCAGATATGGAACTTGTATAGTCAAGTTAATATTTTAAATGCTCAGTGTCAGTTCATCTTACAATTCCAGTGCTCATGTAAATACAATAAATGTATTTACCTTCCCTTGAATGTATTATTTGCTTGATACAGAGAGAGCATATTAGATAGAGTGGGGTTTACCTGTGTAGAATTCTGCATCTTCAAAAGAAAATGCAGGATAAATCCACATAAAACAGACATATTTAGACTATACATGGTTAAATAGGCACGTATTTACCTACTGTCTTTGTCGCTGGTAAATACAAATGCAAACCTTTTCACAACAACAACAAGCCCCCTAAACACTAACCCTGACCTACGACAGAGGATCATAACCAAACTGGATCCCCTAGTATGACGACCAAGACTGCCAAGGCTAAGTGACAGAGTACCCTCTGAAAGTCTTCTAGAAGATGTAAATGCAGCGCTACGTACTATCCCTACTAAAGACATAACTGAGACCAACAAGCTGACCTACGCCACAGCTACAGTGATCCTAGAGATGCTTGGCTATAAGATAAACACCACAGGCCACAAAGCAGAGCCCCCATGGAGGAGAAGGCTGGAAGCCAAGATCAAGGCAACACGAAGAGAGGTTAGTCAGCTCTGAGACCTGCAGAAAGGTGTAGGGAAGACGTTACCTAAGTACAACAATTCATTCGATTCCTGAGACTCTAGAAACTGCCAAACAAAGACTTGCCGCCCTGGCTACCCGCCTAAAGAGATACAAGGGAGATGCAGAAGCCAGGAGAATAAACCAGGTGTTCTCCACCAACCCATCCAAAGTGTACTCACAGTGGCAGGGTAATTCAAGATCAGATCCACCCAGGGCTGAGACTGAACAGTACTGGAGAAACATATGGGAGAAGGAGGCATCCCACAACACCAATGCTCAGTGGCTAGAAGATCTAAGAACAGATCACAGCAATATCCCAGAACAAGAACCAGTAACCGTTACAACGGCAGATGTCCAAGAAAGAGCGGCAGGTATGAAGAGCTGGACAGCACCAGGCCCTGACATGATCCACACCTACTGGCTGAAAAAACTAAGACTGGCTACGGATACCAATTCCGAAGCAAAACAATTATCAGTCACCTCCTCTACATGGATGACATCAAGCTGTATGCCAGGAGTGAGCGAGACATCGACTCACTGATCCACACTACCAGGATCTACAGCAACGACTTTGGAATGTCATTCGGACTGGACAAGTGCGGTCGCATAGTCTCAAAGAGAGGGAAGATGATCAAAACCAAGGGGGTTGAACTACCAGAAGGCCACATTACAGATGTCCAGGACAGGTACAAATACCTTGGGGTGCCAGAGGCTAACGGAAACCACGAGGAGATAGCAAGAAAGACTGCCACAGCTAAATACCTACAAAGAGTAAGGCAGGTCCTGAAAAGTCAGCTGAATGGGAAAAACAAGATCCAAGCCATCAACACATATGCCCTACCAGTCATCAGATACCCCACTGGTATAATAAACTGGCCAAAAGAGGAGATAGAGGCCACTGACATCAAGACAAGAAAGCTCCTCACAATGCATGGAGGGTTCCACCCCAAATCTAGCACCCTGAGACTGTATACCAAGCGTAGCGAGGGAGGCCGAGGGCTTGTGAGTGCCAAGACCACTGTCCAGGATGAAACAACCAAGATCCAGGAATACATCAGGAAGATGGCCCCCAAAGACAAATGGCTTGGCGAATACCTCAGGCAGGAGAAAACTGAAAGTGAGGACAAGAAAGAGGAAGGAGAACCATCATGGAGGGACAAGCCGCTGCACAGCGTGTACGACAGACAGATAGAAGAAGTGGCTGATATCAAAAAATCTTACCAGTGGCTGGAAAAGGCTGGACTGAAGGACAGCACAGAGGCACTAATCATGGCAGCACAAGAACAGGCACTCAGTACAAGATCAATAGAGGCCAGGGTCTGCCACACCAGGCAGGACCCCCGGTGCAGACTGTGCAAAGATGTCTCTGAAACAATACAGCACATAACAGCAGGGTGTAAAATGCAGATAGGAAGTGTGTACATGGAACGCCACAACCAGGTAGCTGTCATAGTGTACAGGAACATCTGCCAGGAGTATGGGCTGGAAGTCCCAAGGTCAAAATGGAAGACACCTCCTAAGGTAGTTGAGAATGACCGAACTAAGATCCTATGGGACTTCAAGATCCAGACTGACAAACAGGTGATGGCTAACCAACCAGACAACCAACCAACAGCAGAAGAAGGCAGTAGTGATAGATGTGGCAATCCCAAGCGACAGCAACATCAAGAAGAAAGAACACAAGAAGCTTGAGAAATACCAAGGGCTGAAAGAGGAGGTAGAAAAGATGTGGAAAGTAAAAGCAGCAGTAGTGCCAGTGGTAATTGGAGCACTGGGGGCTGTGACCCCCAAACTGGGAGAGTGGCTACAGCAGATTCCAGGTAAAACATCAGAGGTCTCTGTCCAGAAGAGCGCAGTCCTAGGAACAGCTAAGATACTGCGCAGAACCCTCAAACTCCCAGGCCTCTGGTAGAGGACCCAAGCTTGAGGATGACACATACCACCCCACTAGGGGTGAGAAAACAGTTTTTTTTTTTGTTTGTTTTATATATATATATATATATATACACTGCCTGGCCAAAAAAAAAGTTGCCACCTGGATTCAACTAAGCAAATAGGTACGAGCCTCCTATTGGATAATTACTGCATGGGCGATTATCTTTCAGCTGGCAACAAGTTATTTAACCCCAACTGGTGCAATGACTTGCTTCTCATTTCCTAAACAGCCATGTTGAAAGACACATCCCGTGGTCGTGGAAAAGGTGTCAGTCTGTTTGAGAAGGTTCAAATCATTGGCATACATCAAGCAGAGAAAAGATCTAAAGAGATTGCAGAAACTACTAAAATTGGGTTAAGAACTGTCCAACGCATTATTAAAAACTGGAAGGATAGTGGGGATCCATCATCTTCAAGGAAGAAATGTGGCTGGAAAAAAATCCTGAATGATCGTGATCGACGATCACTTAAACGTGTGGTGAGATCAAATCGAAGAAAAACAACAGTAGAACTCAGGGCTATGTTTAATGCTGAAAGTAAGAGCATTTCCACACGCACAATGCGAAGGGAACTCAAGGGATTGGGACTGAACAGCTGCGTAGCCGTAAGAAAACCAATAATCAGTGAGGCTAACCGGAGAAAAAGGCTTCAATTTGCTAGAGAGCATAAAGATTGGACTGTGGAGTAATGGAAGAAGGTCATGTGGTCTGATGAGTCCAGATTGACCCTGTTCCAGAGTGATGGGTGAATCAGGGTAAGAAGAGAGGCAGGTGAAGTGATGCACCCACCATGCCTAGTGCCTACTGTACAAGCCTGTGGGGGCGGTGTTATGATCTGGGGTTGCTGCAGTTGGTCAGGTCTAGGTTCAGCAACAGTATGTGCGCAAAGAATGAGGTCAACTGACTACCTGAATATACTGAATGACCAGGTTATTCCATCAATGGACTTTTTCTTCCCTGATGGCACAGGCATATTCCAAGATGACAATGCCAGGATTCATCTGGCTTAAATTGTGAAAGACTGGTTCAGGGAGCATGACAGGTCATTTTCACACATGGATTGGCCACCAGACCTCAACCCCATTGAGAATCTTTGGGATGTGCTAGAGAGGGCTTTGCGCAGCGGTCAGACTCTACCATCATCAATGCAAGATCTTGGTGAAAAATAAATGCAACACTGGATGGAAATCTTTTGACATTGCAGAAACTTATCGAAACAATGCCACAGCGAATGCGTGCTGTAATCAAAGCTAAAGGCGGTCCAACAAAGTATTAGAGTGAGTGACCTTTTTTTTGGTGGCGACTTTTTTTTTGGCCAGGCAGTATATATATATATATATATATATATATATATGTATATATATATATATATATATATATATATATATATATATATATATATATATATATATATATATATATATATATATATATATATATATATATATATATACACACACAAAATCTGTTCCAACACCCAGGTCCTACCAGCAACGCCAGAAAATTGTAGCATGGGGGAATAACCTGGATTCTGACCGAGGATATGGACCTAAAACCAACTATTACACCTCTAAAAATAACATCAAGTGGCCTAGGGTCTCCCAATTAAAAGTACATAGGTAGGTCGGGCTTAAAATCAGGAAACAGAAATAATATACAAAATATATTTTATTTATACATTCTTTTACAATTAGAAGAAAAACTTTATTATTATATTTTAAAATCCAATAAGGCACAGGAACCCGTGACAAAAAAGACGCAATGTGAAACTCTAGAAAAACACAGCAACCTACGTTAGTAACACACAAGATAAGACAAAATCATATAAAGCTAGAAAAACGAATCTCACGTTGCGTCACCCAAAGCTATAGAGCTGTGCCTTCATTAAAAGAAATAAATTATTGTTCTGGTTAAGTGCTTGTGCTACAACTCCATCTCTAGAGAAAACCTTTTAGTCTATTAACCAAGAGCATCTGAAAGAAGGTCCCATTGGTGAGAGTATAATATGCAACAGCAGCAATCTGTAACAACCAAAAATGACAATAAAGAGACTGCCGACAATAATAAAGCCATAAGGTAAAAGGAAAATCATGTACCTTCGTCAGCCACACACACGGGTATATGCAGACGCTGCAGTGAAAACCCACAACTCTTCCAGCAGCCCGAATATTCAGGATCCAAATCCTGGTGTAGCAGCACGGCTCCCAACGCTCATTCGCCAGAATCTACTGCACACCAAACGGAGCCGACTCTCATAGCTTGCTGGGCACACCTGGTGCCTATATACACTAATGAGCCCGTCAATGCTGTAAAACAGACGTGAAGGTGGAGAAACGGGGCATTGATGCATTCAAGGGCCTGAAACAGGTGGGAATTTACACCCAATAAAACACCTGGTTACATTTAGTAAGCCTTTGCTTATCTCCTCTGTTGTTCCTCCTGCTGTTCTACATTTCTTAGCTTTCAATTCAATCTCTGCCTTTTGAGCATGCTATCGTATCGGCCTCAGCCTCTGCAATTCTGGGGGGGAAACAGCCCTGTTCTTTACTCCTGTTCATGCATATCTATCAAAATCAAGCTCTATGTTTTCTGCTGAGGTCTGAGCACCAAAGACAAGTAATGTTAAGATTGAACTAAAAAAACTAAAAACTCAGAAACCGAGAGATTTACAACATAATCTATGGGTTTACAGAAATAACCTTTAAAATGTCTACAAGACAAAATAGCAGCAGGAATGAAATTGAGGAAATAAATCCTCAAGAGATACAAAAGAAGCTGCTTTTTACTAACCAGCAGTATTATGATACAGAGGGAAAAGCTTTGAAACGACTTTCAAACATGTTAGGAAAACAGCAAGCAAAAAGGACAATACACAATATTAGAAATCCACTGGCTACCAAAAGAGAAATCCAATCCAGAGAAAATAGAGAAGTGTTTAGAAGAATATCAACAGAAGTTGTATTTTCAGCCACAATTAAGTGATAATAGCTACGATGATGCTTTCCTTTCCTCATTAATCTGCCAAGGGTTATTGTTATTAAAAATGAAACACTGATATCAAACATAACTAAAGAGCGGTTTTATCAGCGACTGAAAACAGGAAAATCTTCTGGAACTGAAGGCTTCAATTCAAGTGATGGAAATTTCTGCAGGAGGAGCTGAGTAATAAAGAAACAAGTCGTTCCTTCTTCATGGAATGAAGCCATTATTTCTATAAGTCCAAAGGATAACAGAGATAAATTAGAATGTAGTAATTATCATCCAATCAGTGCATTAAATATTGATTATAAATTGTTCACTTCTGATTTGTCTTAAAGATAAACTATTTTACCAGACCTCATAAAGATCAGACAGGTTTTATTAGACAAGGACAAACTCAAGGTCATATTCAAAAGGCCCTGCAGATTATGAACCACGTTAATTAGCTAAAATTGATTCTAACTTTAGATCATGAAAAGCATTTGATTGGGTATGTTGGGTATTTTTATATAAATTAATATGCATTTTTTTTATTCACCCAAACATAGATGATGATGTTAAAATGTTCATAGGGTTGAGCTGGATACTCGTTTCTGTCATGATCTTGGCGCTGATGGTTTGGTTTTTTCCTTTACTCCTTGCTCCCCTTTCTAATTGGTTTTGCGGCTGATTATCGCCGATCATTTTCACCTGGTTCCTCTACTATTTAGGTCGTGTGTTTGCTTCCCCTCAGCGCCAGGTTATTCGAGTGCTTTGGTGAGACGTTTCCTAGCTATCTTTAGTCTGTCTGTTTTCCTGATTGTGACCAGTTTCTGCCCTGAGAATCTCGAGTTTTGCCTTGCCCCTGTCTGCTCTGCTTGTCCTATCTTATCTTGGATTCCAACGGCTTCTGAACCCGGAACTGTCTTCTGACTTCGGCCTTGGATTTCCTTTTTGGACTCTGTTGCTGCTCAGCATCGGCTGGCGTCCGCTTCGCTCGCTCTCTAGGAACTCTGGGGGTGTCGCCCGCCGCCTCTGCGGTCAAACCTCCCTTCTGGATTCTGCTGAGTTCTCCGCGAACGGACTGAACTTTGAATCAGGTCAGTGACTTAGCTCCAAGTCGTGTTAAGCTCCACATCCAGTCACTGACCTGTATTCTCCTATCCCTGCAGAGATCCGCCCCGCAGCAGACGAGCAGCCCCGCGCACCTGTTTGTTAATAAACACTTTGAACTTTCCCACTGCCTGTCTCGCCTTGAATTCTGGGTCCAACTTCCTGAGATCATTACAGTTTCAGATGAGTATCTGCTACAAATAAAGGATTTGTAACGAGAACAAACAAAATACGAGTAAAACTCATCAGTGCTTGTGCTGGAAAATCAGTTTTTGATAACTGAATGTCTAGTTTCTCACGGTTTGTGATCGGCCACTCACACAGAAACTGAGTGACTGGCTGAAACTGTCAGTTGGGACGGATGATAACTACTTTTTATTACCCTTTAATCACGTGACTCTGGTTCACAGCACACTGCCTGCACCATTTTTGTTCTTTCTCACCCCCTGAAACAAACCCCATGATGCTTTGCAAGGAGAGTTCATGGGAATCATTCTGGGATGTATCTGCTCATCTAGTGACATCGATGTACCCCAATATAGTGCTCTATACAGGGGTTAGGGCAGATGTTTAGACACAACCACAGTGTTAGCAGCCTGATGATCCTGAGGAGACAGGGACTTCCTGTTGGTCACATGACCAGGTGACTAACACCTGCTTCACCAAATGTCAAACGTGCTGTTTTTCTTATAAGGAGTTCTATTGAGGATGTTGTTGTTGAAGAGTCTAGAAATAGAGCAAAGCAGAGAGAAGATGGGACTCATTCAGACCAGAAAACATGGCTTCATATGATGTGAGATCAACCCAGACCATAATACTTACAATCAGACATGGTGGGGGTGGTGTGATGGTCTGGGGCTGCTTTGATTCTTCAATTGATGGAATCATGAATTCAGAGCTTTAATGGAAAATCTGGAAGGAGAAGATCTGGCCATCAGTTTGTGATTTTCAGCTCCAGATCACTGGGGAGAGTGATCCAAAGTTTATCAGAAAGCCCTCCTCTCAGAACCAAAACAGACACTTTGAAGCAGATGGAGTGTCCTAGTCAAAGTGCAGATGCCGTTACCTTAAACTGGTCCTAGATGCTGGAAAACCCTCCAAGGTCCCTGACTTCAAATGATCCAGCCAATCAGAGTGGGTCAGCATCCCTCCACAGTGAAGCTAAAGACCCATCAGCAGTTTTCACAAACACTTCAAGGCAGGAGCCAGACAAGCAGTTAGCAGGTTCAGGATGGACTGACTATTCCACGAAGTGTCAGTGTAGGGAGCTGGGTTTCTCCCCCACAGGGTGGAACTTTCACAGTTCAGGTATTGCTGCTTATTTCTGGATCTTTGCATCATTCATTGTCTGGTTTTAATCCCTGTTTTATCCACCATATGCATGTGTGAATGGAGACAGCCATGTTGGATGGTGAGAGTCCAACCAGCAGCTCTCATGTTTTTAGACCTCTTCCTGTTGGACATGATTCATGGTTGGAAATCTGTAAATACCCTCAGATTCTTCTCTAAAGAAGAGACTTTGCTTTAAATCTGGTCTGCAGCTGGAAATTATCCCTGATGGATAGATGGAGCTCAGCCTGTTTACTGATTCCTTCCTGCCTCTGGTCCATCTTTAAAGAGACTAACGGGACCAAAGCTCATTTCTTGGCTTTTCAAGCTTCATTTCATATTTACCCAGGTTCTCTTTCTTTAATATTGACATTTGTCTGATTATCTGAAACATTTAATGAGAAAAAAAAATCAAAAACAGCAGAAATCTGAAGGAGGCCAATACTGTTTAAAGTTCTCTGTATAAAACCTCTAATATGAATCTAAATGGATCATCTAATTTATACTACAACTCTTACTTTCAGAATATGTGCTAAACTCTATTTTTTGACATTTTTTCATTGTTATTATAAAATAAAACAAACATCTGAGTGTGCAGTTAAACTTAAGATGGACACGGGGGAAACGTCAGAGCTCCAAATATCGGTTGTGAAACAGAGCTTTCACATCTTTTATCTTCTCTGATATTTCTTTGCACACTTTTCCATAGTGTTCGGGTAGAACCGTCTCAGACATGTCTAATCTAAATAAAATGTTAAAATTAACAATTTTTTTTTTTATTAAAAAAAAAAAAAGTCTCGCCATAGCGGAACCAATAAAAGCTTTGTTTCGGGCCGGGACATTTGGGAGATGCACCATTAACTTTTTGTCTGGAAAATATGAGCAAATGTAAATGTTACCAAAATTGTCTCCAGCCAAGAGTTTTCTCCATGGCTAAAACCAGGGAACATACATGAGGCTCAGTGCATTTTGTAAACGAGGTCATTCAAGCTCGGAACGATGGGAATTAAGGCAGTGGAGTCACACATGCGAAGCACGAAACACAAAGCGTCAAAATGGAGTTACCGAGAAACAGCCGGTATTTCTCAGTTTAGTTCCACCCTTGTCTCTGCAACGCCTCCACTTATCACCAAATCAAACATACTAAGGAAACCATACAAAGAAAAATAGCTGCAAAAAAGACTTAGCACTGGTTATGTTGGGGCTTTAAAACTGATTTGTTTTGTTCCCTGCTAAAACAAAGTTTGTGAATTCAGTTAAATAATTGTTAAAATATATCTGTCATCTGTGTGTTTTTAGCTTTCTTCCTGTATGAGAAGCTTTTCAAAATTTGAAACATTAGTGCAGTGGTTTATGTTAAATTAAACCTTTGGGTAAAGTTGTCGCAAGCAGGTTTTTCTTGTGTTTCTTGTGAATTTGGTCTTAAATGTTTATTTCAAGTGGCATTAAAAAGTCTTAAAAAGTCTTGAATTTAACTTGCCTTATGCTGTAGGAACCCTGGCAGGGGCAGCCATCTTAGTGGAGAAATATTTCTCTTTTTTCCAGATACCTCTTCCAGCTTTGCTGGGAAAAGCCTTAGGCGCTCCCAGGCCTTGCAAGATTGCCAGAATGGCTGTGAAACACCAAGGTAGCTCCAAAATGAGATGGCTGAGCTGGGCTGAGCTGGGTGGAGATAAGCAGACCCACCCCCCGCCTCTCTCCACAGACTACTCCAAATTAGAAGAGAGTCCAGCCTCTTTTAGCAGGCTGGCTTCCAGAGCCCAGGCTATGTGTGTAGGTGAGCCCCACTCTCTTTAGCCAGTATTGCTGCACCTCCTGCACAAGCTCAGGCTCCTTCCCATCAGAGAGGTTATATACGACATTCCCAGAGCCAAGAAGCACAAGATCTATATCCAGCCATTCAGCAAATATACATGGCTGTGCATCTTATTTTGGTATTTGACCAATTAGATAAGCCCTTGAATTACATATTACCTACTGCAAATAAAGTTGGAAAAAAATTTAAAAAGTAAAGAATAAACAGGTAAAAAGCAAATTGAAAAGTTAAAAAGCCAGTAAGTGTTTTTCATGAATTTCTTATAGAAGCACTTTTCTTATTTCTCTTAATATATTCGGGCAAGTTCCCGTTTCTTGTCATTACATTTACATTCATTTTTGCCAATATTTTCTTTTTATGTAACAAAGGTAACAAGGTCTTGTCCTGGATTCCAATAACACTAATGGCTTCATATATTGATTTTCAAAGTATTTCAATGAGTGCCCTATAAAGAGTTAAGATCACTTCAAAGAGATTATTGAATCAGATCATCCAGGCAGATTGATTCAAAGTTTTCTATCTAAGGAAATCTAGCTGATTGCATTGAATCATTGACTTGAATGCAATCCCTCACACTAAGCATGCTAGTAGCGACAGTGGAGAGGAAAAACTCCCTTTGAACAGGAAGAAACCTCCAGCAGAACCAGGCTCAGTGTGAGCGGCCATCTGCTGAGGCCCACTGGGGTTCAAGGAGACAGAAGCAGACATAGAAAAAGAAGCATAGATACAAAAGATGGCCTGTTAGGAACATCAAGAAGAATAATATTTGAGACATTGGATGGAGATTGGCCATTTAAGGCTTGTATGTGAGAAGGAAGATTTTAAATTCTATCAGGACACTGCATTCCTTTAACAGTTCTTATATAGCGGTTCAAAAAGGGGAATCTCTAAATATATTAAAAAAAAATTAAATCTTATAAAAATATTTTAGCTCAATAGCTTCTAGATCATGTGACCAATTGAATCAAACGCTATATCTTTTATTTTTCCATTTGAAAACCCAAATGATTTTTAATTAGCTTTTATATGGAAATATTAGCATTTTTGCCAGTAGCTTCTAGGTCATGTGATCAATTGACTCCATCGTCTCACCCCCCCCCCCCCCCCCCCATTGACCTCTAATCCTCACTGATCCCACTCCGCTCATAAAGTGATAGACTCTCCTCTCCCTCCTCCTACCTGCCTCCACTTTGTTATTTGCAATACTATAATGTTTACCTGCACTGCTGACTGTTACTATAGTAACAGCTGTTTAAATGCATCTCGCATTACTAACCCGTTTGCATATGCATTTGCAACTTTTTAACTGTAATATTCAATTACCTCCCACCGCACTTTAGATCAGAAAAGCTTCTGTCCAAGTTTTAGTTTTTTTATTGTTATAGTAATAGCATTGTATATCCTGCTATTGCACTTCTGGTTAGATCAGCCTTGAACCTGTACCTGTGCAATGACAATAGAGTTCAATCTAATCTTTTTATTTTACCATTTCAAATCTGTAATAGCTATTTTTATATGAAAATTGTAGCAATTTAGCTCAGAAGCTACCAGGTCATGTGATGAATTAACTCAAAATCAGTGATGGATCATAGTTCTCTATCGGCTTCAAGAGTTACACCTTTTTATTTTTGCTTTTCAAGGCTCTTAATAGTTTTTCGCAGTTTTGTTCAACCAGTTAATCTATCAACCAGAAGTTAGCTTTTTTTTTTTTTAGACTTTATTTGGAACAGTAACAATGACAAACTCAATCACTACAGTATAAAAAAGCAGAACATATAGTCAATCATACCTCCTAACAATTTTCTTAAATTTTTTCTTTTCTTTCAAGTTGCAAGGTAAACAGATGTTTAGTTTATGCAATGCACTTCAGAAAGAGAGAAAAAAAATAAAAAATCAAGGATATCTAAAATTACATACGTTGAATATAACAGAATTATAATGAAAGATAAATGAATAAATAAAAAAAATAAAAAAAATACAAAACACACCTAAACAAAAAAACCCCACCAAGTAAGCATTATTCTTTCATTTGTATCGAGGGAGGGCTGAAATAAAAGAGAGAGGTGATATGACAACATTTTGGTTTCTGAATTCTGTCCAAGGAAAGATTTAGGAGATGGATCTCCTGTTTAAATACAGAACATATCGGTTTAGCTTTTCCAAATCTGCATTTCTGTATATAACATTTTAAAGTGCTGATAATGCTATTAATAAGATATTCATCTCTTTTGTCTCATGATGACGGAGAAAATGTAAAAAGAATCGAATTTGTCTCAGAAAAGTCCTAAAACATTTCTTAAAGATTTGTAAACTATAAAATGGAGCATTGTTTCACAAACAAATAAATAATAAAGACCCTAAAATAAATCAAACACAAGACATCATAAACATGCCATCACTTATACACTTGAATTATGAGCAAAATAAAATAACAAAAACAGTTCCACAGTAAAATAATAACAGAGGACAGTCTTAAATTAAATCAAAGTTTGACAGCAGGTTTGGATTTAGTCAGTCTTAGAGATTTGTAAAATAAATCAGTCATTTTTCCAATGGCTAAAAGTGGGCTTTATTTTAAAATACCTACATCAGTGTATAAAAAAAAACAAACCCATCAGTATAAGATAATTTCCTAAATGTTCAGGAGCCTTATTTTCACTTATAAATAAATAAATAAAATGATTGTGTCAGATAGTGGTGACAAAACAATGCTCTTAAAGTTTAAAGAATTTAAAAATTTGTTCACAAAAGAAGAATAAATGTTTTAAACTCTCAACGTTTCTCATACAAAATGCCCAATATTCTGAATTTAACTTAAACCTAGATATCAAAAACTATTTAGTTGGGGTAATTCATTGATAATTTTGTATTACATCCCTTTAGCTTTTGGTGGCAGAGGGTAAGTTATATAATTAGTTCTTATTTTAATGATCTGATCTGCTGTAAAGTCCTTTAAAATGTAATGTCTTATCATTTGATTTGGGAAAAGTTCTTTTAAGACGAAATTACTCAAAATCCTATTGTTACATCTAACATCCTGGATCTGAATACCTTCAATTTGCAATGAGCTCAGTATTGGGGAAAGGTCTGAGTACAACAAAATATTTTTAACAAGGGATCTTAAAGATCAGGGTGTAGATTTCAGTTGTTTGTTATGTTTTTTACAAACATCCAGGCAGCAAAGGCAACTGTCCATCTAGCGGCTAGCAACATTTTGATTTGTAGATCTTTATGTGAAAATGACACTAAAACCTAAATTATGTTAAAAAAAAGAAATCATTATTTGGACAGCATGTTTATATACAATTGGAGATGGAGAGGAAAAGATACTGAGAGATATAAAGTGTTAATCATTGTTTAATGGTCTTCACCATGTAGGTACAAAGGATACTGTCAATCTTTCTATGACACACATGATTATAATCATAATTATGGCATTTACCTACTAGTGCTTTGAAGCCATTGTGTCGCCCAGTTTTCAGAAGACTCACTTTGCTTGGTTGGATGATAAGGACCTTTTACTTTTTCCACCTAAAACATGCAAAGTTGGATTTCAACCACATTACATTGTTTTTTCATTCACAGGTGAGATCAACTGTAAAATGTCATTGAAGGCAGAAAACCGGATTCCTTTTGCGGTTGTAATGTGGTCTTCCGGCAATATAAAGACTGTGTGGGCTTCACGGGAAAATGGAATACGAGGAGAGTACCCTCGCTACTACTCTGATGGCATACCTGGACACCGCCCTGAGTTGCTTTCCAGTCTTTCAGATATTTCAGTTTTAAGATATTGTTTGGTTTTTTTGTGACATTTTAGATAATTTCTGCTGAAGCCAAACATGCGTTTTGCCTTGTTCATAATGTGTTCCATCAATATTATGTACATTTTTGAATGTTCCTTTTGATGTAGCTCAGTTAATTTACATTATTGGTTTTTCATAGAAATAGTGTCGTTTTCAGACAAAGTTACATTTGGGCTTTAATATGTAGAAGAATAAAAAGAATAAAAGTGCAAAATGAATGGACATACTAAGTTGACTAAATGTATTACCAACCAAACCTCTTTTCCATCTTGTCCTTATTAAATAAGGCAAAGGCTATTATATTTTAGATTTTAACTTATTTATTTTAAGAGTACCATTTACAACATCTAAATCTATTATTTCAAATTCAGCCCAAACAAGCATTTGGTATACATGTGTTCTTAATCTGCGATGGACTGGCAACCTTCCAGGGTCTACCGCAGCAGCCCTCATGACCCACTATAGGGATAAGAGTGCATGCATGATAATTAATGGATGAATAAATGTGTTCTTAATGTAACTTACATTTGTCTCTAAAATATTAATCTGATTTATGTTTTGTGGCTTTTGTTTGGGATAGATAGGGTGTAGGGATAGAAACAGTCAAGAATGATTCCTTATTGTTGCTATTTTAGATTGTTATTAACACCTTTTGTAGTTTGTTATTGAGTGTGTTGAAAGGCGTTGTCAAATAAAATGCGCTATTATTATTATAAATATTATTATAACATGGCTGGTACAGGAAATAGTGCCACTAGTGCCCCCTTCACTTCCGGAGTGCAATGGTCCCATCTCCGTTTAAGGTTTAAGACTGAGAGCGGTACGTCCCTTCTATTCATACAATGGATTGCTGATAGCTAGGGCTGCAACAATGAATCGATAAAATCGACTTTTAAAAGCGTTGGCAACGAATTTCATCATCGATTAGTTGTGTCGCACGATTAATGCGTCATCCGCCGCCGTCGTCATTGCCGTGGGGCGCCTCCCCCATCCCAACCCCGCTCCTGCAGGAGTCCCTCTCAGCGCTGCAGTCAGAGGATGTTTACCCTCAGCGTCCAGACTGCAAATGAAGCTCGCATGCGCCGGGATTGACGGCGCAAATTGATCACAATAATTAAAATAGCCTGCGCTTTGTAAAGCGAAAAAAGTCGTAACAGGCAACAGGGAAACGTAACGTTAGTTTCTCAGGTAGCTCATCTGATGCTTTCCTTACCGTGTTAGTAGGTTACAGACAGTGATATGGTTGGCTACTTATTTTACTTTTAATTTCATTTGAATTAGCTTAAGCAGCGTTTATATTTTCTTTATAAATAAATTAACTTGCAAATTATGAGGGCAAGGCTTTTAAAGTTTAAATCTTCTGGCAAAGATAAAGTAAAGAAGATCCTGCAATTTATGGAAGTAAAGCAGAATAAAATCCAGCAAGATCAGTAATATGTCAATTAATTATATGCCACATTCCCATGTAAATATCTGTCTTTGGAGGATGTGTTCTTTAGCACCCCTAGTTCTCTCATTTTTATTCCAAATACAATTTATAATTTGAATCACAGGGCTATTTTTATCTCTATGGTTCTGTATTTTCTCAAGTAGCAACTTTAACTGCTATACTTTCCTGTCTTAAAAGGCAGAACTCTTCTAGTCTAAAGAAAACTCATTTGTTGAAATGGGGGGACCTATTGTTTGAACCCCTTAGAGGCTTTTAAAAACAAAAATGTCTTTTTTTGCGCTTTATGAAACAAAGTAGCCTATATTTTGTGGATGTACAGCTACATTTCTCATGTAAGTTTGCGTAGTTTTAACACAAACATTTATTTTTCATATTGCACCAGTACAGTTAATGAGCAACCTGTACTTGTGTGCTTGTTTGTTCTGTCTAAAATGTTTATTTTGGAATAAAGAGGTTAATATAAAAAATATTTTTTGTCCGATTCATCGATTAATCGAAACAATAATCGGCCGATTCATCGATTTTTAAAATAATCGTTAGTTGCAGCCCTACTGATAGCCCAAAAAAAGTGAAGCCATGGGCTGCCACATTGGTACTCCTCACTCCCATGGCCATAAAAATGCCTACTGGTGTAGCATTTGGCTGCAAAACAAGCAGTTTGCCGGCTGTGGGAAAAAGGTTTCACACGTAATTTCACAGTGAGTGGATGTACAAACCAAGAAAATTCATATATATGCAGATGTCATTAATCAAGTCAATAACTAGTATCTCTGATGCTATTTAATGACTTGATTTGTGATAATCACATTGACTTATGTTGCCTTACAGAAACCTGGCTGCAGCAAGAGGATTATGTGAGCATAAATGTATGAAGGTAAATATGTGCCAAAATGAACGAACTTGTGAATTTAATGTGAAAACTTGAGAATGCAATTTGAGAATTTGTACCACAAAAATCTGAACTTGTATGCCAAAATGTTCTGCTGTAAAGAAAAATCGCACACACACAAACTGAATTTGAAGTTGCACTAAAAGACATATCAGGCAAGACCATGTAGAAAAAAATTACACTCGTAAGTCCAATCTTCACCTGAAGAGGATTTTCACTCAAATCTGATTTAAATGTGAATGCACAAAAAACTATTTACTGGTGTGTTCATATAGTTTTACACAAATAAAATTACAGCTGACAAATGATTATTGATAGTTTATTTGTAATTATTATAATTTTTTTGCATATGTTAATCTTGCATTACAACCTCAATTTAGCCATTACAGCTTCTTGAATCTGCTGCTGCAAGAACACAAACGCGCTCTCGCGAGACACAGCGCGTTGGCACCGCGCTCTGACTTTTGTCACATTCCTTGCGAGATATTTGTGCCAAAACGAACTTGTTTTAAGATGTGAGAGCAAATTGGGGGGGGGGGGGGGGGGGGGGACTGGGGGCGGGGTTCTATAGGCCAACCAATCACAGTGAACCTGCTGGGGCATCAAAGGGCAACCAATCAGAGTAAAGAGTGGGGTGAGCGAAGCCACTTCGGACGTCAGCCAGCTATTCGGTTCTGTAGGGCGAGCGGGTTGCAGGATTCAGCTGGTCCCGGCGTTCTCAAGCTAGCGGGTGCTACCACAGGTAGACTTTACTACATCGGTCGTTTGGACGTCACTGCAGCCTCCCTGTTCGCCTTCCTGTATGTGTGGCCAGAGAGCTCATTAGATAAATACAATTAATGCTTGTTGTTAAAATCAGATTAATATCAAACGTTATATTGCAGCTGATTTGGTTTTACATGCAATCTATGGATTTAAAAAGTTTACCTGTTTGATCAGTGACAGATGGTCTGTTTATGGGGCTTACTGTAAATACATTGGGGGGGGTGGAATTGTCAAATGCAAAGGTAATTAAACAGTGAAACAGCTGTGGCTGTGATTACTCTGTACTAGTGAAATAGTTCACACAGATACTCTAATAATATAATAACAATAAACAAAAACAACGTTATAACTTCAATGATCTCTAATGTCAATCCAAATTCAAGTTTTACAACATCACAATATTTACGTGATATTGCTGAATTATGTGTGATTAAACGAAAACTACAGAGATTGTAGATTTTACGCAGTATTTTGAAACTCACTGTCATTTAAACATTTTATTATGGATAGGGATGCATGATAACTTTTTAAAAAAACGATATTGATTAACTGATATATTTCAGCTCCTAAAGGACGATACCGATAGCTGATAACCGATAACACACATACATACCCTAATCATGATATCAATACTGTTAACAAAACAGGGGAAACCTGGAACCAGTCTACTGACTTTCTGGTTAGCAGATGACTGCCCTTCCTAAGCTAAAGCCACTCCCTCTAATAAACAAACAATGTTTTGTACAACTTTAACAATTTCTGATGTCAGCCGAAATTCAACTTTTCATCATTACAATATTTGCATGACATTGCTGGATTATGGTTAAAGGAAAAATACGCAGAAGGCAGATTTAATGTCATTTCAAAACATTAAATTATGGAAATGAACTTTTTTTTTTTAATCCACTGCACCAGTGAAAAACTACATGGGGACACGGCAGTGCACTGCATCAAGAACAACTGAATGACAAGATAAATGAGAAAAAAACTTGCTCACCTGCTGGTTAGGTCAATTTCTGTTCCCACCCCGCAAATTGCAGAGCAGAATTCCATTGTACATCTAGTGAACCAGACTTTCTGAGCAAACAAACTGGAAACTGCTTAGAAGAAAGTCTGGTTAATGCCTTTCCCAATCAGTGATTCTGTTTTAAAATTTTTGCATGATCTTGCTTGCATGTAGCTCCCAAATTTGAAATAGGATGCAACTTCAACATCAACCCAGGTTCTGGTTACCTCCCACGTTAATGCTGCATTGTATTTTCAAATAATGAATGAAATTTGTCTATTTTAGGTTATTGTGGTATATGAAAATGTATTTGCCCATTACCAGACTTTGAAAATGTATATCTATCTTTATTTTTCAGGAATTATTGCTCAACCATCTGTTTGAAAGACTGGATACGCGACTGTCAAGCTGGCTTAACCGTGTTCCTTTAGATCTTGATTTTCTAGAGTTTATATGTTCTCAGGAGATGGTCATTCTTAGTGCTATCTCAAACCAGCTAGAGATTCCTCAGGACATAATTGATACACTTAGTCATGTACACCAATTGGTCTGCAATGAAAATAAAAATGACACACAAAGAATTGTTGTCGCACACGAAAGAGGAAGAATTGGTCGTGCGAGAATATTAATTTCTGAGGAGTACACATTACAACTACTCAGTTTAGGATTACCACTAACTTGCATCGCCCAACTCCTTGGGGTGTCTAGAAGGACATTACACAGACACATGGCCGAATGGGGTTTAACGGTCAGAGGAAGCTATAGCAGCTTGAGTAACGAGGAACTGGATTCTCTTGTGTCAGAGATCCACAACAGTAACCCAAATGCTGGGTATAGGATGATGATGGGTTTTTTGAGAGCTCGGGGACACAGATTGCAGTGGGACAGAGTTCGATCCTCAATGCACAGAGTAGACACTACAAGCATCATCTCAAGGATGTCCCAGCTACGTTGCGTGATCAGAAGAACATACTCTGTCCCGGGTCCAAAGTCCCTGATGCATATTGACACAAATCACAAACTAATACGGTCAGTAATGTTAAAACTGTGTTTCTTTTAGAGATGCACCGATCAGATATCGGCTCCGATATTGACAAATTAGCTGGATATCAGATGAATGTGGCCAATCCAGTCATCTCTGGATTTTTTTTTTTTATATTGCAATAAATGTACACTTTATTTGTTAAAATATTTTTTATCTATGTCAATTTGTTACCTTTCTTTAAACAAGGCTAAATCTTTATGTAAAGCTTGATGCCTTTACTCACATGGCAAGGAATGCAGTTTATTCATTCAAAAGTAGTATTGGATCGATATCTGCCGATACACATAGCCCTGGTATGGTTATCGGATTGGAAAAAACTGGATTGGTGCATCTCTAGTTTTTTATTTTGTTTATTTGTGTTTTATGATACATTTTCTTTTGTTTTTCATCATCAAAGGTACAACGTTGTCATTTTCGGGGGCATAGATGGCTTTTCCAGAAAGGTACTGACAAGTGTAAATGTATGTTTTTGTTTCATTGACTTGTGGCATGTAAGGCATGTTTGACTGACTGCCGACTAAATTGTGGAAAATCTGATATCATTGTAATGTTTACAATAAGACTAGATATCTGCTCAGTCTTGATATTTTCTAAACCTTTATATCATATCATATTATTTGTCAGGTTGTTATAGACTTGTAGTCAAGACCTCCTAAACCGAGACCAGAGAGTATCAAGACCAAAACTAGTTCAGCTCAAGACCGAGACCAAAGAAAATCTAAACATTTTTTTTGCCATTTTGCATGAGTTGTAGAACCTAAGCACCATACTAGGTTTGGCTGCTTAGTATAAATATAAGATTGTATTATTCAGTACTTGAATGGGGCATTTCATCGTATATATAGTAACAAACTCTGCCAGTCTGGATATTATAGATTAAAAATCCCTTCGAGACCACTCGGCCAGTCCAAGACATTGCGAGACCAAGAGACCCAAGACCGAGACCAAAGACTGCAGTGGGCGTGACAAGACCAAGCCCACAAAAGAAGTGATCTCAAGACCGGTCTTCACTGGTCTGAAGAACTAAAAGTCTAGGTTGTTGTAATGAGATTTAAAAGGATTTATGTCAAAGGCTCTGCATTTGTACATTTGAATTCAGAAGTGCACATATATATATAGCATAAATTTTCAATTTTTTTGGCAAAATGGTAATAGGACACTTCGACATATACTTGGTGATCTCTATTATTTAATTATTTTAAGTTTGATCTTAATGTAACCTTGTTTAAGTATCTGTATAAGTACTTGTGAAATGACTTGGCTGTATTTGGTATTCTTACATCTAGATCATGTATCTACGGGTCTCAAACAATAATCTGGCATCAACAACCCTGGCCTTCTTCCGTGAAGCAGTAGAGACTTTTGGTTTGCCCTTGAGGTAAAATTTGGTTTTGCTAAAATCAAGTTATGTCTGTTGCTTTAGATTTTACACAAACTGTTTAACATAAAGCCTTGATCTGTGTAGATAAGACATAGCATACTGTAGATTACACATAGTTGTGTAATGTACTAATTGATTACTGTGGACTGTGTGCTTTTCATCAGGGTTCGAGGGGATCATGGTGTAAAGAATGTTGACTTGGCCCGCTTCATGTTCTCGGTTCGGGGAACGGGAAGGAGTAGCTTTATTGCAGGCAAAAGTGTTCACAACCAGAGGCAAGTTTTTATTTATTTATTTTTGATAAGCAGAATCCATCATTCCAAGATATATACAGTTGTAGCTCCATCTGTTAAGTTTATCATCAGAGTTAGCAGTTGTTCATGTACTGTATTGTCACGCAGAAGACTATGGCTCTGTTCGAAAACCTAGGACGTGTCCTCCAAGGACGCGGTCTACCTAGACTGGATCCTTCGAAGTCTTTGAAAATAAGGAGACCGGAAGAGTTTAGGCTGTGAATTCGACCAGGTCTACCCTTCGGCGGGTTTTACCCCCCGTATGCTCTGTTGCTTAGCAACCGTAAACGTTGACACACAAAGCAGGAAAAGAATGAATACCGAGGTTTTCAAAACTGTTTATTTATTTTTATCATAAAGTGAACAAAGACTACACTCACAAGAATCCAGAGTGGAATAAAGGTTCCAACCACCGGGAGCAGGAACAAATAAAATCAAATGTAATGATAGAAACCTTAGTCAGTTAAATAACCTGCTGCTGTCATTCTGCACATCTCTGATGTTGCTGCTATTTTCAAATATCCATTACTGTAAAAATGTCCATAGCTGCATATTGGTTATTTATTCTCCAGTTTTATATTGTTAAAACACTTTACAGGATTTTATTGTTTATATTTTAACTCTTCCCTATTATGTTATTCTTAGACATTTTTCTAAGGTCCACATTTGTGTGACCATTTTCAATAATCTTTCTGCTGCTGTAAATTTGCCCATTGTGGGACAATAAAGGGATTTTCTATTCTATTCTATAAAAGGGGTAGAAATATATAAGTAAATCTAAACAATGTATTTATAAAAAATCTATCTGCAAAATCTCTAATATTCAACAACAAAAAATACGTAGTTAAGCATATTGTGCAAAACACCAATATAAAGATAAAAATCCTATCAGATTTATAGTCTCCACTCTGCAGAATCTGTCCTTTAATTATAGCCAAACCCATTTACACAGTAACAGATTAAAACCTTTAGATAAACCAAACATTACCGCCACATATCTGACTCAATAACCAAACAACTATTTTTCATTGATCTCAGACGGAACTATTCACAGACTGGATTATATTAAACTGAACTTCCAATTTTCACCACTGTTCGGCGCCAAGTAACCTTTACTCTGATCACAGCTTGCTTGGTCTCGCAATGAATCCTGGGATATCCAAGAATACCGAGGATACATCAGACCCGTCCTTCAAGTCGGGCAAAAAGAAGGACGCATTTTAAGGCCGCATAACGAGGACTCTTGGAATCCGACCAGACCTCGGCGCCGTGCTTTGGCGTAATCGGCCTTCGAAGGACGCGTCCTAGGTTTTCGAACAGAGCCTATTAGTCATATTCTTTGTGGTATGTCATTTCTGTTGGTATGTGCTGACACACCATATATGCTTCAAACAGAATAGAACGGTTGTGGAGAGATGTATTCACCGCCGTCACCAGCCGCTTCTACCATGTCCTGCACCAGCTCGAAGAGGAGGGCCATCTGGATCTGTCCAGCAGCCTACACATCTTTTGCTACCATTATGTCTTCATTCCCCTCATTCAACAGCATCTCAACATCTTCAGAGATGGCTGGGATGAACATCCCCTTTCAACAGAAGGGAACCTCTCTCCCAATCAGCTGTGGTATTTGGGGCAGCAGCATCATTCCCAGGAGTGTGATGATCAGGTTGGCTTGTGTACTGTACAAATATTAGAGCTGTTAGATATTTTATTTTCTACATGATTGTATCTTACTTTTCCTACAGGATCTACATATTCCACTAATAGATTGGGATAGCAGCGGCCTCATACCCTGTGAGCCCAACTCCGGCATCACCGTACCCGAGATTGAATGTCCACTGAGCCATGAAGAACTTGCTGGCTTGACTGCGGCTGTGAACCCAGTGGGATCATCAAATCTTGGTGCTGACATTTATTTAACAACACTGCAGTACTTGCAGAGCATTGGCTACATGTAACCTTCATAGTAGTCTTGACGATGTATAACAGAAGACAAAGACATCTCATCTTTTTTGATGGCATTTCATTTTTTTATTCATGTTTGAAATAAGTTTGTTGTGAACAGGTAAAGAGCATTGTAAAACACAACTGTTAAGACATTGAAGTTACGCTTTTGCAGCAGCCTGAGAGGTCTAGCAATTATTTGTTCTAGATATTCAACTGAGTGACATTCTGAATAATTCAACATTTTATAAAGGTGAATCTGAAAGTCTAATATAATCTATTGTCCTGTTTTCAAAGCTTTTGTAACTTTGTTGATGACCAAGAAGGCTAATTTAAAGCTTTGTTTCATAAAATGGTGTTTATATTAAACCTTTGTAAAGTATTAAGCCTTTTTTGACATTTTATATACATTACCAATGTAATTATGATGCTGCTATAATTCTATCTTTTCCATTGTTTAGATGGAATTAATAAAGGTCTGAAGTATAAAAATGAAACATCAAACAACACTGCAGATTAATGAACAGATTAACCATATTTTAATTGGAATTCCTTTAACTAACTGAACTTTGGTGCTGAAAAACATTTTATGTAATGTGGCCTAACAACATAATGCAGCCAAACATGCTGTCATGTTTTAGAGTTCAAATTAGTCCAAAGCCAGAGTCATTAGTTGCAATGCAACTCTCCAAACAGTGTTGGAATTGATCATAAGTTGTGTAGTGACTAGGCAAACGTAGGATGTGAAAGCAAGTGGAAGATGTTGGATGGTCTGCCTGTACCACTTCCACTTGCATGTCCTGCATGGGCATCTCCCAGCAAACCCAGAATTTCACCAACTGCTTCCGTTTGTTTTCCGTCACTAAAAGGCAACAAATGACACAGAATATATGTGTTAACTGAACAGAATTGTGATTCAGAACAAATTTTCAATATCTAGATTGTTAGCAAAGGTTTTCTAAAACACATTTCATTCTTGTTCATTATCGAGTCCTATTGGAATCTTCGTAGGCAGGTTTAAAAGTAATTTCAAACACTTTAAAATAAACGTGTAACAATTCACTGAATATAGCATCTATTCAAAATAAACCTGTGCATTGTGACAGCACATATTCCGAAAAATGTATACCTTTCTCCACAAATTGGCGCAGGTAGCCAGCAACTAAGGATTTGGCAGCAACTGAGCATCCATCCTCATTCTGCTCCCCCTCTTCAGGTCAGATTATGTTTTTAAGGACCATCTTCATGAAAGTAAAAAAGCAAGTGTGATCTCAAGTAACAACAGTATAAAAGTCAAACAGTTCTATTTGAACCCTAAACAAACTACCTGGGCACTACATTCAGCCATCTTCTGACATGGGAAAATCACAGCTGCAACATCTGGCCTGGCCTCCAATAGTGGCAACAACATCGACTCTTGCAGGCCCTGCCTCAGCTGCTTGATTTGTTGTGAGGTTCGCTCAAGCACCTAGATAAAGATTTAAAATATTTAATTGCCAAGGAGTAAAAACTGTTCCTCAATGAGATCACACACCCTGCATATCAAAGAAATATATATTGTAAGCAAACAAAGGAAAAAGAAGAATTACTATGGTACACTGGAGTAGCCTAATCTCTTTAATGTTGAATGCATGTGTTGTCTGTGCTATAAGCTTAAAACACGAGGGAATGCTCACTGTGGTTGAGTGTAGGGATGTAGTGATCTGAAAATTTAGTATCACAATTATTGTGACCAAAATGATCACGGTTATAATTTTTATCACGGTATTATAAAAAATAACCCCCAGCATCTTTAAAAATATCCAAAATGGATCTAAATGTCTAATTTGTCCTTTTTAAAGAGGGAAAAATCCAAAACGAACTGACCATGTGCAGCCTTTGTTGTCTTTCACCATGTTTTCATAAATTAAACATTGCAAACTGCGACTATTACTGCTTTTCTAGCTAATGAGTAGGGTTGACACGATAATAAACATTTCAACTCGATACCGATACTAAGTAAAATATTCGATACCCGATACCCTTTTCAATACCACAAGAATAAAAACAAAGAGTCTAAAATTCAACAGAAATATTTTCATTACTAAAAAAATACAAAAAATAAATTAAAAAAACAATAGGAATAATATTTTGAGGTTGTATTCTGTGCACAATATTAAGCAATTAAGTGTTTCTTGCTTGGCTATGTTTTGCAGACATAACAATGACGCTGGCCAAACCAGTTAAACAAAAATAATTCTCAGCAGCTGCACCTCTCACAAAGTAAGTGTGAAACTGAAAAATGCACAGAATTATTCAATCACACAGTGTTCAGAAAGTGCATTTTCCTCTATTTTGCACTTTAGATGGCTGTATCGATACTTTTGAAAATGTGTATTGTATCCGGATACAACGTTTCAGTATCGATACTTTTTTGAGTATCGATACTTTTGACAACCCTACTAATGAGCATCATCACTGGGAGTTTTTCAAAGTGCATTAATCAGGCACGGTTTTAACGATAATTAAAATTTGAAACAGTATTACTAATCGTTGGTAGTTTTGTCACGGTTAACCATTCTACTGGTAATCATTACATCCCTAGTTTGGTGAAAATAATGCAATCAAAACACTGCCTATTAGGTTATATTTATGATTTCTTGACATATCCTTTATTTGCTTATGTCCAAGAGTTTAACCTTAATCCTAAAATTAGACAAGGCCTGACAAAGAAAATAATCACTGCCACAACTTATTATTAATAACCACCTGTTGCTCATTGACCTCACCGCATGTTGAAGAAGACTTTGTAAAAGCCAGGCACGGTTGGTTTTGGTCAATACAGGAAGGTCCCAAGATAAAGCTAGGTGATCAACAGCTGCTTTTTGGTCCTCCGTGAGAGTGCGGACGTCTCTCTTTTCATCATCTGTAGTGAGCTTAATGGGAAAAAGTTGAGACCATATACTTAAAGGTATAGTCCGAAGTTCCCCCCGTAAAAAATAAACCTTAGACTTGAGGAAGTGAAATCCAACTCAAAACCCGCCTTTGGGCCTCTACTCCCGTGCGGTGGTGCGGTTGAACGCAACTCTCTCTGCCCCTGCCTGTAATTCGCTGTTTTGTATTGTTTTGGTCTGGTCAGGACATTTCTGGGTGGAGATTTCTGTTTATATTGGCAGCCAATGACAGAGCTAAGAGCATGACGCTGTGTGGCAATAAGCTCATGATTGGAGCAGATGCCAGTCACTCGAACTCTCGAAGGAAAAAAAAGAAAGACAGAAAACACTGTGGATGCACTGCAGATAAGGTAAGAGCTTCAGATAATGCAGTTTGGAAAGCCAGAGTTAATAATAGTTTGGGTTTTACCCGCTACTGAGCTCTGAAGGAGAAGCTTGAAGTTGAATAGGCTAGCTAGAACGAGGCGGCCATTTGCCAGAGAGGGAGGAGCTCAAAGTTTGAATACTGTTGTTTGCAAACAGAAACGCTGGACTGGAGGGACTTTGGACTCTACCTTTAAATACAGAAAGATGTGCATCTTTTCTGGTGAACCATACATCATGTTACAGTTTCAACCCACCAGCTCTATTGTCTCTTGGATGTCAATGTCTGCCACATCTTCCAGCACAATGGGTGCTGTCTCAGTGGAGCCTCCCGGCAACACATGCAAGATTGTAGGACTGATGCCTGTTAGAGGAGGACCACCATGGAGAAAAGAGTGGCCTATCATCCTTCCTGCCATCTTGAACAAGTCACTTTGTACAAGCACTTTTGAGGTGGAAGAAATGAGATGGTCAGGTTGGCCCTCAAAAAGTAAAGTTCCAGTTCTATTTCCTGCATGAACAAAGAAAAAAAGCACAAGCTTGAGATGTGTGTACTATGGGAAAAAGAAGGGCATCAATTGATTCCTTAGGCAACAAGGAATTAGCCAGGTCATGTTAAAATTTGCTGTGTGTTGTGAATTTTGTTATGCATATGAATTTTTGGTTCGGCAATAGGCATGTTAAAACCCATGTGCCATATAGGAGAAAAAGGGGTGGGGAGGGGAGACTCTACACATCCAAGAGACTTACCAAAATCCTTGGATCCATTTTGCAACTTGTGCATCAGTAGGCGGAAGAAATGGTGTTTTACACCCTCTCCGGTTGCTACATCACCTGACAGAAACCAACAAAAACAGGTCAAGTTGTACTTGAGGCTAAAGAAAGCTTTAGTTTGCAGATTTGTTTATAATTTAGCAAATAAATGAAAATTAAAAGGAAAATACTGATGGTTGTTTGTATGAAGTTACCTTCCAATTTGCAATGGAGTGGTCTGGCCCAGTCTACTTTATGGACCTTGTAAAAGTTGATTAGTCTCTCCTCCTGTTCCTCAACATCCTCTCTCAAGTCGAGTTTTACTTTCAGGGTTGGCTCGTCTTCTTTCTGCTCCAGTAAATACTTCCTGTACAGGACTAAAGCCCTTTCTGGAGCTTCAACTCTTCTCCAGGCTGTAAAAGGTTAAACTGTAATTACATTCCAATCAAAAGGAAACACACTCATTGTGTTGCTTCTAATGCATGTATTAGAATTATCTGACCTAATTATATATATATATATATATATATATATATATATATATATATATATATGTACACATACAAATATATACACACATATATATATAAAATATAATATATATGAATAAAGAAAAAGTAATGAAAAACACACCATCATTTACTGCAGGTGATGGCTCCAATGGTCTGCTTTGTGGTGTGTCGAATGCTAGACTAAAGTTTGAAGTGCTAGCAATGCTGCTTTCGGTGGTACTGCTGTCCATGGGAAACCCCGGTGATACACTTTGGTCTGATGGAACTGATGTAACATGTTCCATCAGAGGGCTAGATGACAAAACATACATTTTAATATTCATAATGAATTAGTAGCAAATTAAAGAACTGCTACAGTTGAATGCACAGTTCAATTCATGTTTGTTTGCATTTAATTAAAAACAGATAACACAGGTGCACTCAAATAAAGAAACAACAACAGTTACAGACAGAATCCAACCTTTCTCCACAAGAACTTGCATGGAGAGGCATCATCTCCGGAGAGAACTTCTCTCCGCATATGGGGCAGGCATCCTGTAGTGTGACAGTCAATTCAACATTTTAAACCATCATTAAGTGACACTGAAATGACAGATTTCTTGAGGTTAAAATAATGTTTACATCACAAGGTCTCCAATCAGTGAAATCCACCTTCTACCTATCTGTGACAAATTTTGGATACCTTCATAGTAGTTTCTGACTTTTGTCAATTTCTGTCTAAATGATTGCTTACCATACAAATGATATCTTCCTCCTGGTCATTTTCCTCTATCACTACAGGTTCCACATTCTGCATTCAAAGGACAGGTAAAAATTATATAGCCTGGTACACCAGCCTGACTATCACCAATTAATGAGATACACGGCAAGTCAGTCTAGGTTCCTCCGCTGGAGACTGATTTCCAATGCGAGCGAGAGGCGGGACTAACAGGAACAAACTGAACTGGAGAAAATCAATCAGAGGCACAGGGAAGTGACGTAAACGTCTTTTTGTAAGAGGAAAGCCCTCAGAGCAGCAAGATAATGTGGTTTTAAGGACATGTGCAGAATGGCATTGTTATATAGTCGCTCCTCTGCGGCCGCCATTCTGAATATTTTGGTTATTTATGGTTATCTAAAGATATGAATGTTAGGTAAACAGGTCTCCCTTGAAAAAGAGACTGCGGTCTCAATGGGACTTACCTGTATAAATATAGGTTATGTTAAATAAAAGAAAAAAAAGAACTAAGCTGCCGAAAAAGATTTGTTGCAAAGTCCCGCCTCCTGTGCTGTGATTGGTCCAGTCAATTTTTTACCGGAGTGGAAATCACTTCCCAATCAAGGAACCCAGACTGACTTGCTGTGTATCTCATAGATGGTGTTAGTCAGATTGGTTTGCCAGGCTATAAATTTTAAGACCCAAAATTACATATAATCTAGCCTTCACAACACTGAATCACTTTACTTACATCATCACCTTGACAAGACTCGAGGAGAAAAGGTAGCAGCTGCAGGGGAACTGATGCACCGCAGGTCATGCAGTCATTTTTTGGCATATTCTCGAATTCTGGTGCATTGTATGGTAAAGGGACAGTGTCTATCTTTTCTTGTAATGGGACGATATAGATGGTATTCTTCCCATTGTTGGAGGAGGACTTCAGTATTTTTGATGTGTAACCCATTGAGGACTGGGGTAGCGGAGTGGTTTTCCTTTGGCCACTCCCACCTTAAAAAGTACAAAACATTCATGGAAAAATGTAAATATTGTATATTATACTATTAAATATCATAATGTTATATATCATTGTATTTTTTTCAAATATTGTCAAAAATGATACACTGTATGGTTATTTGTTCAACAAACATGGCATCATAGTCTCACCAGTGGCTTTTTGAAGAAGCCAGCCACCATTTAACTGTTGCAGTTTTGGGTATTCTTCAAGGAGAACTTTGGTTATCTATAAAATAAACAGACCTGGCTTAAATTCGAGTGTGTAATAACCCTATACCTTATAATGGTATATGGTATTGTGACGGGGTTCTATTATGACTTGGTCAAACACATAAATGACTGGCCAATGCCAGAGATAAGTTTAGTGATTTTTTTATTCAGTTATTTTTTTCTTCTGGTGAACAAAGACGGTTGGTGCAAAAATATTTACATGGATATCCAAGGCAAGTAAAAATCAGAAAAAGAGCAGTACCTTCAAAAATCAGAATCCATCACCTTCAGTGTGACATCTCAGGAGTCCAGCCACAGACTGGCTCCCTGTGGAACGGAGGCCTGCTTTTAAAGCTATAGGCTCCACCCACATAAAGCAAAAAAAATAAAAATAAATAAAATAAAAACTAAACAATTACTTCTAATTCACTAAGTAAACAAAAATAATGATTTTGATAATGATGACAATAATAATAATAATACCATACTAAAGAGAGAAAAAAAAAATAATAATAAACTTGTAATCAAAAACACAATACTCAATTTAATACAACACGCTCTGTACGTTCTGATGACCTCACTACGTCATCACGTGACTCCCTCCCAGCGCTCTACAATCCGGAAATAAACCTGTTTGAAAATAGACGCAGAAAATATACTTGGTTGAAAATAAGCAGGTTAGAATAAATGTTAAACGAAAACCGGACCATCGCGTGTGCACCCACAATGAACGGCGCCAGCCCAACCTGCAACTAAAGTAAGTGATTGCGTACGTGTATGTATGCGTGTGTGTGTATGTTTGTGCGCATGCTGACACTGACTTATTCCTGAGTCCCAGCTGGTGACGGCTCCTCCGTCACAGGTATATTTTAGAGATGTCCCGATCAGATTTTTTTATTTTTGCCACGCAGTCATTTGATTTTGAGAAGTGGTCGATACTGAGTCCTGATCTGATTCTTCTACAATACAATAAAAATTTAAGAAAAAAAAAATTAAAGGACAGTGCTTCCCCAACAAAATCTTGTAGATGTGGTGATATCGCTGGTCAGAGAGGGGTGTCATATCATATCATCACACTGTGCATAAATGATCCCAAACTGTGGGGTACTTGTAAAACAAATGTGCTAAAATAAATAATAATATAGATGCCAAAATGAATGTTCTAATACAGGGAGATTTATCTGTGAAGTTGATGCATTTATTTTCTAAACAACTACATTATAACTCATGCCATATAAAAATAAATATTTGGCATTTTCTCATTAAAAGAAGCTGATTTTGGGATTGCAGGTGTTTTGATGAAATGGTGAACCGAATCCACTAAAAAACACTTTATCCTCATTATTTATGAAGTTTATGATCTTTAAAGCCTTCTGGCTTATTAGGTTTGTGTGCACCACATTCGGGTGTTCTGTCAAAACATGGTACTTTTGTTGCACCACAGTTTTGTTCCGACCCTTGCAGCACATCAGCTCATACCTTGAGCGTTTCAGAGAGGCCACCTCTCTGCACAATGTGTCCATATGCAGAGCAGATGGCTGGCAGCGCTTTTGCAGGTGGAGGCGGTAATGCAGCTTCAATTTAGGGTGCTTTCACACCTACCTGGTTTGGTCTGGTAAAAGTGGACTGGGGTCCGAACACCTGCAAGTGCGGTACGTTTGGGCAGGTGGGAAAGTGGACCAGTTTGTTTTGGTCCGGACTAAAGAACCGTACCGAGAACGACCTCTGGAGGTGGTCTCTGTACGGTTCCATGCAGACTCCAGTATGGTTCACTGATGGTGAGAACACTGCGCAGCCTCGATTTGGCCCATTTACAACAGTTCATCCTACATGATAAATTAAACAGAAGATACTGGAGAAATCGCAGGAGACACGCATTTCCAAAATACAAGATGGGTCAGGAGCTAAGCCCATTTGCTGATGGTGTCTTGCAAAACATCTTCTCCGTGGGGACAAAAAACACTTGCAGTGTTCTCGTGTCGTATGCAGGTATCATGCTGGAGCAACAACAGTATCTGTGCAGCTTCATAAAGCAATGCTGATAATATATCACCACAATAACAAGCAGAAGAACATAACACAGCCCGATTTTTTTCTTCCAGGATTTTCCTTCTTCGCCATCGTTTCAACACAAAACAGTATTTTCTGAACAGCGCCAGCACATGCCTGGAGGATATAATCCATAGCAGTTGTTTTGTTTGCAGAAGAACTGGTGTGAATGTCAACCAGACTAGTTGAGAACTGCAACATTGTTACAACTTTTGGGCCAATCAAACCATCTACTGGACTAGGGGGTGTGAGAGCACCCTTAGAAATGTTGATGTCATCCATGTGAAACATTTGCATTCGGAAGACATGTCACTAACATTGCGATGGCGGCCGCTGCTGCCGAGTCAATGTAAAGGAAACAGATCCAATCCCTGATCGGTATATGAAGATTCTGATAGAGTCCAAAACCACATGATCGGCCCCAATTTCTGATCTGGGGATTGGATTGGGACATCCCCAGATATATTTCTGACAGTGACATGTGGAATGTGAGTAAAGGTTTTTAGGTGCTTATAGAGCAAAATGAATGAGTTTGTTCTAGGAACAAATTCTAGGAAAATTGCCCCTTGTTGTGTGAAATTGAGTATACAATATTAATCTTTCATGTTAAGTGGTTGTAATCCAAAACATTGTCGAGTGTTTTTCTCTCAGATCTTGTCACTTTCTAACAATTTCTTGCAACACTACAACAAAGTTATGAAACAAATGAGGAATCCTGTAAATACATAAAACTGGAAAACACTGAGGGCTAAGAAAAATATGTATTATATCAATTCTCCACAATTATTCATGTGTCATGTTATAAAAATTGCATTACCTCTGCATGATCAGCATCATCTGCAAGAGTTACTGTTCTCCTTCCTAATCCAGCTTGCAGGAGCACTGTTTCGTCTCTTGGAGTCCTGGTTGAATTTTCCGGTAACTGGCAGAACTGGAGTTCTAACAAACGTGAACATGTTGGCCTTGTTGGTTCAAGTGCTTTCCTTTTAAAACGTGCCCGGTTTCCAGTAAACATGGCAGGAAAAGACCTAGAAATAGGAAGATGAGATATTAGGACAACAGATGGATCAATAAATAAATGTGGCTAAATTTTTCCTTGGTGAAGTACAAAAAACGAGAAAGAATATTACTAGAACATAAAAAGTTACCGAAAATCCCAGTGTAAATCTAAATCTGTATCACTGTGATGTTTGCACAATTTTCAGAGGATTAACTACATGGATAAAGTGTGTCCAAGCTTTTGACAGGAAATGTATGACTTTACTTTACTTAAACAGTCCATTCATAAAATCTTGAAATGGGGCTTTCATTATCATTTTCATTGTTCCTTACCTTTGCATCTCCTGCTGAACTGTGTTTTGTCTATCAGGCTGGTTAGTAGAAGACGTACTAGGGGTGCAAGCCTGAGTTTCCGTAGACCGAACTGATCTTTGTGAACTGCTTGACCGTTCCACATTGACAGCGGAATGTTGCATTGGACGTCTTGTAATGCAGCTGAGAAGATTTCTCAGAGCAGTTTCAATATCTGCATTCTGTTGATCCTAGCAAGACATAAAAGTAATCATTAAGGCTTTTATGTCCCTAAACGTAATAACTCATTTCTCAACACTTAGCAATGCAACATTAATGTTGTAGGCAAATGTGTCAGGCTAGCAGTGTTCAGCTTAAGTCCATCTACTTCACTCTGTAATGAACTAATTTTGATAGGTTTACTTCAGCATGTCCAAAAATGAGTAAAACATATACAGGGTCTACTACAGGTCTATTATAACAGTTATTACTGTTGGGATAATTTTTCACGAGTGCAATGGCTTTTGAAAAAGAAAATTTAAGCAGTTGTTTAACATCCATAATTAGAGGTGCAAGATCATTAGCGGTCTGATAACAGGAAATTATATCATTCAGATTACTCCGATATCATGACAACTTGCCCTGATAACATTTATATTATTTTTGTCAGCCAAATAGTGCTCTGCTCACATTATAAGAGCAGAGTTATTGTTGTTTAAAACTGCTCATATGTACTCAAACAAGTCTGACCTGTCAGTCATAATTTTTTACATATAACATTTTTTAGATTGTGTTGACATCTTTTAGAAAATGTTTGAGAGGCTTGCTGATAGTTTTTCTCTGTAAAGATAAATATTTCTTCATCTAAGAATGAAAAGTCTTTTTGGCTTTGTTAACAGTATTGATATCATGATTAGGTATGTATGTGTGTTATCGGTTATCAGCTATCGGTATCGTCCTTTAGGAGCTGAAATATATCAGTTAATCAATATCGTCTTTTTAAAAAGTTATCATGCATCCCTATCCATAATAAAATGTTTAAATGACAGTGAGTTTCAAAATACTGCGTAAAATCTATATTCTCTGTAGTTTTCGTTTAATCACACATAATTCAGCAATATCATGTAAATATTGTGATGTTGTAAAACTTGAATTTGGATTGACATTAGAGATCATTGAAGTTATAACGTTGTTTTTGTTTATTGTTATTATATTATTAGAGTATCTGTGTGAACTATCTCACTAGTACAGAGTAATCACAGCCACAGCTGTTTCACTGTTTAATTACCTTTGCATTTGACAATTCCACCCCCCCCCCCCCCCCCCCCCCCCACCAATGTATTTACAGTAAGCCCCAGAAACAGACCATCTGTCACTGATCAAACAGGTAAACTTTTTAAATCCATAGATTGCATGTAAAACCAAATCAGCTGCAATATAACGTTTGATATTAATCTGATTTTAACAACAAGCATTAATTGTATTTATCTAATGAGCTCTCTGGCCACACATACAGGAAGGCGAACAGGGAGGCTGCAGTGACGTCCAAACGACCGATGCAGTAAAGTCTACCTGTGGTAGCACCCGCTAGCTTGAGAACGCCGGGACCAGCTGAATCCTGCAACCCGCTCGCCCTACAGAACCGAATTCCCTGATCGAAATGAATAGTAAATTGAAATTTGGGTAGCATGCAGGGCTAGTTTTTGGTTATATTTGTCATTTAAAACCAGATATCTCATTTGACTCCTGATGCTAGCTAGCTAGCCATCGACGTAATAAAAGCAGAGTCCATATTCACTCGAGCTTTGTGTAATTTTTATAAGTTCGATTTAAACGTGTTTATTTACTCCTACAACATAGAAAGGATGAGTCAAAACGATGTTTTGTGAAGCAACTTACCCCAGCTTGTTGCGCCATAGCTGGCTGACGTCCGAAGTGGCTTCGCTCACCCCACTCTTCACTCTGATTGGTTGCCCTATGATGCCCCAGCAGGTTCACTGTGATTGGTTGGCCTATAGAACCCAGCCATCCCCCCCCCACCCCCCCATTTGCTCTCACATCTTAAAACAAGTTCGTTTTGGCACAAATATCTCGCAAGGAATGTGACAAAAGTCAGAGCGCGGTGCCAACGCGCTGTGTCTCGCGAGAGCGCGTTTGTGTTCTTGCAGCAGCAGATTCAAGAAGCTGTAATGGCTAAATTGAGGTTGTAATGCAAGATTAACATATGCAAAAAAATAATAATAATTACAAATAAACTATCAATAATCATTTGTCAGCTGTAATTTTATTTGTGTAAAACTATATGAACACACCAGTAAATAGTTTTTTGTGCATTCACATTTAAATCAGATTTGAGTGAAAATCCTCTTCAGGTGAAGATTGGACTTACGAGTGTAATTTTTTTCTACATGGTCTTGCCTGATATGTCTTTTAGTGCAACTTCAAATTCAGTTTGTGTGTGTGCGATTTTTCTTTACAGCAGAACATTTTGGCATACAAGTTCAGATTTTTGTGGTACAAATTCTCACATTGCATTCTCAAGTTTTCACATTAAATTCACAAGTTCGTTCATTTTGGCACATATTTACCTTAATATAAATGAGGCAACTCCTTCTAGTTATTTAAATGTTCACATACCCAGAGGTTCTTGGCGAAGAGGAGGAGCAACAATCTTTTAGTCTGACTTACCGATTACTCAAAAAGCAGTAAAAAATTACAAATCTTTTGCACATTTAACCCTTATTTTCCTTCATCCAAATTGCAAAGGAAAAAAAACTCTTCTTTTTGTAACTTTGTATTTTCCACCAAATCCTTACTCTGAATTTTTAGATGAGTTTTCAGAGTTCCACTCTAATTTGGTGTTAAATACTGACATGAGCATCATAGTGGGAGATTTTAACATCCATGCTGACTTACAGGTGATAGCTTAAGAGCAGCTTATAATGCTATATTAGATGCTATTGGCTTTGTTCAAAATGTGAACAGTCCCACACATTCTCATCTTCATACTTTGGACTTTGTTCTTGTCAGGAATCCAGTTTGTGTGGTCTGTTTTTGTGTTTCTTTTTCTAAACGACCAGGTGGTGCCCCATCCTTTTTCGGCCTCCCTGCACACCTGAGGATTGTTGGATCATAATCTGGAGGAGTATTTAAGCAGTGGACTGTCACTACCTGAAGGCCAGAGTGTTTGTCAGTTTTGGGTACCCTAGCCAAGTTGAGTTTTGCTGAGCCTGACCTTGTTTTTTGTCTATGCCCTTCAGGCAGGAAGCCTTCCTGCAAGCTGGATGTTTGGCCTTCTTCCCCTGGGAGGATTGTTTGAGTCTCGCACTGAGCAGGGGATAAACCTCCACAAGTTTCGTTGAAGTCCTTCTGGATTTCCAAGTGACAGTCCACTCAATAACTCCTCTGGGTCCAACGAAATTCTAACTGTCCGCTCTCCAAGTCCCCTCTTCACCAGATCAACCCACACTAACTGAATTCTGGGAGAAGAGGTCTTCTCAACCAACATGAGTCCCGTTTTTTCTGTCTCTCCAGCCATTACTCGAAGTTCCCACAGATCCTGAACTAACCACTGATAATTTCCTTCCCTCTTCCAGTTCCGGGTCACCAGCACACTGAGTTTCCTGAATCAAACTCCCGCTGTCCTTATCAATAAACCTGTTCAAACTTTTACCCTGGTTCTTTGAATGGTTTACTGCATGTGGGTCCGATCTCTTAATAAAATCATGACAGTTCTGACATATGGCATAGAATGTGAATAATATTTCCTCACAGCCCTGCCTTCTCAACATTTTTTAATAACCTTCAAGATTACTTTAATAGAGTTCACCTCCCCCAAAAGAAGGTTTCACTTTAGCAGATCATTATCAGATAGTGCAGTTATACATTTTAGAGGATCTGTTTTACTTTCTCTCTCTTCTGTTTTGCTGAGCAGTGCTGCAGAGTGCAAAAGCTTAGCATATTCCCCTTCACAGGTTGATAATTTTGTTGATGGGGTTGCTAGTTCTCTGTGTACTGCCTTATACAACGCAGCCCCTTTGAAAAAGAAAAACTTAAAAATAGAAAGCTGGCTCCTTGGTTTAATGCAGAGCTGCGCACTCTGAAGCAAGATGCTAGGAAACTGGAGAGACAATCACGCTTAAGAGGCCTACGGGAATGCTAACTAGTGTGGAAAATAGTTTACTGCTGTATAAGAGGACCCTTTGTAAACCATGAGCAGCATATTTCTCCTTATCAGTAGAGGAGGTTTATTAATAGAGATTTACTTTTGGTTCCTAGAATTTCTAAAAGTAGAATGGGAAGCATATCTTTTAGTTATCAGGCTCCTCTCCTGTGGAAACAACTACCAGTTTTAGTCCGTGAGGTTGAAACCCTGTCCACTTTTAAAGGTAGGCTTAAAACTTTCCTTTTTAATAAAGTGTATCATAGAATGCGTCAGGTTATCCTGAGCTATCTCTATAGCTATACTGCTATAGACTTAGACTTCTGGAGGACATAGGGACCCGTTTCATTATTCTGCTTCTTTCTGTCTCTACTCTCCTACTCTGCAAAATCTGTTAGTTCAATAACTTTATGCTCTCTCTGCTTTTTCTCATATTAGCTTCATCTGGTCTTTTCCTGTTTGGCTGTGACTCCATCCTTGAAAGAAATATCCGCTGTACTGCTGCCTTCAACACCTTTGTTTATAGATGTTGGAGATCGGCCTGTTTTTCATTGTAGTCCTGTTTCTCTGACTGTGACTAACTGGATTGGCTCTCTTAATCCTCTGATGTGGGAGCTGGCTCGGAGCTCGTCTGCCTGGCTGTGTGTTTCCTGGACGAGGCCGCGTTTTACAGCTGCTTTATGTGTATCTGCTTCTGTCTCCTTGAAACCCAGTTGGCCTCGGATGATGGCCGCTCACATTGAGGCTGGTTCTGCTGGGGTCAAGTACCAGGTCCAGGTGCCACCAAGAGCCCCTTGGTGTGTGTGGTGATTTTGGCGTCTCTGCACTTTATGGCAGTGGAGTTATTGATTTTTATTTGCAACGTTTTGCTGTTGTTTTACCATTTGCAGACGGTCCCTAACCACTCGCCTGCCCGCTGCCTGTGCATAGAGATCAATGTAAAACATCCAGCTTGGAGAACGGCTCGTTTTTCTCGAAAATAACGCTTTTTGATTATTGTATTACGTAGTCTTTGCTATCAGGACATGAAAGAGGCGCCATTTGTGTTTCAACAACGAGAGTTATTGATCCTGGAAGTCCGAATCTGTGAATATCTTTCTAACTTTACCGAAGTAAGGTTTTTCGTTCTCACACAAAAGGTTTTGCGAGGTAACGCAATACTTTTGCGAGGGAGCGCAAAAGAAAAAAAAAATCTGCATGTCCCCTAGGAGGCTCCGTAGTTTTAAGGTCTGGGCCTGGCAATGAATTGCGGGAAACACTGCAATGCTAACATTACATTATCTCACAGTACTCTCAGTCACTCAGTAACTTAGCCTGTGAATTCCTTGCTAGCAGTTACTAGCGTAAACAAATAGTGTACCAGGCTACTTCAGTTGGCTTACTTAAAAAGTATATGACTTACTCTTCATGTGACTCGAGAGCGCAGACTCGCCCATTGTGAAAAGCTGCACATCTTTTTTGCAGACTTTACAAGAGGCAACTCGTGGGGTTTGTCCCCGTTTAATCCATAATTTGTATTTTTCATCTTCCAGCCAACGTTCATTGAAACGACAACGTCCCGGCATGGTGCAGTAGTGGTTTCATGGGGGCGGAGTCACACATGGAAATAGACTGGCAGATCGCAGTCACACAGAAGCGAGCAGGTTTCATTTTCGGGCTCTCCAACATTTTATTTCTTCATTTAATAAACACACGATTCGGTTAGATAGGTATTTGTTGCAAAATTAATAGTTACAATTTCAAGCATTTTCAAGCATTTCATCCAAAATATAAGCACTTTTCAAACCTTGAAAACACAACGTCAAAATTCAAGCATTTTCAAGGATTTCCAGCACCCGTACGAACCCTGCATTAAGAAAAACGGCTTCTAACCTGTGTGAATTCTCATGTGTCTAGTCAAATTACTTTTATGAGAAAAATTCTTGTTACAACTGGTACAAGAAAAAGGCTTCTCACCTTTGTGAATTCTGATGTGTGTATCAAAATTGCATTTCTTAGTGAAGCTTTTTCCACAGGACAGACATTCAAAAGGTTTCTCACCTGTGTGCATTCTCATGTGTCTAGTCAAATTACTTTTATGAGTAAAATTCTTGTTACAACTGGTACAAGAAAAAGGCTTCTCACCTTTGTGAATTCTGATGTGTGTATCAAAATTAGATTTCTTAGTGAAGCTTTTTCCACAGGACAGACATTCAAAAGGTTTCTCACCTGTGTGAATTCTCATGTGTTTATCGAGAATAGATTTCTTAGTGAACACTGTGAACATTTTTCCACAGGACAGACATTGATAAAGCTTCTGACCTGTGTGAGTTCTAATGTGAGAATTCAAATTACTCTTTTTAGTAAAATTCTTGTTACAAATGGTACAGGAAAAAGGCTTCTCACCTATGTGAATTATCATGTGCCTATCAAGTCTAGATTTTTTTATGAAATTTTTTCTACAGGACAGACATTCATAAATCTTCTCACTTTTGTGAGTTCTCATGTGAACCATTAAATGTTCTTTTTTAAGAAAGTTTTTTCCACATGTCAAACATGGTAAAGATTTCTCTCCAGTATCTTCAGTCTCATGTTTCAGAACAAGCTGCTCTTCCTGCTCACTTATGGGGAGCTCCATGGTTTCCTCTTTTGTCCAGGAATGTTCTGGTTCTTTCTGCTTTTCTTTTATCTGCAGAGGTTCTGGTTCCTCTTGGTTCAAACTGGAGTTCCTCTCCTGTTCACAGAGCTGCTGGTCAGAGAAATCCTCCTCTTTTCCAACATAATCCTGCAGGCGGTCTGGAAAGACAAACACAGCAGAAAGACTTTCTAGTGGTGGTTAAATAAATGACACCTCACATAAAAGCACCAAACTCCGTCCTTGAGTTTGAGGAGCGAGTGGATCCTGTCAAGCAACCTGAAGATATGAGGTTCACTCTGGCCTAAAATTGTTTCCCCACGAAAAAATATTAAAGAAAGTAAGGCATTTGCATCCAACACCACAGTGACTGTCTGGCAAATGAAGGAGTAATGAGACACCTTACCCTCAGCAGAGCTTCCTGTAAACCTCTGCCTGGGAGAGACATACCCCAGCTGAATGTGTCAGAGGCTGAATAGATTTAAAATGATTTTCTAATTCAATTTCTCAGTTCTAAGATCATTTTTTAAAATCATCTGTGGTAGTAGCACTATACATCTTCCAGGCATGTAAGTAAAACTAGCAGCAGTTCAGCGGACAGGATGAATGAATGGTATCTGGCGCGCACGGATGACGTCATACACACTCCGCTTTGTTTAAAAAAAATATAAATATAAAAATTATAACCATGGATGTCTGGGTGACAGTGATCTGCCTACATGTTCTGAATGCTGGCGTACCATAAAGAATAAATTATGAACAGTTTAGTTTGTTCCTTCAAGTCGTTACCCATAGGAAGACGTTACTTGAATATAATCTAATGGAATATCTTCAGAACGGCTCCAAATGACACAAAACTCATATGGGTGAGTAGAACATGATGGAATAACGTAAAATCAAGGGCCCAATGTGGGATGCCCTTTAAGTGGAATACACCACACCTAAAAATGTGCACACATGAAACCCCCCGAGGGTCAGAGACTCTCCCACCACAGTCTCCTAAAATCCTGTGGGAAACACTGAAAGCTAATGTGTGTAGTGGACCTAGTGATTATCTTTTTTTAAATATTTGATGCACAAAGTGACAACACAAACCTGACTCAATCGGGAAATAAAACAGCGTGATTGGCTGTAAGGAGGGCGGAGACAAAGGATACTCTTTGTGATTGGTATTAGTAAGGGTATGCTGGCCTGACGCGATATGCTGAGATGACAGAACACCGGCCCTTCATAGGGTACTGAAAACCATGCAAATAAGTTTTTTTTTTTCAAAGAGCTATCCTCAGAGTAACCAAGAAAACTAAGTGATGGGGAAGTTGAAATTTTACAACTCTGTGTCGCTGTGAACGCAAATGTTTCCCCTCCCCCTCCGCAAACACTCTGCTGCACCTCTTCAAAATTGTAGGTGACCGCAGACAGTACCAGAGACAGGAGGCCTCTGATTGGTCAAATCTACATCCGCTTTACAATATGCGTATTTCCTGCTTGGTACCATGCAGACTTGTTTTGTTTGTATGACCGCCATTGTGGAAAACGACTCGTGAAGATGGATCAGCTAGAAGAGCGAGCTGCATGAGAACGCTCGGACCCTTTTCCACCTGGATCCCAGCTCTTTTTCACCCTCATGTCCTTCCATTATCGCACAAACTTGCCCCTTGTGTTTTTCCACTTCCTCACTGCCTCAGCCGTATCTAGACCCACAGCTAGTTCCTAACTGTCCCTCTTGCGTTGTGGAGTGGAATAACATAGCAGAGACCATGCTTCAATATTGTGCATAAATCAAAAATATCTGCAACAAACTCACTGCGACACAGTGCTGTGGGAGTATAACCAGCCCTTAAGTGATTATGTTTTATCCCTTTAGGGATTGAAGCTATTTGCTAACTAGTAGTTATGGAAGTTGGGCAGGTCTAGTCCTCCTCTATCTGTGGTCTCCTGTAGCGTCTTCAAGCTGATATGAGGGGGTTTATCTTTCCAAGGAAATTTAGAGATGGAGTTGAGAGATTTAAACCAGTCAAATGGCGTTTCATTAGGGATCCTTGAAAATAAGTAATTAATTCTAGGTAAAACCATCATTTTAAACGAAGCAACCCTGCCCATAAGTGAAGCAATGTCAATTTTTTAAGATTATTTTCTATCTTTTTAAAAGTGGGACATGGTTTAATGCAGAGGTCACAGATTAGCTGACTGCGTTCCAGATCTGGACCCACCTGCTGGCTAATCCGGACCAAACCTGATTTAGAAGGAAATCATTGTCTTCTGAAAGAAGGAGAAGACGATGAGAAAAAGAGAGCAGAGAAAGTGTGGACTGCTGGAAGAACTGCGGTGAACTGGTGAAAGAAAAGTGGAATGGCGTGCTCAAAAGATGACCCTGCACATTTAGAGGATGTTTGGCTCAACCTGCTGTTGTGAAGCAGGATTCTCCACCATGAACAGAATCAAAAATAAATATGGATCCAGGCTCAAAATGAGCACCTTGATATGTGCTTTAGAATGGCTTAGTCTCCATTCAAACCCAGGTTTAAAGCCTTGCAGGGCATACTCAAAATGTGCAGGGTAATCTTTGAGCACACCATTTCTCTTTTCTTTTACCAGTTCACTGCAGTTCTTCCGGGGACTATATCTTGCTCAAATCGCGTCATAAAAATATGCAGATACTTGCAACTTGTAGATAAAAAGACGATGTAAAGAACTGTAACGATTCTGTGTTTGGTTCTATTGAGGTCCATACGGTCATGTTTATTGTGTTCCTTTCTTTAATGTGTTTACTTTCGCTGACTCTGCTCTGTTAACCCCTGCTCTCATGTGATAGGCATGTTATATCATGTGGGGGGGGAGCTGGGAGAGCAGCGGTTCCAGGACCGGAAGTATTGACCGGGTTGAGTGAAGCTAACAGAGAAGCTACCGGTTGTGTGTGCTAGCCATGTTGTGAGGGGCGTGAGCTGTAGCCTCAGGTATAACAGCTCGTGTTTTCCAAATAAACCCTGTTGACGGAATTACCTCGGCGTAACTGGCATCATTACAGAACCATACCAAACATCGCGGGCTAACAACCGAGGAAATAAATATTAGAAGTAAATATTAGCAAGATGCTAAGAATAAGCTATGACCAGCCAAATTTTCTGATGTCAACAACCGACGATTTTCTAATCATGGAATATTTTTATTACTAATATGCTGGATTATTTTTAATATGTGGACCCTTATGGACAAATGGACAATAAACAAGTGAAGAGTGGATTTACAAAATGGCTTCCCCCTGCTGTCTCAGGATTCGGCCAGCGCCGCTCGGACCCAGCCTGCGCCCTCCTCCACCGGTCAGCTGTCGGAACCTCTCCCTCAACAGAGCTAAGTCCACTCAGCCTCCCCCCCCAGGCCGGTTCCCAAGCCTTAGTGGTAAGCCGGCACGTCACGTCTGCTTCTTCTCCCGTTGTTTTACTTTACTCCGTTAATTATTCTCTACCTTGCTTCTTGGATTGTTCGTGTTCCCGCTCAAGTGATTCCCCTTGCGAGCACCTCTTCTGGTGATCATTCCTTAGAGGATTTACAGATTATTATTTTCAATAAATGTTAAAACTGCTTCCTATGTACCGGTGTGCTCTGCATGTGGGTCAGACATTTCAAACCAACCATGACAGAAGAATACTCTGGCCAGGCAGACCACGCAGACGCATTTAGTAGGGCATTAAACGCCCAACAGGATAAGATCCGGGGATTAGAAACGGTAGTGCGTTCAATGCAGGATCACTTTCAGGGCTTCGCAGCTCAGCTTAATCAGCTGACGGCCGCGCTCACTGCCGGTCCCGAACCTGCCGCTCCCGCCTTGCCGAACCCCGCCTCCGACTCCTCGTCAGCTGATGCCCCTCCCTGAATCTTTTTCTCCCAGCCCAGAGAAGTTCTCGGGGATATATATTCTCAGGGGATAGTGGGGATTGTGGAGGTTTTCTTTTTCAGTGCTCTCTTGTTTTCAACCAGTCACCTCGACTTTATGCTCAGGATTATTCCAAGATAGCTTTTATTTTACGTTTATTGACCGGGAGAGCATTAAGATGGGCTGAGTCCCACTTTCCCGACTGTCAGAGTTTTGGTTGTACTTTCGCTCAGTTTCTTAGTGAATTTAAAATGGTTTTCGCTGCTGAATCCGATGAGGTGGAGGATTCACGTTGGCTTCTCGCCCTCAGGCAACGAGGGAGACGTGTTGCAGATTTGGCCGTTGAGTTTCGCACACTCGCGGCCGCAGCAGGCTGGGAACAGTGTGCTTTAAAGACTGTGTTTTTTCAGTCTTTGGATGATCCTTTAAAGGACGAACTCGCTCGCCTGGATGAACCGGCGACTCTTAATGACATGATAACTTTGGCCATTCGCTTAGACAACCATATTAAGGGTAGAAGCAGGGGCAGGGGGGATAGGCCACTTCCTTCCCGGCCATTTCACCCTGATCGCCCTCCAACCCGATCCACGACCGCTCCACCTTCACGTCCGGAACCAATGCAGTTGGGCCGTGTACGACTCTCTCCTGAGGAGAGACAGAAGCGTATGGATGCTAAATTGTGTATCTATTGCGCCTCCCCGGACCACTTTGTTAGCACCTGCCCTGAATGGCCAAAAGATCAGGTCCGCCGGCAGTAGTGGAGAACCCGGCGGCCCGATCCAAGATCTCTCCTACTACTCCGCGGCTTAGTCTTCCCGCCTTGGTTGTTACTCCGCAAAGAACATTTAAGTTATCCGCCCTGCTCGACTCAGGGTACGACTTTAATTTAGTCGATCAATCCTTTGTGCACCAGGCTCGACTTGAGACTGTCACTTTGAGTTCTCTCAGGGTCTGCGCTTTAAATGGCGGAGCTCTCCCGCATATAACACACCGAACTAAACCTCTTGAGCTAGTCATTTCTGGTAATCACCGTGAACAGATTTCTTTTCTCGTGTTCCCTGTTCAACATTCTCCGCTGGTTCTGGGCTTCTCCTGGTTGCAGTCGCATAACCCTCAGATTAACTGGACCGACCGACGGGTCGAGTCATGGTCACCTAACTGTTTATCGTGCTGTTTACATGCAGCCGTACCGACCAGCCTTGCCTCCGGTTTTCCCTCAGCCGCAATCGATCCTGAGGATCTAGAACTGGTGCCGGTCCAGTATCACAACCTCCAAAGGGTTTTCAGCAAATCACAGGCCTGTTTGTTGCCTCCCAATCGCCCCTATGACTGCGCTATCAAGCTGTTACCCGGGGCTCCCTTACCGACGAGCAGGCTCTATAATATTTCTCAAACCGAAAGGCAGGCCATGGAGAAATATATTAACGAGTCGTTCGCTGGTATAATTTGCCCCTCATCTTCACCCCTAGGGGCAGGGTTCTTCTTTGTCGGTAAAAAGGACGGATCCCTATGTCCGTGCATTGATTACCGCGGGTTAAACGCCATCACTGTCAAGAATAAGTATCCTCTACCGCTTCTCTCCTCCTCCCTCGAACCGGTACAGTCTGACACTGTCTTTACGAAGTTAGATCTTTGCAATGCTTACCACTTGGTACAGGTCCGCCGGGGGGATGAGTGGAAAACAGCCTTCAAGACCCCCATAGGTCATTTCGAGTACCTAGTGATGCCCTTCCGCCTGTGCAATGCTCCCTCAGTTTTTCAGGCCCTCGTGAACGATGTCCTCAGAGACCTCTTGAATGTTTTTGTTTATCTGGATGATATTTGATTTATTCCCGTGATCTGGCTGAGCATCAACACCACGTTCGTCTTGTCCTCCAGTGCCTCCTGGAGAACAAACTGTTTGTTAAAGCAGAGAAATGTGAGTTCCCCAAATCCTCGATTACCTTCCTTGGGCTCATCCTTGAAGGGGGACGCGTTCGCCCCGATCCAGACAAGATTAAGGCTGTACGTGACTGGCTCATTCCTCATAACAGAAAGGAACTGCAGCATTTTCTTGGCTTCCTTTTATAGATGCTTTATTCGCAGCTACAGCCAGGTCGCCACCCCCCTTGATGCACTCACCTCTGTTAAAGTCCCATTCCAGTGGAATCCTGAAGCTGAAGCAGCCTTCAGTTCCCTCAGGGCAAGATTCTCCCAGGCACCCATATTGATTCACCCCGATCCCAAGAAACAATTCACAGTTGAGATTGATGGCTCTGACACTGGTGTGGGAGCCGTGTTATCTCAACGGTCCGATCTGGACCAAAAGCTTCACCCCTGTGCTTTCTTTTCTCGACGTTTGTCTCCAGCAGAAAGAAACTACGATGTGGGGGACAGAGAACTCCTGGCTATTAAACTCGCCCTTGAGGAGTGGCGCCATTGGCTGGAGGGTTCTGAGCAACCTGTGCAGATCTGGACCGACCACAAGAACCTGGCCTACCTACAAACAGCTAAGCGCCTCAACCCCAGGCAAGCACGTTGGTCACTTTTTTTTCTCGGTTTAATCTAACCATCTCTTACCGCCCTGGGTCCAAGAACCAGAAGCCAGAAATTTTTATCACGCCTGCAATCCCCTCCGGACTCCGAAGAGGAACCAGCCCCGATCCTGCCACCCACCTGCTCCTTCGGGGCCCTCAGATGGTAGATAGAGAATCTAATCTCTCAAGCCCAACAGTTGGACCCGGGCCCAGGTGATGGCCCACCTGACCGTGTCTATGTTCCAGCCTCTGTACGTTCCTGGGTTTTACAATGGGCCCATTCTGAGAAGTTTTCTGCCCACCCCGGGGTTCACCGCACCAACTCCTTTCCCTCCCGTCACTTCTGGTGGCCCCACATGTCATGCGACGCTAGAGACTTAGTCCGCTCCTGTCCTGTCTGCTCCCAAAACAAGGGTTCCAACAGACCCCCTGCCGGTCTCCTACAGCCTCTTCCTATTCCTGAGCGCCCCTGGTCCCATATCGCCCTAGACTTTGTTACTGGTCTTCCCTCCTCAAATGGTTTCACTACTATCCTCACGATCATAGACCGCTTTTCTAAGGCATGTCACCTCATCGCTCTGCGTAAGCTCCCATCTGCTTTGCAGACGGCCCAGCTCCTGGTTCGACATGTTTTCCGCCTTCATGGTATCCCCAAGGACGTCCTGGCTGACCGTGGTCCACAGTTTGTTTCCAGGGTCTGGAAGAAGTTTGCCTCGGCCAGGTATACCCTCACTTCTGGTTACCACCCACAAACCAATGGTCAGACAGAGCGGATGAACCAGGAGCTGGAGGCCGCTCTCCGCTGCCTCACATAATCAAATCCATAAGATTGGAGCAAATACCTACCCTGGATAGAGTACGCCCACAACACCCATGTTTTCTCTGCCATCGGAATCTCTCCTTTTGAAGCCTCCCTAGGCTATCAGCCTCCCCTGTTCCCCTCCGAAGAGAAACAGATTCATTCTCTGTTGCAGACACTTTTGGACTCAGACTATTCAGGCTCTCCAAAGAACAGCGGAGCAGAACCATCGATTCTCTGACCGGAGACGTGTCCCGGCACTCCAATACCATCCTGGTCAGCGGGTCGGGCTCTTAACCACAGATCTTCCTTCCCGGACCTCTCACTGAAAACTATCCCCCAGTTTCTCTGGCCCTTACGAGATTACCTCCATCATCAGTCCCACTACAGTCCTTCTCCGTCTCCCATCCAACTCTAGGGTTGACCCCACGTTTCATGTTTCCCTGATTAAGCCTGTCCTCTCTAGTCCCTTCTGCCCTCCGGCCGAACCCTCTCCACCCGCCCAGGACCTCTGGGGACACCGGATCCGAAGGATCATGGACTCCCGTCGGCAGGGTAAAGGGTTCCTATACCTCGTCGACTGGGAGGGCTGCGGTCCCAAGGACCGGTCATGGGTTCCCGTTTCCTCCATCTCTGACCAGTCACTCCTCAAGTCCTTCCAGTCCTCTCATCCCTCCACATCTTCCTCTGGGTCCCCAGGTGGTGACTGTTGGGGGGGGGGAGGGGTTGTCAGGACTCAGTTCCGCTGGCCCTGCGCACACCGGTGGCGTGTTCAGCAGCGCTGAGCTGCACTATAAGATCAGCACTACGACAGCAGGAGGATGCCAGAGTATTAACCGTTGTTGGTATGCTTTAGTGGCCTCAGTCTCCAGACCGACAAAGAACCTTTGCTAAACTAGTGCTCTTTGTGTCTCCCAGGTGGCTCTTGTGAGGTGGAGCTGCCTGTCTGCCTCTGCTTGTGTCTGGCTCAGCTGATCCTCTGTCTCTAACTCCTGGATTTCCCCGCAGCTTACCTGATCCGCCGAATCGGGCTGTGGAAGGACCCCCTTCAGATCTGTCTGGTTCCTCCGCTGTCTCAGGATTCGGCCAGCGCCGCTCGGACCCAGCCTGCGCCCTCCTCCACCGGTCAGCTGTCGGAACCTCCCCATCAACAGAGCTAAGTCCACTCAGCCTCCCGCCCCCCGGGCCGGTTCCCAAGCCTTAGTGGTAAGCCGGCGCGTCACATCCGCTTCTTCTCCCGTTGTTTTACTTTACTCTGTTAATTATTCTCTACCTTGCTTCCTAGATTGTTCGTGTTCCCGCTCGAGTGATTCCCCTCGCGAGCACCTCTTCTGGTGATCGTTCCTTAGAGGATTTACAGTTTATTATTTTCAATAAACGTTAAAACTGCTTCCTGTGTACCGGTGTGCTATGCATGTGGGTCAGACATTTAAAACCAACCATGACAGGTGCAATAAGAATAAACAATATACAGTATATAAGTATATAGCAACTGAAACACTTGTTTTATCAACTGAAATATTTCAGGCATTTTATTGTCTTAATACGGATAATTTTGGCATACAGCTTTTGATAACCCCAATGTCATATCTCGCAAAATTAGCATATTTCATCCGACCAGTAAAAGAAAAGGGGTTCCTAATACAAAAAAGTAGACCTTCAAATAATTACGTACAGTTATACACTCAGTCAGTCATTTCTGCACTTGTAGGTGGCTTTGAATTCTGATCTGCCTTTCAGGTTTAGATTTGTTTGTGAACTTTGGAAAACATTTTTCCACAGGACAGACATTCAGAAACCTTCTTACCTGTGTGAGTTCTACTATGATCCATTAAATGTTCTTTTTTTAGAAAGTTTTCTCCACATGTCAAACATGGGAAAGATTTCTCTCCTGTATCCTCAGTCTCCTGCGTCAGAACAAGCTGCTCTTCCTGCTCACTAATGGGGAGCTCCATGGTTTCCTCTTTTGTCCAGGGATGTTCTAGTTCTTTCTGCTCTTCTTTTATCTGCAGAGGTTCTGGTTCCTCTTGGTCCAAACTGGAATTCCTCTCCTGTTCATAGAGCTGCTGGTCAGAGAAATCCTCCTCTTTTCCAACATAATCGTGAAGGTGGTCTGAAAGACAAACACAGCAGAAAGACTTTCTACTGGTGGTAATAAGGGACACACATTAGAGCAACAAACTCTGTTCTTGAGTTTGAGGAGTGAATGGATCCTGCAACCTGAAGATATGAAGTTCACTCGGCCTACATTTGGACAGTGGTGCTGAAGCAGAGCGCTATGATCACATCACTGAAACTGTTTATTAACGCCTAATAATTATTATAGTACTAAAAGCATTTACATCCAACACCACAGTGACTGTCTGGCAAATGAGGAAGTAATGAGACACCCTACCCTCAGCAGAGCTTCCTGTAAACCTCTGCCTGGAAGAGACAGCTATATGTGTCAGAGGCTCAGATTTTAGATTATTGATCAATTGTATTAAAAATAATACGACATATATATCGTATATATGCATGATATATATATCTGGCCATTATCTTGCTCAAATCAGCAAAATCAAAAAAGTCAAATATTTAAAATAAAGGTGGCTCATAAAGTGCGATCAAGTTACCTAAACCTGGGCTCTCGATGACAGATAAAGGCTGGTTATCAGGCGCTATCAATTCCATCACTTTGTCATTAATAGCTTTAGCTTTTTATTCTCTGGGAAACTTTTTACAGCTTTAAAGCCTCTGATTGGAGACATCTGTCCTCCGTGTTGTTGCTGTCTTAGACTTAGCACCGCTACCTGCCACTGCAGCGGCTTCGCATTAATTCCATATTGCTTTTGCCACAGTGACAATTATTCAGGTAAGCTATTAGTTTTGTTATGTTAAAAGCTTTTTTCCTCCTCATGGATTTCTTGCTCAACAGGTTTTGCAAACCGAGAAAAAAAAAATCACACTACTGAAGACCTGTTTGTTAATTAACAGTCAGGTAATGAAGGAGCTAGGGCTGGGCGATAGTTCAATAACGATATATATAGATCGATAGACGTGTGGCGCAATAGAAAAAAATGGGGTTGATAAAAGTTCGATAAAGAAACGCAGTTTTCCTTCCTTCTCATTGTAGCCTAGCATGTAGGTTTATGCTAGTCACTACTTCCTCCTAACCAATCACAATCGCGGACCCAGGCACGCGTCACAAAGCGCCGCCCTCTCAAACCACAACACAGAGCACATGAAGATGTTGCAGCAAGGAGAGGCGGAGGAAATTGTTTCAAAGAAGGGTTTTTGTAGTTCGCCAGTTGGGCAGTATTTCGGTCATGGCAAGTCGGACAAAAAACAAACCACAGTCATCTGTAAAATGCGTAGGGAACCAGTGAAAACCAAGTCTGATAACACAACCAACTTTTTTTTTTTTATCATCTCAGCCGCTCACACCCGCAGGAGTACGAGCTGTGTAGGCCCCAGCGCGGCTCTCCTCCGAGGAATCTTCGGGAATTTCGGGAAAATATATATATAAAGTTCTGGGCAGTTTCCCACGTAGTTCTAACAATTGAGAGAAAAATGCTGAGGGGCCAGAAACTTCAAAGTAATAACTCAGGTTAAAGCAGGAAACTAAGCTGAACCAGGTTCAGCTTAGAAGAATGGTGGCGGTCCATTTATTTGTTATATTTATTTTGTTCACTTTAGTTTATTCTTTGTCAGTATTTAATAACATAACTCAGGCCTTTTAAGTTATTTTTCTTTAAAACAATTCTGTTATGGTTAAAAAAGTTGGTTAAATAAATATTTAAATGGAAGTCTGTGTTTGTGTTCTTTATTAAAATTAAATCATTTAGCAATATCATAAAATGTCCAGGCAGAGCTGCACATAAAATATGGTTTCAAATCTTTTCAATAATTATCGACATCGATCAATATGCATTTTTTTTTATCGATAAGCTTTTTTTCTATATCGCCCAGCCCTAGAAGGAGCCACTCTTTGGTCCTGCTAGTAAGACAGCGTGTTCCACAGATGCTCAGATGCGCTGCTCAAAAACATGCTGCAGGACCTTTTGCTGCGCGTCAACCATTGACTTTGCATGTAAACTAGCTGCTCCAGCGGCCTCTGCTGCTTTAAGTGTGAACGTAGCATTAGTCTAATATATGTATATATATATATATATATATATATATATATATATATATATATATATACATACATACATACATATGCAAAGATGCCTCTGAAACAATACAGCACATAACAGCAGGGTGTAAAATGCAGGCAGGAAGTGCATACATGGAACACCATAACCAGGTAGCTGTCATAGTGTACAGGAACATCTGCCATGAGTATGGGCTGGAAGTCCCAAGGTCAAAATGGAAGAGAGCTCCTAAGGTAGTTGAGAATGACCGAGCTAAGATCCTATGGGACTTCAAGATCCAGACTGACAAACAAGTGATGGCTAACCAACCAGACAGACCGGGATGTCATTCGAACTAGAGAAGTGTGGTCGGATGGTAACTAAGAGAGGGAAAGTAGACCACATGGAGGCGGTCTCACTCCCAGAAGGAACAGTAGCAGACATTAAAGATAGCTAAAAGTGCATTGGAATCCCACAAGCAAATGGCAACCTCAAAAAGGTAACAAGGAAAGCGGCTATAGCCAATACCTCTAACGAGTAAGGCAGTTCCTAAGGAACCAGCTCAATGGCAAGAATAAGTTTTGGGAAATAAATAGCTACGCTCTACCAGTGATCAGATACCCTGCAGGAATAATAAGCTGGCCAAAGGATGAGATACAGGCCACAGATGTTAAGACAGGAAAGCTGCTAACCACGCATGGAGGGTACCATCCCAAATCCAGTACCCTGAGACTGTACGCCAACCGCAAGGAAGGAGGCCAGGGACTAATGAGTGTAAGAGCCACTATCCAGGATGAAACATCCAAGATCCATAAGTACATCAAGGACAAGGCTCCAACAGACGAAATCCTCAGTGAATGTCTCAGACAATGGGGAACACAAGATGAGGTGCTAGAGACTCCGTCATGGGAGGGGAAGCTCGTACACAGGATTTCGAAACATAACCGCAGTGGCAGATATCAGGAAATCCTACCAATGGTTAGACAAAGTCGGACTGAAGGACAGCACAGAGGCACTCATCATGGCTGCACAGGAGCAAGCCTAAGCACCAAAGCAATAGAGGCCCAGATCTACCACACAAGACAAGACCCCAGGAACAGACTGTGCAAAGAGGCCCCTGAGAGAATCATGCAAATAACTGCAGGGTGTAAGATGCTAGCAGGGAAAGCTTACATGGAGTGCCATGTAAGCAACAGTATACAGGAACATCTGTGCAGAGTATGGGCTGCAAACCCCAAGGTCACAGTGGAAAACATCTCCAAAGATGGTAGAGAATGATCAAGTCAAGATCCTGTGGGACTTCTAGATACAGACGGACCAAATGGCAATGGCAAACCAACCTGACATTGTGGTGGTGGACAAAAAGCAGAGGAAAGCCGTTGTGGTTGCCATAGCAATACCAAGTGACTGCAATATCAGGAAAAAAGAACATGAAAAACTAGAAAAATACCAGGGCCTCAGAGAAGAGCTGGAGAAAACCTGGAAGCTCAAGGCATGAGTGGTACCCGTGGTCATTGGGGCACTTGGGGCAGCAACCCCCAAACTGGAGGAGTTACAGCAGATCCCTGGGAATATATCAGACATCTCAGTCCAGATGAGTACAGTTCTAGAAACAGCAGAGATACTGGCAGAACCATCAAGCTCCCAGGCCTCTAGTAGGGGACCCGAGCTTGAAAGAAAAAGGAGGGAAGACCACCCGCAATGGGTGAGGAAGAGTTTTTTTATACAAACATACATATAGACATATCTATGTATACATCTCTCTCTCTACTTAAACATAAATATACATAAATAAATATATGCATCTCTATATATCTATTAGTGATGGAACGGTTTATAAAAACCGTAGGAACCGTTCGGTTCGACTGTCTCGGTTCGGTTCGCGTGTATTGCGTTTGGTTCATGCGCTGCTCCTTTTTCTCATAGGCGAAGCGTGTACACTCCAGAGCAGAAGGTGGCGGTACTGCGACCAAAGCCAAACAGTAGTAAACAAGAAGAAGAAGCAGCGAAGCAGCATAGCCGGGTATAGCAGAAAAAAATCAGTTGTTGTGGAGAATTGTGTGGGTATGGCATGTAGGAAAGAACAGGAGTTGGAAGATGCGCCAGAAGCACTTTATAGGTCTGCTGTATGGGACCACTTTGCATTTAGAGGGACCTACGATGACGGCGGAAAGAAAGCTGTGGATAAAAGTGCAACAGCGTACAAGCATTGTGCAACACGTTTTGTTTATGCTAACAGCAACACGACCAACATGTCATGCTAACCCCGAAATCCCACATACTCTGTCAGCGCTCCGCCCCGCTGCGCTCCAGACCGCCTGCACAAAGCAAAGCCTACAGCCTCCACTGTGGCTCCCGTCCGCTCCGCTCTTAGTTCCTTGGAGATCGTAGAGGGCATGCGCAAATGATTAAATTCAAAGCAGCAAAACATGCGGAAATGATCCAGGGTTTCCGCGGATCATTAAAAATAATTACAATTCATTATTATAATTTTTTTTTTCATTAATTTCATTAATTTTTATGGGATTTCGGTGTAACAATCAACATATAACGAACCGAAAACCGTGACCACCAAACCGTGAACCGAACCGTGGATTTTGTGAACCGTTCCACCACTAATAACTATACTGTAAAAATATTGTAAAATACCGTACAAATATGCACAGCTGTATTAGGGCTGGGCGATAAGACGATATATATATCGTACGGACGAATAAAAAGTATCTATAGTGCTAATTCTATTCTATCGTTTCTAACACAATTTTATCTCGTATTCAAGCAAATATTTCCAATAGTGGACTACGACGAACGTATTAGTGTAGCTATGTAGCCTACAAGTGGCTTATAAGCAGAGGTGTCAAGTATCTGTACTTTCTATTCCTTACATTTTTAAAACAAACGTTACTCGTTACTCTTGGCTTTGGTTTAATGCAGAGGTCAAGGATTAGTGGACCCGGTCCTGTGTTATGCCGAAAAGTCGATTTTGTCCGAGGTTCGGCTGATTTATTTGTTGTAGTCTCTTGTTATTCACACACAACAATAAACAGTGATGCTGACCTGAGTTTGGAAACTGCAAAGCTTTGTCTTAAGCGGAAAATCAAACACGCACAGCGTTCACAGACCAGTGTGATGCATTTATGAGCGTCAGATAGCTATGGTGCATTCAGGAGCATGGGACATTTCTAACTTACAAGGAAAGAGACATAAACAGAACAGAACTTAACTCATACAATAATGTATTTATCCAGAAAACAGTGTGGGCTTTCTTACAATACAGAATGCTCTATAATTGTATTTCTGTCATTTTTTTGATTATGCACATCTGCTAGCTTTTTATTCTAAAATATCTATAATATTACAACAGCATATAGCATTTGCTGACCCTTGTCCTTTAACTACTGATGGATATACAGGAAAACAGTCATACAAGTGTCAACTCCTCTGAGATTGCACAGCATGCAATTTTTGGCAATTTCTATTAAAAAAAAAAATTTTTTTTTGTTAAAAATTCAATGTATAACATGAACGTATAAATGCCTAATTTTATTCCAGTGATAAATTCTGTTTAATGTAACAGATCATAAAAAATGTCTCCGGACCTTTACTGGTTGATGATTTTCTTTATTTGGACCCCGCTGATTTTTAATTGGTTACCCGTGGTTTAATGTTTATAAATATTTATTTCCTGTCATGTGCTCCATCCAATGCAGATCATTGGCTCCATCCACATCTAGTGAAAACTAGTGTAATTGGATGAGTCATAGAACGCAAACACTCATTGGTTAGCTAAAGGAAATCATCAGAAGCAAGCAGCTGTTCTTCAAACTGCTAACGTGAATTGTCTATGCCATGCTACAATGTAGGATTCAGAAATGTTGAAATGTCTGAAAGGTCGGACGCAGGCGAGAGCGTATCGGGAGATGGAGACCAACAAGACCTCCCTCATCCTTGGCCCTCAAAGAAATTTTTCGAAAAGAGTCGAAAAATTGAGCTTTCAATTCATATAGTGGCATCTGGCTGTTTTTTTAAAGGTTACATTATACTTTTATACTTTAAGTACTTTTGGAGCACATATTTTTCACGTTTACTTGAATAAAGAGGTCAAGTTGATACTTAAACTTTTACCAGAGTGTTTTTAGACTGCATTATCTATACTTCTGCTTAAGTAAAAAATGTGTGAACTTTTGACACCACTGTTTGTAAGTGAAACAAGATTCTTTTTTAATCCACAAAGAAGCGTCGCCCTGTGGTTTTGTAACTAGGGGTGTAAATCACACCCATCATGGCAATTCGATTCAGTATCAATTTCCTGACCCAACGATTCGATTATTTTCGATTATTCATGAATACACTATGATACGATTCGATCTGATTGTTTTTTTTGTTTACCTTACAGGTTAGACAATGTTTCAAATTTTAAATAAATCAGTGAAAGCTGTAATATAGTTATGCCTTGTATTTGAGAAACAAAAACACATAACAAAAGTAGCAAAGTTGCCCTCCACCTAGGCCTATGAAAACCTCATTCACTGAGAAATAATAATGCCTCCATGTTTACGCAAGTGTGTGTGCAAGCGGATAGAGGGTTGTGGCTAAAGGAAGCGAGGTAGGAGGGCAGAATAGGTTTAGCGCCACCGCAGCACTGGAGTCAGAATTACATCCAGGAGCAAATAAAGAAAAATAAACATGAATCGATTCTCTTGCAGACGTGTCAATGCATCGGATCGCTGGCTGTTGGAAACAATGCATCGGTACAAAACAATTATTATTTACACCCCTATTTGTAACATGATGCTTCTTTATGGCTTTTGACTCACACGCGGGTTTGCGACATGCTTTACGTTATTTAACTCATGAGAGATGGAGATGCAGGAGGCTGAAGTATTGAACCCTTGGTCGCAACAAACAGAGACAACTACGCAGGCAACCCAAGATGAAGCACGTTTACCAAAAAGAGGGGGCACGTGTGTGATTTGGTTACATTTTGGATTTAAGAAGTCCGACACGGAGCAGACAACGGTCATTTGCAAACTATGCTACAAGACTGTTCCCTCACCCGACGGCAACACGATAAACCTCTTTTATCACCTAAAGAAGAACCACGAAAAAGAATACATAAGGATCCAAAAAGTGCGAGGTAAAGCAAATTGTGAAACAGCGGGAGGAAGTTGCAAAAATAAAAACCATAGCCAGCCGAAGATAACGGAGTCGTTAGCATGATGCTCCCCGTATGAGAAAACGTCTCAGCGCCATAAACAAATCACAGTTGCCATCACACTTTACATATGTAAAGGCATGGTCCCCGTGTACGACGTTGAGAAGGAGAGCTTCAGAGAGCTTGTCAAAGTCCTTGACCCGAGGTACGTTATGCCCAGTTGCAAGCACTTCAGCCACGTGGAGTTGCCTTGCTTATATGACGCATGTCGTGCCAAAGTAGAGAAGGAGGTTTGCAGCGTGGTGCATTATCCCTTGAAAAGCAGGGTGACGCAGCCCTATATGAGTGTAACCATCCGTTTCATCAGTGAAGACTGGACCCTCTGCGTTCCTCGTTTACAGACTGCCTACTTTCCAGATGACAACACAGGAGCCATGTTAGCCCAAGGTATGCTACTTGAGCAGTAGTTTGTATCATTGTGTTACTGCTGAATATTTATTCTATTCATAGTATTTATATATAAACAAAAGCATTTATCTATCTAGGTCTGAGAGGTACACTGCAGTCATGGGGGCTGCAAGAAAGCTTCCTAGTCTGTATCACCACAGATAATGCCACTAACAATATCACTGCAGTGGAACTGAATGAATGGGAACAGCTATGATGCTTTGGCCCCCATCTCCAGCTAGCTACTGGTAATTTTAGTTTAATTTGGTACGAGCATGAGTGCATCACAGAGGGAGCGTGTCTGTTTTTATGTGTATTATGTCATCTGGGTACTTCTAGAGCTGGTTTCTTTCTCAAATAATATCACCATGGTAACAACTGGTGACAATGAAGATTCTTAATTAAACTGACAACAACATATTAGTGAAATGGAACTTGGTTTGGTTTTCCTGTTTTATGTTTGATCAGCCGACACACAACACCTGAATTTTGAACAGGGTTTCTCCCAGATAACGGAATGATCCTGGCTGTGGGTGCCGTAATGGATGACGGGAGTTGCGTGCAGATTAAATTACATTTTATTATAAAATAAATACATTTTTATATCATAAAATTCACATTTCTGTTATTAAAATACATTTACCTATTATTGAAACAGAGAACGCTTTGAAAGCTCTCACACCAGCATCTACAGAGCAGGCTGTGGAAGGTGCAGTTGGGGTCAGTAAAAGGTGGTGAGCGCGTTCTCCAACTCATGGAAGAGAAAACGTGATTGGCCAAGGCTCAAGCCGTGCTCGGCTCACCTCCCCATCAGCTCATCACTGAAACCCCCACAAGATGGGGTTCACAGCGGCAGTTCACAGGTTCCTTTAGCAGGAGAAAGCTCTGCTACAGCTCCTCCTTGCAGACAAGAAGGTGAGACATGGAAACTGGACATTGCACGCCGATTCCTTGGATTATGACTATGTTTGCAGCCTAGATTCACTTCCTAATGAAAGTAACCTATTTCTTTTGCTATCTTACTTGGATAAAAAATCTGGTGCAAAGCTGGCAAGATATGATGGTAGTAGAGTCCATGAACAAGGCACTGGGTGCCCTGTTCCAGTTTATTGATGCTTTATCGGGGGAGAAGTACGTCATTGTATCTTTTCTAAAACCGGTACTGCATACTCAGCCAGAAAGATGGGGACACAGCTCTCAAAAGTACCTGGATGAAAAGCATGATGACTGTACCACCAACAACCTTCTAGACATGGCAACATTTGTTGACCCACGGTTTAAGACAGTCTACATGAAGAAAGAGAGGGAGTTCATAAAGACTTAAACTTCCCATTAGTGGCTAGGCTCGCTAAGAAGGATTTGTGCATTCCTGCTACTAGTTCTTCATCTGAACGGGCCTACAGTGTGAGGGGGAATATTTTCACATGTAAGATGTCGTGTAGGGCCCTATAATTTCCGCGATCACGGAGTCGCGGACGGAATTGCGGAATTGGCAAATGAAAGCGGAATCTAGTGTAAACGCGGAATATCTACATTTGAAATGAAATTTTGTTTTTGTGTGGGAGAAGAACGTATGTAGGGGGGAAAAGCACACCCTGGGACGCAAATCTGGGCGACACAACCCCCCCCCCCCCCCCCCCCGCTCTGTCATTTCCACTCACCCTCCCCCATCAAAACATTGAAAAAATGGCGAAGCGGCTCTCCACAGCTCCGATTTCGGCGAAAACGTTGAGAAACACGACAAGTGCAAGATTCCCAAGAGTTGCAGAGGTGGCTGTGGCGGAAACGGAATTTCCAAAAATTAAAACGGAAAAAATTTTGTGAAAAATAAAAGAGATTTTATAGGGCCCTACTCATGTCTTAAGCCAAATACAGTTGACTAACTTGTCTTCCTCGCACTCGACCTCTGAGTTTGACAGAAACGACATTTCTAAGTCGACAATGTATCCTTTATGTTTGCAGCTTTTTTTTATGGCTGATGCCTTGAACAGTTTACAGTTATATTAAAGCCTGATTTAAATAATATTGATCATTTATTTTGCTATTATGGTATGCAAACTTTGCACTACAAGGTTACAGATTTCAGAAACTTGAAAAACAATTTTTTTTAACTATCTTTTGTTCAAAAATGTGTGCTTTTCTACTCAGAACATTAAGAAACTAAACATTAGTGCACTTTGATTTATTTGGTTAATTTAATTTAAATACCTGCAGGATTTTGAAAAAATGTGAAGGATACTGTAGCCCTACCTCTGTCTCCTCTTATGCATATATATTGCTGCACTACTTTATTTTTTCTAATTTGTGACAGTTCTATAAATGTTATTTCAAAATAGAGTTGAAAAAGTGAGCAGTTATAATGTTTTGTCATATTTTTCAGAGATTTGCTCAAAACGTACTTAATTGGGGCATATTGCGATATAAAATAGTCCATATCGTGATACATGATTTTTTTCCATATCGCCCAAAACTAAGCTGTATATTGATTATCTATTCTTCAGATTCATTCAGTGTTTATATTTGTAAAAACACTGTGCAGTATTTTGGTTTATTATTTTTTTTTTATTTATATTTTAGGTGAATGTTATTTTTCCCCATGTTTTTGCCGTTTTGTTTTTTTATTTATACTGTTTTATGTTTTACTTTTTTTTCTTTACAACTCTTTGGTCAGCTGTGGTTGTTTTTAAACTCCTTAAAAATAAAATTGGATTGCACATTATTTTAACTCTGTCACTTATTCTATTATCTTTATAAACTTTCTAAGGTCCACATAGTGTGAGCACTGTTGCTGCTGTAACTCCACTATTTCCCCACAGTGGGCCAACAAAGGGAGTTTCTATTCTATGTAGTGTATATCTGCTGTTTATTTAGTAATGTCTTCCAAAGCTCTGATGCCTTCATGAAGTTCTCCCTCCAGCCCTGATGTCAACAGTCTGTTGATTTAAACTAAACTCCGCTGCAGTGCTGAGGCATGCTTCTACTGTTCTGATTAAAGCAGCAGGTTAGGGCAGCAGGATGACCTCCCCAAGATGGCGCCCGTAGTGTCTGCTCAGTGACAGTCAATGCGGGTCTACTCTAATATTATCTCTATGGTAGAGACGGCTTTCTGTGATTGCAGTGAACTCGGAGGGAAGAAGAGGTTTAACCGGAGAAAATTACTAACTAGACCGCAGTCATTAAAACCCAATGCTGGAGGTGAGCGAGCTGACCGCAGTAAGATGGCCGCTGACCGGAAGTTAGCTTTAGCTTAGCATGTTGATCTCCTCTAAGCAGTTTTCCAATCAGATGAGGCTAAAATCCACAGTGTGCATCATCAGGGAATCGTTTCTATCAGGTGTTTCCTACCTATCCGGTGTAAGATGATCTGGGGGATCCTGGTGAAATCCAGCAGTAGATGTTGATCGTCCATCTTTTCCTCCGAATTGACCAAACTCCCTTTAAACTCCGTGAATGTTTCTTCAGCAGGAGTTAACTGCTCGGTGATAAACTCTCCTTGAAGCTGGACTGAAGACATTCTCACTGCAAACACTCCCAGATTATCAGCCTCTCTACAATGACTCCACACACAAGCTAAGCTAATGCTGCTAATGCTACCCGATCCCTACCAGCAGCCCATTGCGCATGCGCACCTACATCTACATCCGGGTCACTCTCGATTTTTTTTTCTTTTGTTTTCATTTAAAGTCAACAATAAAACATAAAACATACAAATAAACAAACATGCCTGGGATATGTTACAAATGATAAATACAATCAGCAGAAAAGACAAACAGATTGACCAATATGTGCGCTGGGGAGTGTCATGTGTGCATATCTATGTTAACATATATACATTCTACAAATAAACATTTCTTCTACAACATTAAGTTTCCAGAATTTTTGGTTGTGAACAGATTGTTTTTTTTTTTTTTTTGCCTTCTGTTGAGAACAGAGTTGAATAGTATGAAAATATTGCTTAACTTCAATTAAATAAACATTAAATTCTGGCTTTTTTTTTTAGAAATTTAAATTTCCACAAGTGAAATTTGGCCAAGATAATTAAAAGATTGATAAGGAAAGATTTGGGAAACATTTTACTTTGCAATTTGAAACCAAATAAGACGTCTTTCCAATGAAGCTGAAAATTATTTAAAATATTTGAATCCACAAAGTTACAAAAGTGTTACCAGAAAGTCTTAGAATATGGACACAACCAGAACAAATGTGTAACAGATTCTGGGAGAAGATCACAAAAAGTGTAGTTCACCAAAATATCAGATTTGAACTTCTTTAGCTAGTCTTTGGCGGGATAGATCCTGAGTTTGAATGAGACTTCCTTCACCTTGTTGGTGAGGAGAAAGTGATTGGGTAACAGCCAAGTATGTTTCCAGGACAAATCTGTCACAACTCGGTTCCAATATGGAACAACAGCAGGAACAGACGCCACCTCTCTCTGAAAGAGGGATCTGATTGATTTATTGTTCTTACGAAGAGACGAGGTCAGACATATTTTGCCAACAGAAGAGTCCATGGGAGTCAGAGAAGGAGATGAAGAGGAATGGAGTCTTGGCCTCTGTCTGTATAACATGCAAATCCCAGCTGAAATAGAACCACAAACCTTTGCATATTCTCCAGAAGAAGCAGGAAGGTTAAATTTAGGGAGGAACCCTTTCTAACTCAATAAGGCCCCATTGTCATCGAACAGTTGATCAACCATGACTGAACCACAGATCCAAAAACAATTATCTTTTCTTTTTACAGGATGTCCTTATTGTTCCAAATGAAATACCGCTGAGGTGAAAAGTTGTGCTTCTAGATAAGTGACCATGAGAAAAAAGCCTGGCGGTGAAAATTGGAGAGTTTGATAGGAATTTTATGTGTATCAAAATTACAAACCAAGAAAAAGGTTAAACCCCCAAGTTTTGAGAAACAGTGATAAGGGATAGTATTCCATATAGAAGTTTGAGATGCGAAAAACAGGCGAATCCAATTTATCTTGAGTTAATTAAAGTAGATTATCGAATGTAATGGGTCCTATTCTTCCAGACAAAGTTAAAGAGGAATTTGTTAATTTCCTTTTCAGTGCCTTTATTAAGATCTAAAGCCTGAGCACCATAAGTTAGCCTAGAGATGCCCTCAGCCTTACTAGAAAAATAGGACTTTGTAGTGAAAGATCCCTTACCAACCATTAAGTTTCTTTTTCGCTTTTATAATTATATTGCCATAATCTCAAATTTGCTGAGATTCAGATGCAGACCAGCTTTTGAGAAATTATTTGATACTTGGATCACTAATGAAACTTGATTCTCGTCCTTTAAAGGGGAACGCCATTTTTTCCACATTGGGCCCTTGATTTTACGTTATTCCATCATGTTCTACTCACCCATATGAGTTTTGTGTCATTTGGAGCCGTTTTGAAGATATTCCGTTAGGTTATATCCAAGTAACGTCTTCCTATGGGCAACGACTTGAAGGCACAAACTAAACTGTTCATAATTTATTCTTTATGGTACGCCAGCATTCATAACGTCGGCGAATCACTGTCCACCAGACATTCACGGTTATATTTTTTATATTTATATCTTTTAAAAATGAAGCGGCACATGTATGACATCATCCGCATGCGGCAGCTACCGTTCCTTCATCCTGTCGGCTGAACTGCTGCTAGTTTTACTTACATGACTGGAAGATATAGAGTGCTACTACCACAGATGATCTCATTCTCCAAATGGAATTGAACGATTCAGATTAGCTAGAATGAATAGAAGGGCTAGAGCGTAGCCGCCTGTGGCCTGGGCTGCTTGTCACAACTCCAGTGCGCATGCTCTATGCTCTACATGCTCAGCTCTATACCCTCAGCAGGATTCTGGAGGGTGCATGGGAGTTTCCCCAACCAGTCTACATGTGTTTTTTGGATCTGGAGAAAGCATTCGACCATGTCCCTTGGGGGGTCCTGTGGGGCGTACTCCGGGTATGGAGTACTTTAATAGGGGCTGTTAGGTCTCTGTATGACCGGTGTCAGAGCCTGGTCCGCATTGCCGGCAATAAGTCGGACTCGTTTCCGGTGAGGGTTGGACTCTGCCAAGGTTGCCCTTTGTCACGACTCTGTTCATAACTTCTATGGACAGAATTTCTAGGTGCAGCCAAGGTGTTGAGGGGGTCTGTTTTGGTGGCCTTAGGATTGCATCTCTGTTATTCGCAGATGATGCGGTTCTATTGGCTTCATCAGGGCGTGATCTACAGCTCTCACTGGGGTGGTTCGCATCACTGGCTCCAAAGGATGTACTGCCCCTAGTGGAGGAGTTTAAGTATCTTGGGGTCTTGTTCACGGATGAGGGGAAGATGGAGCTGCAGAACGATAGGCGGATTGGCGTGGCTTCTGCTGTTAAGCAGGTCCTGTACCGATCTGTTGTGGTGAAGAGAGAGCTGAGCTAAAAAAACAAAACTCTCGATTTACATTTCGATCTACATTCCTACCCTCATCTATGGTCATTAGCTTTGGGTCATGACCGAAGGAATGAGATCCCGGATTCAAGCGGCTGAAGTGAGTTTTCTCTGTGTTGTGTCTGGGCTCTCCCTTAGAGATAGGGTGAAGAGCTCAACCATTCGGGGAGGACTCAGAGTAGAGCCGCTGCTCCTCCACATTGAGAGGAGCCAGTTGAGGTGGCTCGGGCATCTGGTTAGGATGCCTCCTGGATGTCTCCCTGGTGAGGTGTTCCAGGCACGTCCCACTGGGAGGAGTACCAGGGGGAGGCCCAGGAAACGATAGAGGGACTATGTTTCTCGGCTGGCCTGTGAGCGCCTTGAGATTCCATGGAGGAGCTGGCCCAAGTGGCTGGTGAGAGGAATGTCTGGGCCTCCCTACTGAAGCAGCTACCCACGCGACCCGACCCTGGATAAGCGGAAGAAGATGGATGGATGGATGGATGGATGGATGGATGGATGGATGGATGGATAGATGGATATAAAATGCTGTCCAAATCAAAACTTTTCTAAACTTTGAAATATAAAACCATGTTCTACAGTGTCAAAAGTCTTATAGAAGTCTAAAAAAATAAATAAATCCATTATTAGAAACAAAACCCGGATAATCTAAGATATCAAGAACAAGTCTTATGTTGTTTGTGATATGCCGATTTTTCATAAATCCAGATTGAGTTTCGTCAATGATTGAGTGAAGAGTTGATTTTAATCTTTTAGCATCACTAAGGCTAATATTTTATAGTCAGTATTAATAAGGCAAATAGGTCGCCAATTATCAAGAAGTAAAGGATCCTTGTTGGGTTTTGGTATAAGGGTGGTTAAGCCCTGAGTAAGATTTGAGGGCAAAGAGACATTTTTGATGCTTTCATTAAATACCACTAATAAAAACGGAGCAAGGTTGTTAGAAATATGTTTACAGAATTCGGCACTTAGACCATTTGTTCCAGGGGATTTGTTGGTTTTGAGATGTGCAATAGCATCAAGAATTTCATGAATGGTGATTGCCTCCTCACAGCGTCATCGAGGTCACAGTCATTCCGTAAAAGCTTAAAAACAATCCACTGGACTTGGTTTCCAAGGTTTGAAGACGTTTCGCTTCCCCTCCAGGAAGCTTTCTCAATTTAAATGTCTGGATTCGCAGTGAGTCTGAGGCTTTATATAGACATGGCCTTGTATTGCTTGGAGAGCAATTGAAACCGACGAGCGGGTCGTTTGGTTTCATTGTTAGCCTGTAATATCTGAAACCTGTCTATGATTGTACAACGTCGGTCGTTAAAGGGGGGATTGTCTCCTGACCCTATTACTACTACATTTTCTCAAGAATTTGCCAGATTTAAATTTGAAAAGTTCCCAATTAAGACTATAACGAGCATCTACACTCACCGGCCACTTTATTAGGTACACCTGTCCAACTGCTCGTTAACACTTAATTTCTAAGGAGCCAATCACATGGCGGCAACTCAGTGTATTAGGCATGTAGACATGGTCAAGACAATCTCCTGCAGTTCAAACCGAGCATCAGTATGGGGAAGAAAGGTGATTTGAGTGACTTTGAACGTGGCATGATTGTTGGTGCCAGAAGGGCTGGTCTGAGTATTTCAGAAACTGCTGATCTACTGGGATTTTCACGCACAACCATCTCTAGGGTTTACAGAGAATGGTCTGGAAAAGAAAAAACATCCAGTGAGCGGAAATGCCTTGTTGATTGCAGAGGTCAGAGGAGAATGGCCAGACTGGTTCAAGCTGATAGAAGGGCAACAGTGACTCAAATGGTAAATGGCATGTACTTATATAGCGCCTTTATTCAAGTTAGGAGACTTGACCAAGGCGCTTTACACTACATTCATTCACCCATTCACACACACACTCACACACTGATAGTGGCAAGCCACATTGTAGCCACAGCTGCCCTGGGGCTCACTGACAGAAGCGAGGCTGCCGTACACTGGCGCCACCGGGCCCTCTGACCACCATCAGTAGACAATGCAGGTGAAGTGTCTTGCCCAAGGACACAACAACACTGAAAGTCAGAGTCGGGGCTTGAACCGTCAACCCTTCGATTTCAGGGCAAACTCCTACATCCAACGCCACTGTCGGCAAAACACATTTACAGTCTTTTCACGTGAAGCACGAGGACTACAGATTGAGCAGTTTGTACTACAATTCAGGGTAATCGTGACGTCACATCCGGCCACTGGGACATTCCCTTTCCGTGTAGCCGTCTTTTGTTCATTTGTTTTTGGCTATGTAACTGTGTTTTGCCGCTTGCAGTTTTGTCTTTGCACTTGTACAAGTGTTTCCGAACGGTCAATTTTTTTTAGATGTAAATTTGTTTCCCTATAATGTATTTTTTTTTTCTAAAATGAAACTTTCTTTCACCTAAAATCTAACTTATATAAAATGTGAATTTGTTTCCTAAAATGTAAATTTGTTTTTAAAAATCTTTACTTTTTTTTCAAAAATACATTTGTTTCATAAAATATAATTTTGTATCTTCAAATGTTATTTTGTTTTTTATTTGTTAATGTGTTTTTAAAAATTTTAACTTTTTTTCAAAAATACATTTGTTTCATAAAATATAATTTTGCATCTTCAAATGTTATTTTGTTTTTTATTTGTTAATGTGTTTTTGAATTGTAAATGTGTTTTTAAAAATTTTAACTTTTTTTCAAAAATACATTTGTTTCATAAAATATAATTTTGTATCTTCAAATGTTATTTTGTTTTTTATTTGTAAATGTGTTTTTAAAAATTTTAACTTTTTTTCAAAAATACATTTGTTTCATAAAATATAATTTTGCATCTTCAAATGTTATTTTGTTTTTTATTTGTTAATGTGTTTTTGAATTGTAAATGTGTTTTTAAAAATTTTAACTTTTTTCAAAACTACATTTGTTTCATAAAATATAATTTTGCATCTTCAAATGTTATTTTGTTTTTTATTTGTTAATGTGTTGTTGAATTGTAAATGTGTTTTTAAAAATTTTAACTTTTTTCAAAAATACATTTGTTTCATAAAATATAATTTTGTTTCTTCAAATGTTATTTTGTTTTTTATTTGTTAATGTGTTTTTGAATTGTAAGTGTGTTTTGCACTTCTCAGCCACCGTAGTAAAGTGTTTTAACAATATAAAACTGCAGAATAAATAACCAATATGCAGCTATGGACATTTTTACAGTAATGGATATTTGAAAATAGCAGCAACATCAGAGATGTGCAGAATGACAGCAGCAGGGTATTTAACTGACTAAGGTTTCTATCATTACATTTGATTTGATTTGTTCCTACTACCAGTGGTTGGAATCTTTATGAGTGTAGTCTTTGTTCACTTTACAATAAAAAACAAATAAATAAACAGTTTTGAAAACCTCGGTATTCATTCTTTTCCTGCTTTGTGTGTCAACTTTCACGGTTGCTAAGCAACAGAGCATACAGCGGTAAAACCCGCCGAAGGGTAGACCTGTTCGAATTCACAGCCAAAACACTTCCGGTCTCCTTATTTTCGAGGACTTCAAATGATCCAGTCTCGGTAGACCGCGTCCTTGGAGGATGCAGCCCAGGTTTTCAAACAGAGCCCTTGTTTAGTTCGTTTACCGTTTTGTTTCTAGGGGAAGTGACGTCATTCAGGTCTATTTTTCAAAATAAAACTGAGCGTGACCGAGGGGGCCAAGATGGCGTCTACCTAAACGGACGTGTGTTTTTCACTCGGTCGGGTAACTTAGGTGGTTCACGATTAAACAACCGATGTTGTTGTTATTTTCTGCGCCAGGTTGTACACAAGTAATTGCCTTACAATTTGAAGGAATGCCAATTTGAATGGGTAAACGAAAAAGCAAGAAATCCTGGGCTACAATTCTGGAGGACGCTAGCTGCAACACTTCAAACTCCCCAGCTGAAAATCGGAGCGCGGAAGAAGAACAGCCAGAAGATGTTAACTGGTTTGATTCTAACCAAACCCCAATACAAATGTGCCTTGCAACGCCTCTCCCTGATTCACCGCTTAAACCTCCTCCGAAGAAAGGAAAGCTTGACAACGGTGTAAATGCAGAAATATTGGAAGCAATCCATATGCTCTCCAAGAAACAAGATGAAACTTTCCGCACAGTCTCCGCGATTAAAAAAACTACAGAATCAACCTCATTGCAGATGGAGAAACTTACGTCTACTGTTCAACAGCTCACTTTAGACGTTAACCAACAAAAAGAATATTTGAACAACGTTAAAGACGTGATTCAAAAACTAAAAGCAGAGAACAGGGCACTGAAGACAAACATAGCCGACTGCCAGCGCTACAGCCGACGATGGTCTCTCAAGCTACACGGAGTGAAAGAGAACGAGGGTGAAGATATAAGATCCAAAATAGTCGACATCCTTGGTAAAATGGCTCCTAAACTTTGCTCCGATCTGGATAGTGGCATCGACCTTGTACACCGTGTGGGGAAACAGCGTCAGGATGGATCGAACAGGTCTACAATTTTCCTCTTCGCACTGAGACGTATTCGGGATGCTGTCTGGAGAGAAGTGAAAGGCTCAAAGTTTCTTCTCGACAACAGACTGAGGATCACGGAGGTGCTTTCTCCAGAAGATAAGGAAGCAAGAGAGAAACTTTGGCCCCTGGTGAAGAAAGCAAGAGAAGAGGGGAAGAAAGCCTCCTTCCGCGGCCCGTTTGTCTTTATTAATGGGAAAAAAATTGACTGTCCAGAGGATACAAGTTTCTAACTTTGTTGTTTTTCCACTTTTTATATAATCTTAAGTTAAAGCTAAAAGTTACTTTTTGTTAAAATCCTATTCAAAAGTTAAAGGTGTTCAAAAGTTAAAGTTAACAGAAAATGTAAGGAAAAAAAAAATTCTCTGCAATGTGTCAACCAATATAAACGGTTGTTAATCACCACCTCTTTCTTGGTGGTTTTCTTCGGTAACTCAAACTATATATTTCTATTTTCTCCATTTTCCCTGTTTTACTTAACAGTAGGTTGTTCATAAATCTATTATACTTAAATCTTTTTTTTTTTTTTTTTTGTTCCTTGGGTGTCATGTTTAGCTCCTTGAATGTCACATCTTTGAATGTCAGAGGTATTAGGGACATAAGTAAAAGAAAAGCAATCTTCTTGTTCTGCAAAAGAATGGAATCAGATTTAATACTACTCCAAGAAACTCACTCGTGTGAACTGGATACAAAATTCTGGAAGTCACAATGGGGTAATACAGTTTACTTCAGTCATGGGACTAATCACTGAGCAGGAGTATTAATACTATTACATAAATTTAAAGGGGACATTTTAGAAACAGTGCCTTCTGAAAATGGTAGATGCATAACATTAATAATTAAACAAGACAATGCCACCTTTATTGTTTGCAATTTCTATGGATTTAATTCGCATGCTTTAAACAAGATATTACTCAATGAAATGATACTAAAATTGAAAGAGTTACTGAATAAATACCAAGGCTCAACTATAATTTTATGTGGTGACTTTAATGTATGTCCAAATGAATCAATTGATAGATACCCACCCAAACAGAATAGTAATGTACAAAATAATCTTATCTTTTCATTATGTTCTAACCTTTCCTTGACTGATGTTTGGCGTTTTTTTTACCCCTCTAGTGAAGGATATACCTGGTGTAATAATAATCAATCCCTAAAATCAAGAATTGATTTATTTTTGATATCATCCTCTTCCCTACAATATGTAAAGGATATTAACCATCTTAACGCCCCTTTTTCTGATCATAAATTGATTGATTTGAAATTGGCTACAATCCAGAGGACCTCTGGTATAAGAGGTTATTGGAAATTTAACAATTCTCTTTTAAAAGACACATTGTTCAATAACACAATCCAAAACCTCGTAAAAGAAATTTTCAATAATGGAATAAATGAACAATACAGGAACAAATGGGAATTATTCAAATATAAAGCCAGGTTTGCTGCTATTAAGAGAAGTAAAGAATTAAAGAATGAAAAGCTCAAGCTAGAGACTGACTTAATACACAAGCTTGACTGCTTGATGTCAAAAAAAACAACTTACCTCAGAGGAAGAACTTGAAATTAAAAATATCCAATTGAAACTAGATCAATTTTACTTAGATTTGGCAAAAGGTTCCTTCATAAGATCTAGAGCCAGACTGCTAGAGGAGGGTGAAAAGAATACTAGTTATTTTTTTGCTCTGGAGAAAAGAAATGCTAAAAGAAAATCCTTAACAGCTCTTAATATTAATGGATCGCTATCTACAGATCCAAATTTAATCAATAAATTCATCTCTGATTTTTATGGAAAGCTCTATCAATCTAATCCAATGCAGAGAAATGTGATAACTTTTTGCTAAATATTCGTCTTCATGTACCCTCTATTGAGAGTGACTTTAAATCTGTCTGTGATTCTGATCTCACAATTGTAGAAATCCAAAATGCTCTGTTTTCAATGAAGAAGGGCAAATCGCCAGGCATTGATGGCTTATCTGTAGAATTTTACACTCATTTTTGGGAAATCATCCAAGTCCCATTATTTCATATGTACAAAGAATGCATTAATCATGGAGAGATGTCCCCTACAATGAAGCAAGGTATCATATCTCTCATCCCGAAACCTGGAAAAGACCCCTTAATAATTGAAAATTGGCGCCCTGTGACTCTTTTAACAATAGATTACAAAATTTTAACCTTATCATATGCCAATAAACTAAAGAAAGGGCTGGATTGTATCGTTTCTGAAACCCAGACAGGCTTTATGAAGAATAGGCATATTACCAATAACATTAGATTGATTTTGGACTTAATTGACTATGCAGACGAAATTAATTCTGATGCACTTATATTGTTTCTAGACTTCTATAAAGCCTTTGATACAATTGAGCATAATTTTCTTTTTCACTCCCTTGAAGCATTTGGTTTTGGACGATTATTTATTGACATTGTTCGTATGTTTTACAGAGATATTAACAGCTCTGTGATAATTAATATGAATACATCTAAAAGATTCCAAATTAACAGAAGTGTTCGTCAAGGCTGCCCCATTTAACCCTTTTTATTTATTTTAGTTGTTGAATTATTGTCAATTCACATAGTTAATGATAAAAAATTTAAGGACATTTCTATTTTTGGTAGAGAATTAAAAATCTCACAACTTGCTGATGATACAACATTTTTTTTAAAGATAAATACCATTTACCCAACTCCATTAATCTGGTTGATGAATTCTCCAATGCATCCGGTCTGAAACTGAATCTAACCAAATGTGAAATTCTACCTCTACATAACTGCAATGATGTTTTGATTTATGATATCCCAGTTAAGGAGACAGTAAAATATTTAGGCATATTCATTACTAAAAATCTTACTGCCAGACAGCATTTAAACTTCTGAAACAGAATGATAAAAACTAAATCCATTTTTAATTCTTGGCTTCAAAGAGACTTGTCTGTCCTTGGCAGAGTTCTTCTATCTAAGGCAGAAGGCCTCTCTCGCTTCGTATATCCTTCCTTATCTCTTTTTGTTAACGATTTGACAGCTACAGAAGTTAACAAAATTTTTCTAAACTTCATTTGGAAAAACAAATCACACAAACTTAAAAAAGGTGTACTATCAAACAGTAAAGCAGAAGGTGGTCTTGAAATTTTAGATTATTTTTACACTATCAACACTTTTAAGGTCAACTGGTTAAAAAAATGTCTTATAAACCCTGAATCAATCTGGTTCTTCATCCCAATTCATATTTTTAATAAGATAGGAGGCCTGTCTTTCCTTCTGAAATGTAACTTTTTACCTAACAAATTACCCATCAAATTGTCCAAATTTCACCAGCAAGCCCTTCTAGCTTGGAAACTGGCATTTTTCCACAACTTTTCACCTCACAAGGCTATCATCTGGAATTATTGTGATGTTTTGATTAGAAACAAGTCCTTATTCTTCATAAATTGGTTTAAAAGAGACATCAATCACATACTTAATCTCTTTGACAGTACTGGCAATATGCTTTCTTATGAGTGCTTCATGTCCTTCTATAGTTTTCCTGTTCCCTTCAGAGAATTTAACAAGATAATTAATGCTATCCCTAAAAAGATAATTCAACTTGTAAAAAGTCACTTGAGTTACTATAAATTTACGAAAATTCTACCCACTCTCATATTGGAAGGAATTAACCTAACAGACAGAAGATGTAACAATAGACACATACGCCAGTGCTTTCAAAGGAAAAACTTTATCACACCTAGAGGTAAATGTTATTGGCGTAGCCATATTGATAGCATAAACTGGAGAAGAGCCTGGCTCTTACCTCATAAATACTGTATTTCTAACAAAGCCAAAGAAATACATTTTAAAATCTTACATAATATATACCCTGTAAACTGTATTATTCCTAAATTTATGGACATAAGTGACTCATGTACGTTTTGTAAAAGAACTTCAGAAACGACTTTGCATTTATTTTTTAGTTGTGAGGAATCCAAAAAATTTTGGAGTGACATTGAATCTTTTCTTTTCCATTCAACTAAAATTGTATGCAAACTAACTCTCAAAGATGTTATCTGCTATTACAATAACTCTGAACATCGTGACTTTGAACATATGCTTAATTTTATTATTATATATGCAAAATTTTTCATTCACAAACAAAAATGTGCAAACTCGATTCTTAACATTACTCACTTTCTCTTAGAGTTGAACTCTCTGATTGCATCTCTCAAACTGATTAAAAATAAAAAGAACAACATGTTTCTTGATAACTATAGAAAATACTTCCCTGAAACCTCTTATTGATATTTAATAACTTTTTTAAATTTATTTATTTATTTTTATTATTTAACCCTTGTCATTTATATTTTGACTTTATTGACTGTTATAAATCATTTTTCCTTTTAATGTTTTTTTTTTTTCTTGTCCAGTTCAATTATTGTGTAACTCTTGTGCTAGTCTTTATATCTCCCCCTCTGATGTGCTGTCCTTTAATACAAAACCTGTTTGTTTTGTACATTTGTTCAATAAAGTAAAAAAAATAAAAATAAAAAAATAAAAATTAAACTGAGCGTGACCCGGATGTAGATGTAGGTGCGCATGCGCAATGAGCTGCTGGTTGGGATCGGGTAGCATTAGCAGCATTAGCTTAGCTTGTGTGTGGAGTCATTGTAGAGAGGCTGATAATCTGGGAGTGTTTGCAGTGAGAATGTCTTCAGTCCAGCTTCAAGGAGAGTTTATCACCGAGCAGTTAACTCCTGCTGAAGAAACATTCACGGAGTTTAAAGGGAGTTTGGTCAATTCGGAGGAAAAGATGGACGATCAACATCTACTGCTGGATTTCACCAGGATCCCCCAGATCATCTTACACCGGATAGGTAGGAAACACCTGATAGAAACGATTCCCTGATGATGCACACTGTGGATTTTAGCCTCATCTGATTGAAAAACTGCTTAGAGGAGATCAACATGCTAAGCTAAAGATAACTTTCGGTTGATAGTGGGATCTATTAAAGGCTAAAGTGTGCATGATGTTTGGTCATTGCAGCTTTTCAGGCTAAAACTCTACTGTTCCATGTTGTTTGTGATGCTTAGATTCCAACATGGAGGCTGTTCTGATCCCTGATTCCTCAGATATCTATAGAATTGTTAGATGGTTTACCTGCTGCTGGACAATGGAGTCACAGTCTGCACATGGAGGAGGGAGGATTGGATTAAAGCTCCATCCATAGGCTGGAAAAAGCCTTTAAACAGGGTTTGCTTACTAAAACTATAGCTGCTAAACTGTTAGTTTGGGAAATAATAATAAATGACTTTGGTAACTCCTGTTTAGGAAAAGCAGCCCAGCTAATAGCTACAGTCACACCACAACCACATCAGCCAGAGATCGTCATTTAAACATCAGAAAATCATCACTGCTGTTTATAAAACATTGCTATTGATTAGAGATTTAATTGAGGTCTCAGCCTCCAGTATTCTAGCTTTAGCTGAGATGCACAACTGTGCTTCTAGATTAAGTTGTTTCCAAACAGAAATGCTGCAGTTTTAACACGTTCAGCATCCAGAACTACAGCCATGTTAATAATGTTTGTAGGAAACCAAACCATTTTAGAATTGTCAAGGTTTCAGGGAATTAAGATGATTTGTGTTTGCATGGATTAGTTCCCTCTAGAGACATAATTTTAACCTTTTACTTTTTTGTCAGCGGATAATATTTAACATTTCCTAAAATTATTTCACATTTCAACATTTTTTCTCATCTTTTTGATAAAAAAAAAACAAACACAATTTTAAGGAACACATGCAGACATGGAATATGTTCTGACAATATTTGTGTTAAAAAAGTAACAGAGTTTATTCCAGATCAGGTCGTTACAGGACAGAGAAAAATGCTTAGAGCTTGCACAGCGGTGGTCTCAAAAATCACGTCCGCAAACGTCCGGCAAAGTTTGAGCCCCGATGAAGGTCGTCCCCTGCTTCTTATACCTTCCGAGTCTGTGTTGCATCATGTGGATGCTTAGCTGTCCGTATCAGAAACTGACACGCCATCCATGTCTTAAACTCCATTCAGCTTGCTTCTATGCTTTAGGGTTACAGATACAGCAGCTCTCCTATCAGACCGGCTCCAAGATGTGCCCATATCCTGTGTACTCTTACAGACACGAAGGCTGTCCCGATTAGATGACCTCCGTACACACCGTGACATCCACAATGTGAAGGAAGGTCTTCTGCTCTGTCTAATCTGACTAACAAAATAACAATGCACATGATGTACCGTAAATCCTCTAATATAGGCCGGGGCCCTTATTTCACTCAGGTACATCTTGGTCCAGGCCATTACTGGAAGGAGGCCAGAATTAGAGGCAGGCCTCTATTTCTATTTGATCAAAACAGACGACCAGGGGAATGAAAAAAAAACGAGATTTTGTGTCTCTTTGAACCTATAAAATACTAGGTTCATTTATTGAAAAAGTACAGTTATCATAACAGTATACAGAACATTATTCAGACATCTTCCAGCAGCTGCAATTTTTCTGCACGGCAATACAGGAAAAAAAGGAGACACAGAATGGAATCTTGGCCAAACTGACTTGCGAAACAAAGTAAAAAAAAAAAAAATGCAAACTGTTCTGCCATCACAGCGGAATTTTATTTGAAGGCAGGCTAAGTGGAAGTAGGCTACCAGTATCATATATTTCAAGGGAAATTCAGAACAACGAAGGCCAACGCAATTCTGTCATTTTAACACTGCCTGGTTACCACCAGACCTGCCGGTAATCACATCTGTCTTTCAGATCAGAACGATTGTGTGACTGGTTATACTCCTACAGCAGTGTGTCACAATGAGCTTGAAGCAGACATTTTTTATTAATGCTTTCTGTAATATTGAAGCGTGGTCCGCGCTATAATAGACTGTGGGTCTAGATACGGCCAAGGCGGTGAGGAAGTGGGGGCGATTAGTCCGACAACGGAGGGACATGACGGTGAAAAAGAGCAGAGATCCAGGTGGAAAAAGGGTCCCAGCGTTCTCGCTAAGGATGGGACTTCCCATGCTAATGGCTTGGATTCGTTAGCAAATATGTCCCCCCTGTAGTACTTGTATGTTACTATGACAAGTTGTTGAGGACTGCCCAGGAACATTGTTGGTTCTAATTATAGCCCCGGCCTGTATAAGAGTCCGGCCAGTATTTACTTCTGCCGACAGCCAGACAGGCCATTATTAGAGACCCGGCTGCTAATGGAATACAGGTCAATATTAGAGGATTTACGGTATAAAGTATAAACCTAACATTTGCATATTTATTTCGAACATTGTTAAGGTTCAAAGACACAAACACAAATGCTTGCATTAAAACAAATAAAATACACCTGACAAAGGTTACAAATAAATTAAATAAAGTGTCTTATGAACTTAAAACAAGTACTGGCTGTTTAAAGCTAGTTCACATAAAATAATAAAATAAATAGATCTGAGATCAATGTTGTGAAGAAAAAAAAACTCCAACTGTTACAACAAAAGTGCTTTCCTGCCAGCTAGTTCACATGGTATATAAAGGTACAGTATTTAAGGTGAAACAAGGCATAGCTTGCTGGTCCTGAGAGTCAGCTTTGTATTTGGTGTTAGAAATGAAGGCAGCTTGTATAGCTGGCCTGTCATTGTTTCTGGATGGATGTTGCTGGCGGTGTATCTTCAATCTGGAACAGAAATTAATACAATGTCAGGATAGATGCACAGCATAACAGGATTCCAAGTGTATAAGTAGCATATAGGTCTGTTATTTTCCTTAACAAAAACTAAGTCTCTGTAAAAACTACATTTGACAATCCATTTCAAACTCATACAAACAACCTAACTATCATTTTATGCAGGAATAAATTGCAGTTATTTTTATGTTTGCATGCATTTTGGTTGTATTAAAATTGATGCCAATTCAAATCAAATGTCCTTGTAATAGTAATGTGCAGATAAACAGAGCAGCATTTTATGTCACCAAATAAAGACATTGGGAGTTTGCATCCCTGCACTGGTTACCCTAGCAATGGCTATTTTGTGTATGAAAATCTAGGTTAAAGTTGTTCTGAATTATGTGTGGCATATTGTTTTTATTTTGTCTTATCCTGATAAATAGTTTTAGTTCGTTTTAGCATTTAGCATACATGTGTAGCTGCCGAGGTGTTTTGTGTTAACTATAGTTCACTTGCAGCTCCTAGATTACCTAAAACGTCTGTCTGCTTTAATCAAACTTTCAATTTAACTGAAACTTTAGTTACCCGGCCAGTATAACATATCTAAGTTAGCATAAATTTAACTTCACATACAATCGGTCTCCGCCAGGTGACCGATTGTTTACTGTTTACCTCGGGCGCGGTGCATCGTGGGAAAACCATCATATTAGGTGGAAAGTCGAGATAAGCCACACGCGGCTGTTCTTTCGGCACAATTATTTACCAGAAATGACACGATCGTGTTGTGTGAGAGGCTGCCAGTCCCGGTGTCGTGCCAAGGTAGTTATCCCTTCGAAAATTTGTATCCCCTCGTCGGGAGCGCGCACAGAGTAGGAAGAACAACCCGTGTTAACGCGGCTTCAATTCCAACGTGCAGAACTTGAAATTTGAAAGGTTTTACGTGTATGAAAGTTGAGCTTTACTGTTTATTCTTTACTTCACATGTTATAGCAGAATATCGCCAGTGATATTGATCTAAAACTAATAATAAAACACAAACGTTTGTTTGAAAGCTGGTCGCTGACAGCAGTGTTACTCCTTCCTCTGAAAGCAAACAGATCCTTGTTCTTTTCCATACGTTCATTAAAAAAATCTCTCATTGTTGCAAAGTGTCCAAATGTTCTCATCCCATTGAAAACTGTTGTAAACCATGTACTTGTAATAAAAATGAAATAGAAAATGGAGTGGACGTGTAATCATTAAAGACTATATGCAGAAGGAAAATAATTTGTTCCTGGTTGAAATTTAGTACTTAAATCTATATTTGTGCTTATAGTAACGTACAATTTATCTATGTTGTACTATCCTTAATAAACAGTTTGTGTTCTAACATCAGCCGTTTTATTTCATCCCATATTGTCAGAACTGGCAATATGGGATGAAATAAAACCTGCTGTAATCTGTTCCCCCTGTCTAAATCAGGCAAAAAAGGCCCCAGCTTTTTCATTTTTGGCTTATAAGCATCTTTTATGATGACAACTAACCCCTGAAACTTTGGAGTTGATTGACCTTTATTTCTTAAAGTTATAAGGAGGAACAAATTATAGCAGGCCACCTGCTATAATCTGTTCCCCTTTTTTGTCTAAATCAGACAAAAAAGGAGCCATTTGTGAACTGTCCGTGTGCTTCCAGTGACTTATATGCTTTGAATTCCTCGCAAGTGTAGGCACTGACGCCAAACACTAGGTAGTTTGTTATGTCAACAGATGAGGTCGGAGGCAGTGAAGTGACGTCGGAGCTCCAGTCTTTGCTGCGGAGATCATAAGGATCTATGCCGTTAATATCCGACAGTTTCGACAAGTAACGGTCCCTGGCCTCATTATTAAGTTTTTGCCGGTACGGTAATTTCGCATTCTGCTTACTATTTTCTATATAGTCAGAGAAACAAACTCAATCCTTTAGTACTTCGTTTAGCTATGCTGTGGTTGTTTACACATTCTCCACCTAAGATGGCGTCTTAGCAACAAATGTCACGTGACTGGCGGAGACCGATTCTATCAACAAGTGGCTACGGTTGCTACGTGCTAACAAGCTAACGTAACGTAGCCAGCCTGGACACTAAATGCTATGAAAGTTAGCCAACATTAGTTAGTTTATCATTGGGACATTATAGCCGTTGATTTAATGTTACATTATAAACAATTACCTCCAATCTTTCTGTTAACTCACCGTAATGTCTTTGTGTTGAACTGCGACGTGTCTCTTCAGGTTTGTTGTGTTTTTTTCCAGCTACCATTTGGCCACATTCCTTCCCTTCCACTAAAATCAAGCATTTGGTTTTCTTCTCCACTTCAATGAAGTGAAAATGTGTCCATATATCACGTCTCCTCTTTCTCCCGAACCCCGCTTATTTCTGATTTACTCAAAGTTATTGTTTATTAGTGGGGATTTTCGTCTCGTCTAGTTTTCGTTCGGTGAAAAATGTGCGTTGACGAAAATATTTTCGTTTAGTTTTCGTTAACGAAATGAACACTAGTAGATATCTGGTTTCTGACAGCAGAATCTATCAAACCCTCTTTGGTATCTGCAGAAGCTGGATCTGCTTTGTGAAACTTCAACAAAGAGCTTTAGAAGGTCTTTAGTTGCATCTGGGTGGCATTATAGCCGGTGTTGTAGATCTACTGGTGGCAGCTGGAATATGCAGATGTTTCTGTGGCTTTAAGGACCCCGTCACAGAACCTGGAAATAAACAATCCTGTTCAGCATTAATAGTGCATTCAGCACATATAAAGGTGCGGGTTCAAGGTTTTAAAGATTAGGGCCAAAGTCCTGAATTGATTCGATTTCGATTCATACAGTTCTGAATCGATTAAATTCGATTCGATCTGCTCTTACAATAATGAAAGTGGCTCAACTGTTATAAATATGTATTTTATTTCCTTTCATATCAAACACAAAGTGCAGACTTGTAAACACCACAGTTTAAACTTGCATTGTAAACAAAACTGTCCAAAGTCTCAAAAGTGCTAATTTGTACAAATAAAAGTGAAAAAAAAGTTTTAAAACACTGCAATTTGAATAAAGGCATGAATAAATGCCTTTATTCAAATTGCAGTGTTGTAAAACCTTTTTTATTTCACTTCATAAAGGCATGAATAAAGGCATTTAAAAATACTGGCAAGTAAACAAAAAGTTAAACTTGGGTCAGATGCAATCATACACCACTGTCAAGTTTTTGCTGTGATTTAGATTTTTTCCCTCAGTAATGCTCCACTTGAAAGAGCCCAGTCAGCAAGGAACAACTCAGAACAAGGATTTCCCCTCTTTGTTTTTTATTGAAATTTGTTTTCTTGATTTGATTGGTGAAGGGGTCATTCAGGTTGAAAACCTTGAACAGAAGGGTAACAAGAGATGTTGCGTTATTTCAAGTTTAAACAAACACAAATCATTAAAATGTAAAAATAAAGATCTATAAAGTAAGTACTAATTTTATTACTACCGTATTTTCACGACCATAAGGCGCACCGTATTAATAGGCGCAGTCTCAGTTATGTGTGCCATTTCTGTATTTAACACACACATAAGGCGCACCGGACTATAGGGCGCGTTTTTTATATACAGGTACATGTCCTCTACCACCTTTAAATACCTCTACTGCGTATTTAAAAATAGAGCGGGAGCAAAACTGAGTATGATTGTGCTTTATTCATGTATTTATTACAAAGTATTACTCAAACCTGGGAGCTGGCGGTGAGAGACACATTGCTGATGACACAGGGCTATGATCACTCCTCTGAAACAGTTTGACGCATAAATTAACTTAAAATCCTAAAACCTGCCGACAGAATATGTTCGCTTTTATCATCCTGCTGCCTGCAGTTTAGATTATTTAGATGAAAAACACCTACCAGCCGCCGCGGTGAACCGGCCAGAGGCTGCTGTTGAATTAAGTTTTCAGGTAGACAAATAGAGCGGGAGCAAAACTGAGTATGATTGTGCTTTATTCAAGTATTTATTACAAAGTATTAATCAAACACATCAAAGTCATCATCCTCTGTTTCTGAATTAAACAGCTAAATCAGACATGCTATTTTCAGAGTCACTTTCCGTGCTGCGCGGCTCCTCGGAAATAAAGCTCGAACAACAGTGCCAGCAGACACGTTAGTCCAAGCATCTACAATCCATCCGCAAACGGTGGCGTAACTTGCCTGACGCTGCCTTCCACTTTTCGTGAAACTGTGGTCTCCGTCGGTCATCCATCGCTCCCACGCCGCTCGCAGCCTTACTTTGAACGGCCGGTTCACACCGATGTTGAGCGGTTGAAGTTCCTTTGTCAGACCCCCGGGATAACGGCGAGCACAGCCTTCATTTGTTTAGATTTCCATGGATACTTTGTGTCCCAGTGGATTCACTGCTGTGATCATCCCTGTTGATGAAGGTGAGGCCTCTCTTGATGATCTCCAGTTCCCTTTCCTCACTCAGTGTCTTTTTTTTCCCTCCTGGCTGGTAGTTGCCGCATCTGCATCCTCCACACTTAGGTTCACAAGTTGCTCCAATGCTGTCACATTTCCACCAGTTGAGGAATTCTTTGCTGGTTACAGTGCTTTTGATTTCAGCTGAGATTCCATTCGTGTCGCAGATTTCATCGTATTTCACAGCTGTGGCCCTCATGGACCGTGCAAAATGGGTTTTTGAGGTGTGTGCTGCCAGACCTACTTTTTCAAAGAGGTCCGGGTGTGTTCCACCGACCGTCTTCCCCAGTGGGCCCTCCCAGAGAACGGGGTCACCGACCACCTTCATCCTCTGTGGTACAAGTCGTCCCTCACGATGGCTGATGAGGAATTTGATTTGTTCTGGCCTGTGCAGATCATCCAAGTTGGCGTTTGGAAAGAACTTCTTCAGCTGTTCAGGAGTGACTGGGTTTTGTACCATGGCGATGTCTTCCAAGCCATAGCAGAGGAGTTCATGGGCTCGTTCCGATCCTTTGGGGGTAGGGTTGTCAAAAGTATCGATACTGAAATGTTGTATCCGGATACAATACTCGTTTCAAAAGTATTGATACAGTGCTACCACCAGTGGCACCTAAACAGTCATTCATCTAAAGTGCAGAATAGAGGAAAATGCACTTTCTGAACACTGTGTGATTGAATAATTCTGTGCACTTTTTAGTTTCAGACTTTTTTTGTAACAGGTGCAGCTGCTGAGAATGATTTTTTTTTCTTAACCGGTTTGGCTAGTGTCATTGCTATGTGTGCAAAGCATAGTCAAGTAAGGAAAACGTAATTTTAATTTTGTAAGTTTTTTTATCAAGCTTCCTTAATACTGTGCACAGCAAATAACCTCAAAATATTGTTCTTATTGTTTATTTTTTGTATTTTATTTATTAATCAAAATATTTCTGTGGAAATTTTGAGTTTTTATCCTTGTGGTATCAAAAATGGTATCGAGTATCGAATATTTTCCTTAATATCTGTATTGAGTTGAAAAGTTTAGTATCGTGACAACCCTATTTGGAGGTCTTAACTTTCACTCTGAGATGGTATCGCCTTGTTTTGACTTTTAGGGCCATTCCTCCTACCCCGTGGACGACAAGTGTGATCTTTTCGCTCCTCAGATCCAGTCTCCTGGCTGCACAGTGGGTAATGTAATTCATGTCGAAAGCCAAGTCCATTAGAGGTCCGATCCTTTGACCTGCATTGGTGGTGATTTCAAGGAGCATGAGAATCACGGAGAGCTATGGAACTGCACTTACTTCCATGCCTCCAGGCTTGTCTGTGCAGAGAGATCTTGCAGACACATTTTGGCACAGGAAGAAGTGGTGGCCTCTCCTACAGCCCGGCTTTTTACACAGGTAAGTGTCTTTGCAGGTACTGCCTTCGTCATGACACTCCAAACACTTCGTGCAGGCTCCCAGCCTCTCCACGGCACTCAATTTGTCTTTCACCTTCAGCTCCTTGAGCTTTTCTGCATGGCGCTCGTCCCCACAGACAACACATCCCTCTTTACTCGTGGACTTGGTAGAGGCATACTTCTTGGAGTCAGCTGGTCTCTTGCCCAGCTTCTCACACACTCAGTTGCTCAAGTCTCTCCAAGACCTCTTCTTGAGTTTTCAGGTAGGCAAGGAGCTTTTCGAAGTGGTTGTCTGGAGTGACTGCACTTTCTGGATTTACCATGTAGACTAGCCAATCCCTCTTCATCGTGTCTAGCACTTTGCTCTTGATTGACTTGACTATAAGAGGATCTTTGAATGCTCCGGTGTTTCCGAGCTCTGTAAGGTCGCTCAAGGCCTTTTCGACAGACTGGATGAGCTCGATCATCCTCCTGGGCTGGTGGAATTTTAGAGTTGGGATCTTCTCCAGGTCCTCGACGATCTCCAGGGCGATGGTGGTTTTATTCCCAAACCTGTTCCCCAGGACCTTGAACACCTCCTTGGCAGACTTGTAGGTGGAGAGCCGGAGGTCTTTGCGGATCCTGTCATCCATGCTGTCCAGGAGTTGCATCTTTTTTGCCTCCGCCGAGCCGGTTGGCTCGCCTTGCCGCTGCAGCTTTTCCCAGTCCTTTTTCCATTGGTAAAATTCCCTTCTTGAACCATGGAATCTGGGCAGGCTGGTGGGCTTTATTTTGAGGATGGACTGCTGGGCTGGCTGAGATGCTGATAGGGCCTGAGAAGAATTCCGCCTCTCCTCTTCTGCAGTTCTCTTCATGGTTAGGAATTCAGCCTTTTTTTGCCACAAGGTTGTTCTGCAGTTTACTTAGGCCTTTTAACCTGCCATCCAATTCAGTTTTCTCCTCATTGGGAATCCATTCCTCCCATTCCTTGAGTGCAGCCATTGCCTCTGCGACGAGTTGCTTTGCAGTTTCCACCTTGTACTCATATGCATCTTTGTTGATGAGGGCCACAGGGATGCCACCAGCCTGTTTGCATGCTGACTCTGCTTCCTCAATGGCAAAGGTCAGCTCCCCCTCGGCGTACCTTGACCAAAGACTGGTCTGTACACTTGTTCTGACTTCTTCCAGTCGGTTTCTGCAGTCTTCTGTGGTCTTTAAAAGGTCGCTCTTGGTTTGGTTGCAGCTTCACCTCTTTCTCCTCTTCATCAACCTCTGCTAGTAGACCAAGCTCGTACTGGTCGTTTGCACTGTTGACTCCCCCTGGAGAGTGTGCAGAGTTTCCTATACTCTGTTTGAAGTTCTGACTTCATCAGGTATCCAGTCACTCTTAACTGGTAGTCTGCCTGTTTTTTGAAGGCCGCTTTTGCTGAAGTCCTCTCAGTCTTAAGCTGTTTGATGTTTTTTTCTGTGGCTTCTTCCACCATTCTTGCAGTGTTTCCTCATGTAGACAAGGTTGACTGGAGGCCGTTTATCCTTATTCACTGTTGCCACGTTGGTTTTCAACTGTCAAGTTTTTGCTGTGATTTTGAATTTTTCTCTCAGTAATGCTCCACTTGAAAGAGCCCAGTCAGCAAGGAACAACTCAGAACAAGGATTGGTGAAGGGGTCTTTCAGTCATTCAAGTTGAAAACCTTGAACAGAAGAGTAACAGGCGATATTACACTATTTCAAGTTTAAACAAACACAAATCATTAAAATGTAAAAATAAAGATCCATAAAGTACTAATTTTATTACTAATTACAACTAACTTTTAATGCAACCAAACTAGAAATGCCTTAGCATTAAGTCAGCATAAGTGCCAATAAACCTTTAAGTTTTAGCATTAATCTCAGATAAACAAATATATCTTGTTTAACATTTAACTTAAGTAAATAAGATATGCAAATAGTGGAGTGTCAAACAAAAGCACAACTCCAATAAAGCCATCAGGTTTGCTGTTCCAAACAATTGGACTGGTTTGAGTCTCTAATGTAAACAATAAGCTGCATCATCAAGCTTAACATAAACTTCTGACTTCAAACTAGGCAAACAAATTAAGTGATTATAATTAACCGAAAGCCACTAACATTAAAATAAACTAAGTCAGATGCCAACTGTGACAAACATTTTACATGTGCACATGTGGAGCACATGGTTGAGCAGAAGTTCATCATTTCCACTTCCACAACAATAGGTGAGTAATTCAAGAACATCTATTCTCCTACCAGTTGCGTTTGACGGTGAACTGAGGGATTTTAGTTTTGGCTTGTTTCTTCAAACTTTTGCTCCCAACAAACTTTCCTCCTTTTATCTTCCACAGCATGTATTGAACTGGTGTTCAAGATGGCCGTTCAACAGAAAGTTCCTCCCCTTGACAGGATGTCGGTTGGAGTGCTTTGCTGGTGATGTTACAAAATGCAAATGATTGATTGCCCCCTGCAGGTCCGCCTGGAGATTTGTTTTGTTAATAGAAGTGAAATAAAGAGGTTTTTTTTTATGTTTTCCGGTGCTTTTTGTCAGTTGGAGTGACAACCACCTTTACCACTACCAAACCATGGAGGAAAAAGTTTTTTCCTTTAATACCTAAGTAAGGCTTCAGTGGCCGATTTTCTGCTCATCTGCACAACAACCAACAACTTCAGTGTGTGACTGTCGCCTATCAGCCTTAAAACTGTCAGCACAAGAAGAACTATTCTTTCTCTATGGTGACTTAACAAGAGTGATTGCATGATCATACAAAGGATCCTGCATTTTTCTCTCACAGAACTATTATTCTTGATTACTAAATTATTACTCTTATCAAATGTTGGACTTAAACAATAGAGCTTTTTCATTCAGGAAGAATTTGAAAAAAAAGTGCAAATTTGTATAAAGTATTGCAAGTGAAGAAACTTTAACAACACTTCAATTTGCATAAAGGCATTTTCTCTTTTAAAGGTAAAAAATACTGGCAAACAAACACAAAGTAAATTAGGGTGCTATGTCAAATTATTGTCTTTCTTTTCACTTCTCACTAATTGTGAGATTCTTGTGAAGGAAAATAATTTGTACTCAGTCAGTTCCTTTTTGCAGAGACAATGTCTCCAGCTGTTGAAAATACCCTCTCTGATGCAAGGCGAGTCAACAGTGAATTCTCCCTTTCATTTGCTTTCCACCTGATCAGAGAATTCTCATTGAGCCCTGCAGGAGATTCAGCTTTGCATCTTAGAAAAAACTGTGTTGTAACATTTTGAGTGAGGATAAGTACATGATGGAATGAAGCTGTGACTGCTACAACAAAAAAAATAAAAAATGCACATAAAGAAAATAAAAATACATAGATACCTTGTCACCAAGTTATTTACAGCAGCCTTTCAGTCCCTGACTACAGCGCTGTCTTCAAAGCTGGAGGTGAAGGCATCTGAAGCAGGGCGAGCAGTGAGGCGATGACGGACAGAGTTGGTTGCTTGTCCTCTGACATTACCAAAGTAGCTTCTTTCATCAGTTTGTCAGGATGTAACAAATCCTCAGCAGTTGCTACATCCTCCTCTGTTAGGGTGCACAAATCTTTTTCGTTCCTGCTCACCTCTTGAGAAAGGAGAGTAGCAGAGATGGCTGGTTGTTGCTCTAAAAAGCGCTCCAACATATCCGATGCACTGTTCTATCTGGTCACAACATCAAGTGTTAGCTTATGCGCTGGTAGTTGAAGCAGCTGCTGTTTTTCTTTCGGTGTGTGGTTGTACTACGGTGAAAGAACGTTGCTATACGCCTCACATGAGCAAGCAGACGTGAAACAGCGGGGATTTTTAGAGCTGCCTGTGAGGCTAAGTTCAGGGTGTGCGAGAAGCAGCCGACATGCATCAGCTGCGTTGCTTCCACTGCAAGAACCATATTTGCAGCATTGTCCATAACAACTGCTGGGTGTTTGCTGCTCAGCCCCCATTTCTGTATGGCCCCTGTCAACATATTAGCAATATTTGCAGCAGTGTGGCTCCAGGTAACTTCAGTGGTCTGTAGGACATGAGAAACGAGGCGCCACTCATTGTCAATGTAGTGTCATGCAGGGCTGCGTTGACAGTGATGTCCATGTGTCACAAGTAGTGCCAACTCTCTAACTGCATTTTCATTTGGATGTCCCCTTTCACTCGTGTGTACATCATGGGGATAACGGTGTCAGTCAGATGTTTGCGTTGTACCATGACATAGTATGGTTGGAGCACATGAACGAGCTGCTTAAAGCCTTCATTTTCCATCACAGAGTAGGGCCGTAAATCTTTGCACACAAAAGTTGCGATGGCCTCAGTTATCTTAATGGCCTGCGGAGAATTTGCTGGTAACACTATTGAGTCCCTCCATTTTTTGTGTAGCTCTGGAAGGTTTGTTGTCAGATTTTAGCATAGCATGATATCTTGTCAGTGGATTTGGAGATTTGTAGTTTATTAACAGTAGCTGACCTCTGCTTGACAGATCTTGCAGACCACTTTGGCTTTATCCACCACATTGTCTTTAGTTCTTTTAAATCCGAAATGGTTCCAGGCGTCAGACTTTAATTGGGACGGCTTGCTGAGTGGTGTGATACTTGCGTCGGCCATTTTGCATTTGCCCACGCCTGCTCTACGTCAACGTCACTCACGTCTCTATAAAACGAATCAATCTCATTCCCTACACATCGATTTTGTAAAATTTTACTGGAATTGATCCAAAATCGATTAAATTGACTTTTTTTTTTAACCCACCCCTATTAAAGATAAAAGTGGAGGTCCAAACCTGTGACTGTACTATCAGATTGCATGATGGGAGATGTAGTTCCAGTCTGTTTGTATGTAGTTAGATTGACACAATGATGATTAAAGGATCTACTTGCCCTACAAACTGAAGGACAGAGTTTGGTGCTTTTATGTGAGGTGTCCTTTCTTTAACTTGCAATAATAAGTCTGTCTGCTGTGTTTGTCTTTCCAGACCACCTGCAGGATTATGTTGGAAAAGAGGAGGATTTCTCTGACCAGCAGCTCTATGAACAGGAGAGGAATTCCAGTTTGGACCAAGAGGAACCAGAACCTCTGCAGATAAAAGAAGAGCAGCAAGAACCAGAACATCCCTGGACAAAAGAGGAAACCATGGAGCTCCCCATTAGCGAGCATGAAGAGCAGCTTATTCTGCAGCGGGAGACTGAAGACACAGGAGAGAAACCTTTCCCATGTTTGACATGTGGAGAAACTTTTCTAAATAAAGAACATTTAATGGTTCACATAAGAACTCACAAAGGTCAGAAGTTTCATGAATGTCTGTCCTGTGGAAAAATGTTCACAAGGAAATATCATCTTGTTAAACATGTGAGAATTCATACAGGTGAGAAGCCTTTTTCCTGTACCATGTGTAACAAGAAGTTTACTGAACAAAGTCCTTTGACTATTCACATGAGAAATCACACTGGTGAGAAGCCTTTTGAATGTCTGTCCTGTGGTAAAATGTTCACAATTAAATCTAGTCTGAATAGACACATCAGAATTCATACAGGTGAGAAACCTTTTTCCTGTAAAATTTGTTACAAGAAGTTTACTGAACAAAGTAGTTTGACTAAACACATGAAAATTCACACAGGTGAGAAACCTTTTGAATGTCTGTCTTGTGGAAAATGCTTTAATAGGAAATCTATTCTTGATGCACACATGAGAATTCACACAGGGGAGAAACCTTTTGAATGTCTGTCTTGTGGAAAACGCTTTAATAAGAAATCTATTCTTGATTCACATATGACAATTCACACAGGGGAGAAACCTTTTGAATGTCTGTCTTGTGGAAAATGCTTTAATAAGAAATCTATTCTTGATGCACATATGAGAATTCACACAGGGGAGAAACCTTTTGAATGTCTGTCTTGTGGAAAATGCTTTAATAAGAAATCTCATCTTGATGCACATATGAGAATTCACACAGGTGAGAAACCTTTTTTATGTCTGTCCTGTGGAAAACGCTTCACTCAGAAAACTCATCTTGATTCACACATCAATCGCATACATTTGTGACAAAGGTTTTAAACAAGAAGTTAATTTGAGTCTTCAGGTGACATTTATTAATGCAGGATGTGGAATGATTTATATGTATATTTTTTTTACACATTTGTTCCATATAAGTCACAGTAGTTAGACGCCAAAAGAATGAACAGTAGAGGCGTTTTCTATGTTTGAATGGTGATAAAAAGAAACTCCACCTCATTACATGAGAAACTCACTGTTAATGATCGTTTAAGCAAAGTTTTGATGAAGCGGTTAATTAATAAAGCTCATTTCACATAGAAACTAGAACAGATAAGGTGTTATAATGTAAACCTGGTAAATATTCAGGTCCTGGGCGAATATGTGGATGTGAACATTTGAAAGTTTATTGTTTGGGGTCGGAGAAAATTTAAATGGCCAAAAAAACGTCCTAACAAAAAGTTATAGATGTTTAAATTTAAAAAATCCAGACGGACCCCTGCTGTGCCATGCATGGTGTGGCACAACTTTTTTGATTGAAAGTATTTAGAATAAAAAACAAGTTTAATTTTTGGGACTAAGAACCTTTTAGCTGAATGATGAGTTATTGGTTGTATATATTCCAGAAACAGACTTTTATTCTGATTAAAATAAAAGCAAAGGTAGGACAAACAATATGTCTTTTGATTATTTCATGTGTTTACTGATGAGTAAAGACGATGCTAACAGGATGGACTGCATGCTACGCTATGCTACGCTATACAGAAACATGTGTTTAGCTGTTGCTGAAGCTTAGACAAGCTTTATTCACTAAGGGCCGGATTTATCAAGATCCAGTTTTGCGTGCAGTAATTTGCGCTCGCAAACTGGAATTTTGCGCAAGGGGCTGAACTTTGGTTTGCGGGTGATTTAACAAGAGCGATTGCGTAACTAGTGGCAGGTGCAAAACTGTTGGAGACGCCATATTTAAATGATGGTTTTGCTTGTTTTGTGGTTTGCGGCAAAGTAGTTTGTAGTTTCTACAAACTAGTGCATTAAGAAATTTAAATCTTACAGTGACCCCCAACAAAAAAAAAATAAATATATATATATATATATATATATATATATATATATATATATATATATATATAAAGAAAAAACTTTGGCAACCTTTATTCCCTAAGGTGGTATGTGGCTGAATTTCTACCTCACTGCAGTAAAAAAACAAAAAAAAAACAGGTGTTGTGTATTGGCCTGTAGAAAAATGCACATACCAAATGGCTCACAAGAAGTGACTGTGGATGAGATTACTGCGCGTATGGATCCCCGCAGCATTGGCACGTTGCTCCGCAGGCGCAAGGGGAGAACCCCGATCCCGTCGGACAGCACTTCTGAAAAACTAGTTTGGGAGATCCCAGCTCTCGCTGCAACCGTACGCTGGAATGACCCAGATGCAAAAAAGTGCAATGTTGCAAGGAGTTTTGTGATATCTGGTATTGCGTGGGTCCTCCTTGTGGCTGGCTCCAAATCCATTCAGAGTTCACCCAACAGCTCCAAAATGGCAATGCAGGATAAACCATATGTTTTGATGATCGTTTCCTCGTTCATTCCAAAAATATTCACACAGAGTGAAAAAATGCGTTCTCTGCGTCTCCTTGCTTCATTTCGATGTCTCCTTCTTGCGACAATAACCGCTGCCATGTGTGCGCAATTACGCATACAGACCATTTGCACCTTCTTTTGAAACGTGTTAAATATAGAGTCAGATACCGTTAGCAAAATTGCTTTCAGGTTTAATAAATCACTTTGCGAGTGCTAAATTTATATATTTACATGTTCTCCTCCCACAAGACGCACTTTTGCGTGTAAACGCCCCATATTGCATATTCATTGCAGAAAAAGTACTAAATGGATAAGAGGCGCTATTTAGCACGTTTTAAAGACCAAATCCTTTTAGCACGCTGTTGATAGATCAGTTTGTACATTTTTTAGCATGCACAGTGAAATAGCTCACGTTTTTATACACGCAAACCTTTGATAGATCCGGCCCTAAGGGTTAAACACTGATATAACATTAGTGTTCATGTGTTCCTCAGATGCTCATTACATTTCCATTAGCAAGTATGACCAAGAGTCATTTAGTGGAATCCTGAGTTTACTTGAGTTTTACTAGTCTTAAGAGTGTTAAACTGAAATATGTTTGACTTGGAGCTGAATGATTTTTGTTAATAAACTCTTATATTTTGAACAGAAGTTGTTGTGAATTTATTAAACTGTTTGACCATGATTAGAGCTCGAATCACTCTTTCATCTATTGTTCTAACACGCAGTTAGTAGGACTTTGTGTCATAAACACTATATAACAGCTGAAACGTCATCTGATTAAATAAGATATTTACCACCCCATACAGGGGAGGGCAATAAGCATCTTGAAGTATCCGAAATATAAGATCCCAGCTGGCTGGTGTTAAAGAAAAATGATTATTTTTAGTTTTTAATACAGTTAATCTTATGGCATGTGTAAAAGGTATGTTGAACACTCGCATTTTGACCATATTTCTTAATTTTGAACAAGGTGGTGTTAATGATTTAAAACTAAACTATTGATGGGTAAGTATTCAAAGTACAAGAGGCCATAAAATGAGTATCTCCTGGGGGGCGAATATCATTCGAGGCCTCGAGGAGAGAGGCCTGCTGGGTTTACAGAAGATCAAAAGTCTTCCAGAATAAACATCTGGGATGGTGTGAAACTGAATACAATGTAGAATGTTAAAACACTAACATTTAGTTTTTAAGACATTTTTCTAAGTATTAATAGCATGTTTTTTTAATGAAAATTGTATTATCTAATATTAGAATTAACTAGTTTAGTAGATGATGAATGTATTTGAAAATTGTACTATCTGTGACAATATCAGAAACAAATGGAAATTGTTTGAATGAAAATGTTTTGTTTAGTATTAGAAAATTGCTCAGGATCTATGCTTAATGGGGTAATTGAATATGTTAGCTTGTATACGTGGGATTGAATATTATGTTTCATATGTGAGAAAAGGAATTGTATCTCATGTTCTGTTGATTCTGTGTGTTCTTTTTGGTTTAAGGCAGGATTCAATCTTTTGGGGTGAGATGGTGCAGAGGAGCAAAATTGAGTTTGTGAAGATAACCTTTCCTTGAACCCCAATACTGAATTTAAGCTTGTCTTGAGAGTTTATGGCAGGAAGTGGCCCCCGCATTCCACAGCGATTCTGTGAAACCTTATCTGATGTTAGCCAGATGACCTAGAATTCCTGGAGGCCCGGCAGTAAATTAGGTGAAGTTCTAAGTTTTTCTGATTGTCCAAGGTAGCTTCCAATTGGTCAAACGGAGGCCCTTATACTAAAGGGAAGGACTTATCTACATTATAAAATTTGTGCACACGGGCAAAAAATTCAGATAGCTGCCACTATTTTGCTTTTTTGCACCAGCTCTCTCCAAAGACGCGTCTTTGCCTTTCTTTTTCTATTTTCATTACCTCAGGTAATTGAATGTATGTTTCTGTTGTTCTGCAGTTTTGTTGTTAATTCATAAGCTGTTTCTTGTTGGATTAAATTCTGTGATTCTGTGACGTCCACACGCCTTACTGGTCTTCCTTGGGGCCACACGTAGCTCGCCGAGAGGCCCGGGTACCGGAGGAAGATAGAAGCCAAACTTTTTTCCAAAGTTAACTATTTTAGAATATTTTCTTCCTTAACACTGGGAATAGAATTGAACATAAAATCACAACAGCTGAAATCAATAAAAAAAGAAAACTCAAATTGAATCAGCAGAGATATCTAGAAAAGGGTCCAATGGGTCTCATCAGAAAGAACCAGAACAACATGCAGACAGCAGTGAGTGGGCGGAGCCAAGATACCTGGACAGGTGAGGAACAGCCTTCTGAGTGCCAGGTCAGAACAGCCTTCTGACCTGGCACTACAAAAATCTAAAGTTCCATAAATTTAGTGAACAAAGTTCCATAAATTTAGTGAACAACTGAAGCTCTCCAAACATATGAAGGCAAGGCCATGTCAGGAAATAATGGACTTTGATCAAACTCTGTGAGGTGGGCTGTGCCTTTACGTTCTGTCACACAAAGGATTGTGGGTAACCGTGTAGCGGCCCTCAGAGACGTCCCTATGCTAACTGCACTGGAGCTAGGAAGCATCCAGCCTCCTGGTCCTAGCTCCTTCCTAACTGCCAGCACTGTTGAGGTAGGACTTATTATGGCGACTGCTTCCATTGGAGGAAGCAGGAGTACCCAGAGAGAACCCACACATGTACAGGGAGAACATGTGGACTCCATACAGAAAGACCCCAGGCTGGGAATCAAACCCAGAACCTTCCTGCTGCAAGGCAGCAGAGCTACAGAATGCAGCCCTCCAACCTTCCTCCAATCCTCTTTCTGGATTTCCTAGAACCCTTCTCACCGTAGCTCCTTTCTTCTTCTTTCAATTAGATTCTGAAAGTTCTGATTTCTTTTTTAACCTTGAAAGCTTCATTTGGAGATTTAATAACCGGATCACATTCTGTTGTTCTCCACGGTACAATCTTCTTCTTCTTCTTCTTGTTTTTCCAGCCTTCCTTCAGAATCTAATGATGAACAGTTTCTGGAACAGAATTCCAAAAGGTTAAATTGAATGAACTGATATCAACACTCATGTCTGCTTCCTTCATTCTTCACTTATCTTCTATTTCTCCCAGTCAGCTCTACTAAAAGACCAATAAACAATCCTCCTGGACGCCGCACCAATCCGCCTATCGATCTTCCGCTCCATCTTCCCCTAATCTGTGAACAAGACCCCAAGATACTTAAACTCCTCCACTAGGGGCAGTACATCCTTTGGAGGCACTGATTCTTATCTCAGCCACACTTGGTTGCGAACCACCCCAGTGAGAGCTGTAGATCACGCCCTGATGAAGCCAATAGAACCACATCATCTGCGAATAACAGAGATGCAATCCTAAGGCCACCAAAACAGACCCCCTCAACACCTTGGCTGCAACTAGAAATTCTGTCCATAGAAGTTATGAACAGAGTCGTGACAAAGGGCAACCTTGGCGGAGTCCAACCCTCACCGGAAACGAGTCCGACTTATTGCCGGCAATGCGGACCAGGCTCTGACACCGGTCATACAGAGACCTAACAGCCCCTATTAAAGGGCCTGGTACTCCATACTCCCGGAGAACGCCCCACAGGACCCCCCGAGGGACACGGTCGAATGCTTTATCCAGATCCACAAAACACATGTAGACTGGTTGGGCAAACTCCCATGCACCCTCCAGAATCCTGCTGAGGGTATAGAGCTGAGCATGTAGAGCATAGAGCATGCGCACTGGAGTTGTGATAAGCAGCCCAGGCCACAGGCGGCTACGCTCTAGCCCTTCTATTCATTCGGCTAGCTAATCTGAATCGTTCAATTCCATTTGGAGAGTGAAATCATCTCCACATCTTCCTGGCATGCGAGTAAAACTAGCAGCAGTTCAGCCGACAGGATGAAGGGACGGTAGCCGCTGCATGCGGATGATGTCATACATGTGCCGCTTCATTTTTAAAAGATATAAATATAAAAATATAACAGCGGATGTCTGGTGGACAGTGATTCGCCTATGTTATGAATGCTGGCGTACCATAAAGAATAAATTATGAACTGTTTAGTTTGTGCCTTCAAGTCGTTGCCCATAGGAAGACGTTACTTGGATATAACCTAACGGAATATCTTAAGAACGGCTCCAAATGACACAAAACTCATATGGGTGAGTAGAACATGAAGGAATAACGTAAAATCAAGGAACCAATGTGGAAAAAACTGCGTTCCCCTTTAAAGGACAATCATCAAGTTTCATTAGTGATCCAAGTATCAAATAATTTCTCAAAAGCTTCTGGTCTGCATCTGAATCTCAGCAAATGTGAGATTATGACAATATAATTATAAAACCAAAAAAGAAACTTAATCAATGGTTGGTAAGGGATCTTTCTCTACGAGGTCGTATTCTTCTTAGTAAGGCTGAGGGCTCTCTAGGCTAACTTATGCTGCTCAGGCTTTAGATCTTAATAAAGGCACTGAAAAGGAAATTAACAAATTCCTCTTTAACTTTGTCTGGAAGAATAGGACCCATTACATTCGATAATCTACTTTAATTAACTCAAGATAAATTGGATTCGCCTGTTTTTCGCATCTCAAACTTCTATATGGAATACTATCCCTTATCACTGTTCCTCAAAACTTGGGGGTTTAACCTTTTTCTTGGTTTGTAATTTTGATACACATAAAATTCCTATCAAACTCTCCAATTTTCACCGCCAGGCTTTTTTCTCATGGTCACTTATCTAGAAGCACAACTTTTCACCTCAGCGGTATTTCATTTGGAACAATAAGGACATCCTGTAAAAAGAAAAGATAATTGTTTTTGGATCTGTGGTTCAGTCATGGTTGATCAACTGTTCGATGACAATGGGACCTTATTGAGTTAGAAAGGGTTCCTCCCTAAATTTAACCTTCCTGCTTCTTCTGGAGAATATGCAAAGGTTTGTGGTTCTATTTCAGCTGGGATTTGCATATTATACAGACAGAGGCCAAGACTCCATTCCTCTCCTTCTCTGACTCCCATGGACTCTTCTGTTGGCAAAATATGTCTGACCTCGTCTCTTCGTAAGAACAATAAATCAATCAGATCCCTCTTTCAGAGAGAGGTGGCATCTGTTCCTGCTGTTGTTCCATATTGGAACCGAGTTGTGACAGATTTGTCCAGGAAACATACTTGGCTGTTACCCAATCACTTTCTCCTCACCAACAAGGTGAAGGAAGTCTCATTCAAACTCAGGATCTATCCCGCCAAAGACTACCTAAAGAAGTTCAAATCTGATATTTTGGTGAATTGCACTTTTTGTGATCTTCTCCCAGAATCTGTTACACATTTGTTCTGGTTGTGTCCATATTCTAAGACTTTCTGGTAACACTTTTGTAACTTTGTGGATTCAAATACAGTATTTTAAATAATTTTCTGCTTCATTGGAAAGACGTTTTATTTGGTTTTGAATTGCAAATGAAAATGTTTCCCAAACCTTTCCTTATCAATCTATTAATTATCTTGGCCAAATTTAACTTGCGTAAAATTAAATAAAAAAATAAATAAATAAATAAAACAGAATTTAATGTTTATTTAATTGAAGTTAAGCAATATTTTCATACTATTCAACTCTGTTCTCACCAGAAGGCAAAAAAAAAACAATCTTTTCCCAACCAAAAACTCTGGACAACTTAATGTTGTAGAAGAAATGTTTATTTATAGAATGTATATATATATACCCAGCAAACACGTCCATATGGGCTTCACCTGGGCTAGATGGGCTTCAGCTGGGCTTGGGCTCAGGGTGGGCTCTGTTGCTGGGACCCATGTGGGCAGCCCATCTACTGCCCACATGAGTGATGTGGGCAGTAGACGGGCTAGACCAAGCATGGGCAATAGGTGGGCTCCAGCTGGGCACGGTTTACAAATTCAAAATGGTCAAATCGACATGTTATATAACAACAGCCACTGAAAGGTCTCCTTTTTTATGCTATTTTATTTATTTATTTTTAAGAAGTAAAAGTCTTTAACCCCACACTAATCCAGCCTACTTAAATGATACATTTATTAATCATTTAAATAATTGTAATTTAAATCACTTCACAACCCCCTTTCAGTGAAGCGGCTGAAAATGTTGATCACAAAATTTTACTGAGATGACAAATCAATATGTTTCATAATAAACCGGCCCTGATCAGTATTTCATATTCTAAAAGTTTTTAATGTCTCTTCCTTTATTGTTTTCACACAGGTGAATTCTACTGTCATATTGATACACTGGAATTAATGTGAAACCAAATAATATGTGCTTTGTTATTTTAATATTTGATGTATAGCTTAATGATTTTGTACACTCTTCATTTAGTTAATTCTGTTCTAACATCACCACGCTGTGGATTAAGTAGCTTTTAAGAGCTTTTTAAAAAACATGTTTTGCTACGATGTCTTGCAAACGAAGGATGCTAACAATTTAGTATTTCATTAATTGTGGCCTTTATTAACAAACTTTAGAAGGGGAAAAATAAATTACCACAATTCTCAATTCAGTCACTAGGGGGCAGTGAACACGAAACAGGGGAACGTTTATAATCTTCACATTTTAATAATTTCACAACTAAATTAGTATCTTGAAATCACCCAAGCTAACTAAACAAATACGAAAATGGTCTGAAACAGAACTAAACCTTGGGGCGTCCAGGATCATCCAGTAGTCTTGCTAACAAAACAGTTCTATTTCAACCGGAAGTGGATTCCGACACCACGCTTAGCCGGAAGTTAACGGGGGCCGTCTTGTGCACATAGCCTATTTAACTCTGTTTCGGCGCCATTGGAGGGACGTTTTTCTTTATCTTTGCAGCGGAGACGGTATCCTTCGGACGACATACAGGTAAGAATATACTTCTACATCTAATAAATACTGTTTTTCGAAAAGTAACTATAAAGACTGCAGGAGCTAGGTTTAAATTGTCTGCTGCAGGCATAGTTTAGAGAATGCTACAGGTTTAGGACCGCAACGTGGTTGAGGGCTAGGCCGCGCCAACTGCTACCGCCATCGGCTCTGCGGCACATTCTACCGTCTTAAGGGAATCAGAGCTGGACTTTCACTATTAGACCTTAGCTGGTTGGGCTGTGTAGTGTATATTATTTTTTATTTTTTGGCAGTAGGTATGTGACTGAAAGTTAAAAGGGCCGTGAGTAGACCACGCCGCGCTCTCTGGACTTTTTGTTTCTTTCCCATAGACGTGGTAGTTTCAGTGACCCGCGCTTACTGTTTCCAAGCCTGATTATTTCATACAACTTTGAGTTGTACTTTTTTTTCTTCTCTATTTGCGCGTTGCTGTTCTTTGGGTTTGTTTCTGAAAGTGAAGTCGCTTTTTGAGTCTTAAATAAATGATGATGCAGTGCATATAACTAGCTGAAATCCCTCCACCTTATAATGCACACATTAGTCTAGTCACCGCTGTGATACAATATACTCAAAACAAATCTAGCTTCACTTAACATGGACGTAGATCTGTGATTAACCACAGAAACACATTTTCTAACCAAATCATTTGCGGTTGTTGGCTGGAGTTTGTCATCCTGTGTTTATCATAGCTGAAACCTAAAACATTTTTTTTTTCTTAGGAATCATGGAGACTTCAGAAAGAACAAAAAGGAGGAAAATATTGGCAAAAGTGAAGGAACATTTGCTTGTGCTCGAAAAGGAGTCTATGGCTTTGTTGGCAGATAATTCTGAGAAAATGGATTCCATGGACACTTCTGATGCTTGCGAGGACAATTTCTCAAGTAATCATTCAAAAGAACACAAAGGCAAATATTGGCAAATGTGGAGGAGCCTTTTCTTATGTTCGAAAAGGAGCCGACTGATTTGTTGGCAGTTAATTCTGAGAACATAGATTCCATGGACACTTTCTACGATGCTTGCGATGACAATTTATCAAGTAATCATGAAGACAGAAATTCCACTGATGTTTTTTTATGACTGTAACATTGAATCATTAGATCATATTAATGAAAATTGGGATTCTGATGATAGAGACTGTGATTTCCATGGAGATGAATATGCCGACATGGTAGATGACGACGATGTTTTAGATGGGCTTGCAGAGTGGGCCACAGAATTCAACATTTCACAAACAGCGCTCTCTGCACTTTTGAAAATCTTGAGCAGAAAGGGCCTTGATGTCCCAATGGATGCCAGAACTCTTATGTCCACTGACAGGTCATGCAAAGTGACGAATTTGGCTGGGGGATCCTACTATCACTTTGGGATTGAAAATGCTCTCATATCTGAACTAAAATCTTTAGAGCAGGCATCCCCAAACTCGGTCCTCGAGGGCTGCTGTCCTGCAGGTTTTAGGGGTTTCCCTGCTTTAGCACAGCTGATTATGATGATTGCAGTAGAGCAAAAGCCTGTTAATCAACTATCAATTAAACTCAGCTGTGCTGGAGAAGAGAAACATCTAAAACCTGCAGGACAGCGGCCCTCGAGGACCGAGTTTGGGGATGCCTCCTTTAGAGCATTTTAAAGCGACTGATACACTCACACTTCGGTTTAATATCGATGGAATACCCTTATTCCGCAGCTCTAGTGTGAGTCTGTGGCCTATTCTGGGTAGAATTAAGGAAATTCCAGAGTGTAGTGTGTTTGTAATTGGAGTGTACTCAGGTGCATCCAAACCCACAAACGTGCAAGAGTATTTACAAGAGTTCATAGAAGATTTGAAAACTATTTCTCAGAGGGGTATTGTTTACGGTGGTGTACATTTCATGATAGGAGTACCCGATGCTTTTATTTGTGATGCACCCGCTGGCGTCTTTCTTAAATGCACCAAAGGCCATACAGGCTATTATGGATGTGAGAGATGCACTCAAAAAGGCCAGCACAAGGATGGAAGGGTGTTTTTTCCTGAGGTATCAGCAGAGCTCAGGACAGATGAGCAATTTAGCAGGCAGGCCTATCAAGAGCATCAACTGTCAGTGTCCCCCTTAAATTGTCTAGGTATAGGTTTAGTTACCAGTTTTGTGTTGGATTACATGCCCCTTGTGTGTTTGGGGGCAATGCGTAGGCTCCTATTTCTTTGGTTGAAGGGGCCGCTAAAATGCAGGCAATCTGTGAAATCTTTCGTTGTCATGTCAGCTAATCTGGTTTCTCTTAGGCAATATTTACCGAGCAATTTCGCAAGTAAACCACGATCCTTGTTTGAATTCAGCACATGGAAAGCTACAGAGCTTCGTCAATTTTTGCTGTACAATGGGCCTATTGTCCTCCTCAATAATATACCTACCAGAATGTACAGAAACTTTTTACTTCTATTTATGTCTATGAGAATTCTTCTTTGTCCTGGGTTATGTTCTCCTGACAGTTGTGACTATGCAGAGGAGCTTTTGAAGCTCTTTGTAACTGATTTTGCTTCAATTTATGGCCCTGAATTTGTCAGCTATAACATCCATTCATTGATCCACCTAGCTCAGGATGCACGTAATTTTGGCCCCTTGGAAGGTGTTTCAGCTTTTCCCTTTGAGATATTTTTAGGTAAACTGAAAAAACTTGTTCGTCGACCACAAAACCCTGTCCACCAACTCGTCAGGGGCATCCATGAGAAGCAGAAAGTGGCAAGCAAAGGCAAGGCATTTACACTCCAGAGCAGAAGGTGGTGGTACTACGACCAAAGCCAACCACCAGTAGTAAACAAGAAGAAGAAGCGAAGCAGCTTAGCCGGGCATAGCAGGGAAAAAAATCAGTTGTTGTGTAGAATTGTGTCGGAATGGCGAGTGGGAAAGAACAGGAGTTGGAAGATGCGCCAGCAGCACTTTATAGGTCTGCTGTATGGGGCCGCTTTGCATTTAGAGTGACCTACGATGACGGCGCAAAGAAAGTTGTGGATAAAAGTGCAACAGTGTGCAAGCATTGTGCAACACGTTTTGTTTATGCTAACAGCAACATGACCAACATGTCATGCTAACCCCGAAATCCCTCATACTCCATCAGCAACCTCCGCTGCGCTCCAGACCGGCTGCTCAAAGCAAAGCCTACAGCCTCCACTGTGGCTCCCGTCCGCTCCGCTCTGAGTCCCTTGGAGATGGTAGAGAGCATGCGGCAGATGATTAAATTCAAAGCAGCAAAACATACGGAAATGATCCAGGGTTTCCGCGGATCATTTAAAATAATTACAATACATTATTTATTGGGGGATTTTTTCATTAATTTCATAAATTTTTATGGGATTTCGGTGTAACAATCAACAGATACCGAATCGAATCGAACCGAAAACCGTGACCACGAAACCGTGAATCGAACCGAACCGTGGATTTTGTGAACCGTTCCACCCCTATTATGCATGTATGAATTTCTATTGATGTGTACTTTTTTTTTTTAAGTATGTTGCCTTTTGCAATTGTTGATTTTAAAAATGGTGGAGGATTGGCAGTGATTCCGACCAAATGGTTTATCGGGCCTGAGGAGGATGAATGCTACTGGCCACCAGCAAGAGTTAACATTGCAAAGGTGGTCATAGACCAACAGGACCCACACTCTGACTGGGCAACCTACAAGATGACTGTCAAGAGAAAAGCAGGTACTGTAACCATCTTTCTTAATTAATGTATGATATGATGCAACAAGATGAGCTCACCATTCATTTGGTTAGAATTTGTTCTCCGAAATAAAAGTAATTAACTCTTTCTTTTGTATCTCTCGGACACCCACATTCGAGATAGCCCGTATAAAATTGGTTGAGTTTGAACAGAACACAAACGTCCCGACAGAGTCTGATTATGCGGAGAACATGGGAAGGGGGAAGCGCAAAAAGAGGTAAGGCTGTTTGGATTATGTATGCATATTGGTGTCGTCTCCCACACACACACAGTGACAGTCTATGGAAACACTGTCTGCATTATATGATTATATGCCCAACTGTCACCTGTTGTACAAAATATATTGTTTTTGTATTCTGTACCCAACTATTTTTTAAAACACTTCAATTCACTTCACTGTAACTAATGAATTATCTGATTGTGCTGGTATATTTTACAGGTCTAGGAGAGTGATTCTGTCCAGCGAGGATGAAGATGATAGCCCTACACCTCCATTACTTCCAACCTCCCTCAGGTCTGTACTGACACCTCCTCTGCCTCCATCCTCCCTCAGGTCTGTGCTGACGCCTCCTCTGCCTCCATCTACCCACATGCCTACACCTTCACTACCTCCATTCACCCACAGGTATGTACTGACACCTCCATTACCTCCATCCACCCTCAGGTCTGTACTGACACCTCCTCTGCCTCCATCAGGTCTGTGCTGACGCCTCCATTGCCATCATCCACCCACAGGCCTATACCTCCTCTGCTTCCCGCCACCCAGAGTTCCACCCCGACACCTCTACTGCCTCCATCCATCCTCACATCCCATCCTGACAAACAGTGATGCGAGCGAGAGAAACTGATTAGAATGTGTACTTTTCAATCGGCCTGTTTAATTGTCTGATTGAGGTGTCTGTGCTGACATCTCCTTTGCCTCTATCCAACTGGTCTACAATGACACTTTTTTGCTTGTACTCTTCCTTATGTCAGCCATGTCAACACACGAATCCCCGCAAATGCAAATAAGGGACAACGTCCTTTTTCACATCCTGAAAGTCCTTGAGGAAGTCAAAGAAAGAAGAGTTCATGGAAGGATGCTACAAACCATGGCACAGCGTGGCAAAAGTGGTGACACCCTTTCTGTCATCCCAGATGGTTTCCCCCTAAAGACAGTTGGGGAGGTCAAGGTAATGGAGGAAAAACTATCTGACCCAAGCTTCATGTCTGAACCGGTATGTATGTAAAGTCTATAGTGAAATTTCATTCAGTTTTATTGGGGGGGCTGGCAGTAAATCTGATCTGAAAGAAATCATCAATAAATTGAACAGTAATCAACAATTCAATTAATTGGCACTTATAGCTTTCTTAAAGCCAAAAAGTCCCAATTCTATGATTTCAGCTTCCTAAATAAGAATATTTCGGTCCTCTTTGTTGGCCATAAACCGAGTATCTCTTTGTTTTGTGGACAGAAGAAGAGATTTGAGAAGGACCAACGTATTTGAAAATGTTTTAACATTTTATTATTATAGCAACAAATCGATTAAATGTTGAAATACTTAACATTTATACATTAATCTATTTCCTGTCAGTTTACTGTCAATAAAAGCGAGCCATTAGAAGCTGCAAAAAAAAAAAAAAAAGATTTTACTTTGTACTGACTTTGTTCCCCCTTAGGTCACAGCAGTGGCAGACATTGGAGGGAGCACTATGGATGAGGCCATAGTGCTCATAGTGATGGTCTTCATCATGGACCATGACCTTTCCAGACAGTATAACTTTGTGGGCCGGAATGGAAAGCGGGAGTTCAGGACTTTAAAGCTGTTTGAAGTCATATTTGGTAAGTGCATAATGGATTATAACTGTAATATAGTAACTTTTGAGAGAAATGTATACTCATTTATTGGCTATGGTTATTTATTGGCGATGGTTATTACTGTATGACTTGAATTGGCATTATTTTTTGGCTAGAAAGCTTAATTTAATGTAATTGGGATTTTCTAAGGTGCAATAATACGCTCACCTCAAGGACATAAATGTCCCCTTAAAAGAGGTGCTCCAGAAATGTTATCGGAAAAGTAAATGTTTTCAAGATTTTCTTGCACAGATCTTCCAGTTATCTGTTCTTATGAAAAAATGTAAATTGTGTTTTTATTATCACTTGGTTTGTAATTGTTATTGGGTTATTTATTAAAGCCAGATTTTACAAAAAAATGGCATTGAATTTTTGTTGAATCTTTGTTTTTTCTTTGCTTTCTTTGGTTATAATCTGTATTATATTGTGTGTGTATTATGCATCTGATTTAATCTGTAAAACTCTTATTCCATTTGACTTAACAAAAAAAGCTTGAATAATGGCATGGCATTTTTTTTTAAATAGTGGATAGAAGCAACTCACAGTTGATTGCATCAAAGTCTTGACAAGCAGCATTCACAAAAAATAATACATAATACAATAATAAAACTAAATAAAAACCCACTCCAGAATTAAATAGCCTGTAATAATACAGGCTAGCCTGTGTAGGACATAATAAGGACCCATAATCAGCCCAGGGTCCAGTGTGGGTCCCATGTGGGAGAAAACTGGGTTGCCCGTATGGGGCCCATGTGAAACCCACCCTTAGCCCATGTGGGCTTGTATATATGTATACATAGATATGCACACATGACACTCCCCAACGCACATATTGGTCAATCTGTTTGTCTTTTCTGCTGATTGTATTTATCATTTGTTTGTTTATTTGTATGTTTTATATTTAATGGTTGACTTTAAATGAAAAAAAGGGGGAAAAAAATCGAGAGTGACCCGGATGTAGATGTAGGTGCGCATGCGCAATGAGCTGCTGGTCGGGATCGGGTAGCATTAGCAGCATTAGCTTAGCTTGTGTGTGGAGTCATTGTAGAGAGGCTGATAATCTGGGAGTGTTTGCAGTGAGAATGTCTTCAGTCCAGCTTCAAGGAGAGTTTATCACCGAGCAGTTAACTCCTGCTGAAGAAATATTCACAGAGTTTAAAGGGAGTTTGGTCAATTCGGAGGAAAAGATGGACGATCAACATCTACTGCTGGATTTCACCAGGATCCCCCAGATCATCTTACACCGGATAGGAAACACCTGATAGAAACGATTCCCTGATGATGCACACTGTGGATTTTAGCCTCATCTGATTGGAAAACTGCTTAGAGGAGATCAAAATGCTAAGCTAAAGCTATCTTCCGGTCAGCGGCCATCTTACTGCGGTCAGCTCGCTCACTTCCAGCATTGGGTTTTAATGACTGCGGTCAAGTTAGTAATTTTCTCCGGTTAAACCTCTTCTTCGCTCCGAGTTCACTGCAATCACAGAAAGCCGTCTCTACCATAGAGATAATATTAGAGTAGACCCGCATTGACTGTCACTGAGCAGACATTACGGGCGCCATCTTGGGGAGGTCATCCTGCTGCCCTAACCTGCTGCTTTAATCAGAACAGTAGAAGCATGCCTCAGCACTGCAGCGGAGTTTAGTTTAAATCAACAGACTGTTGACATCAGGGCTGGAGGGAGAACTTCATGAAGGCATCAGAGCTTTGGAAGACATTACTAAATAAACAGCAGATATACACTACATAGAATAGAAACTCCCTTTGTTGCCCCACTGTGGGGAAATAGTGGAGTTACAGCAGCAACAGATTACAGCAACACTGCTCACACTATATGGACCTTAGAAAGTTTATAAAGATAATAGATTAAGTGAACTATTATTTTGCAATTGCCCCCCTTTAAGTTAATTTGAAATTGTTAATTCTTAGTGTGTGTAATAAAATGTTTTGTATTTTTTTAAGTGTAAATTTCTTTGAACAATCATTTAAGGTGCAGTTTTTCTGCCATTTTCATGAAATGAAGTCAAGCAGACAGTGAAAGTGTTTGTGCAAATTGGGCAATGCTTAGCAGTGTTTCTCACAGGATTTTAGGAGACTGTGGTGGGAGAGTCTCTGGCCCTCGGGGGTTTTCATATGTGCACATTTTTAAGCGTGGGGTCTCCCACTTAAAGGGGAACACTGTGTTTTTTTTTTACATTGGGCCCTTGATTTCACGTTATTCCATCATGTTCTACTCACCCATATGAGTTTTGTGTCACATGGAGCCGTTCTGATGATATTCTGTTAGGTTATATCCAGGTAACGTCTTCCTATGAGCAACGGCTTGAAGGCACAAACTAAACTGTTCATCATTTATTCTTTATGGTACGCCAGCATTCAGAACATGTAGGCCAATCACTGTAATCCATCCATCCATCCATCCATCCATCCATCCATCTTCCTCCGCTTATCCGGGGTTGGGTCGCGGGGGCAGCAGCTTAAGAAGGGAGGCCCAGACTTCCCTCTCCCCAGCCACTTCTTCCAGCTCTTCAGGAGGAACCCCAATGCGTTCCCAGGCCAGCCGAGAAACATAATCTCTCCAGCGTGTCCTGGGTCTTCCCCGGGGCCTCCCCCCGGTGGGACGTGCCCGGAACACCTCACCACGGAGGTGTCCAGGAGGCATACTAAACAGATGCTCAAGCCACCTCAACTGGCTCCTCTCGACGTGGAGGAGCAGCGGCTCTACTCCGAGTCCCTCCCGGATGACCGAGCTTCTCACCCTATCTCTAAGGGAGAGCCCAGCCACCCTACGGAGGAAACCCATTTCGGCCGCTTGTATCTGCGATCTCGTTCTTTCGGTCATGACCCAGAGTTCATGACCATAGATTAGGGTAGGAACGTAGATCGACCGGTAAATCGAGAGCTTCGCTTTTTGACTCAGCTCTCTCTTCACCATGACGGACCGGTACAGCGCCCGCTTCATGGCAGACGCTGCACCAATCCGCCTGTCGATCTCCCGCTCCCTTCTTCCCTCATTCGTCAACAAGATCCCAAGATACTTAAACTCCTCCACTTGGGGCAGGACACCCCCCCTGACCCGGAGAAGGCACTCTACCCTTTTCCGGCTCAAGACCATGGCCTCGGATTTGGAGGCACTGATCCCCATCCCGGCCGCTTCACACTCAGCTGCGAACCGATCCAGCGAGAGCTGCAGATCACGACCTGATGAAGCCAATAGGACCACATCATCTGCAAAAAGCAGAGACGCAATCCTAAGGCCACCAAAACGGATCCCCTCCACACCTTGGCTGCGCCTAGAAATTCTGTCCATGAAGGTAATGAACAGAATCGGTGACAAAGGGCAGCCCTGGCGGAGTCCAACTCTCACCGGAAACGAGCCCGACTTACTGCCGGTAATGCAGACCAGACTCTGACACCGGTCATACAGGGACCTGACAGCCCGTATCAAAGGGCCCGGCACCCCATACTCCCGGAGAACCCCCCACAGGGCCCCCCGAGGGACACGGTCGAACGCCTTCTCCAAGTCCACAAAGCACATGTAGACTGGTTGGGAGAACTCCCATGCACCCTCCAGGACCCTGCTGAGGGTGTAGAGCTGGTCCAGCGTTCCACGACCAGGACGGAAACCACACTGCTCTTCCTGAATCCGAGGTTCAACTATCCGACGGACCCTCCTCTCCAGCACCCCCGAATAGACCTTGCCGGGGAGGCTTAAGAGTGTGACTCCCCTGTAATTGGAGCACACCCTCCTTTCCCCCTTTTTGAATAGGGGGACCACCACCCCAGTCTGCCAATCCAGGGGGACTGCCCCCGATGTCCATGCAATGTTGAAGAGTCGCGTCAGCCAACACAACCCTACAACATCCAGGACCTTGAGGAACTCCGGGCGGATCTCATCCACCCCCTGCCACCGAGGAGCTTTTTAACCACCTCGGCGACCTCGCCCACAGAGATTGGAGAGCCCAGACCAGAGTCCCCAGGCCCAGCTTCCTCAATGGAAGACATGTTGGTGGGATTGAGGAGGTCTTCGAAGTATTCCGCCCACCGAGCTACAACGTCCCGAGTCGAGGTCAGCAGCACACCATCCCCACTATAAACAGTGTTGGTGCTGCACTGCTTCCCCCTCCTGAGACGCCAGATGGTGGACCAGAATCTCTTCGGAGCCGTGCGGAAGTCTTTCTCCATGGCCTCTCCAAACTCCTCCCACACACCGAGTTTTTGCCTCAGCAACCCTCCGAGCCGCATGCCACTTCGCCCGCCGGTACCAATCAGCTGATTCCGGAGTCCCACTGGCCAAAAAGACCCGATAGGCCTCCTTCTTCAACCTGACAGCATCCCTCACCGGAGGTGTCCACCAATGGGTTCGAGGGTTGCCACCACGACAGGCATTGACAACCTTGCGGCCGCAGCTCAGATAAGCCGCCTCGACAATGGAGGAACGGAACATGGTCCACTCTGACTCAATGTCCCCCACCTCCCCCGGGCTGTGTTCGAAATTCTGCCGGAGATGGGAGTTAAAGCTCCGTCTAACAGGGGACTCCGCCAGACGTTCCCAGCAGACCCTCACAACACGTTTGGGCCTGCCAGGTCTGACCGGCATCCTCCCCCACCACCGGAGCCAACTCACCACCAGGTAGTGGTCAGTGGAAAGATCAGCACCTCTCTTCACCCGAGTGTTCAAGACATACGGCCGCAAATCCGATGAAACGATGACAAAGTCGATCATCGAACTGCGGCCTAGGGTGTCCTGGTGCCATCCGCCGTTATATATTTTATATTTATATATTTTAAAAACAAAGCGGAGTGTGTATGACATCATCTTCATTTTTGAACCCACTTTTTCTTTTTTCCCTTGTATCCACTAAGGAGCCTACAATCATTATCTTAGAGAGGAAAACACAATGGAGAAGTTGATTGAGTGACTGTTGCTGTGTGAATCAAATGCCGTTATTTAAGATAAAACATTTAGAATTCAGTTATTATTTTAGACCAAATAACATTTTACATTTACATCCCGCTCGCTCCCATCCTGAATATAAGCCAGGGGAGCTCACATTCAGGGCGCTGAGGGTAAACATGCTCAGACGTCCCAAGTCCCAGAAGCTCATTTCAGGGAGATGCTTGTCTCTTCCATTTGAATCCCTTGTCCTGTTTTTATTTCATGCTTTTCTGAGCCCCCATGAAAACATGCTGGCTTAACCCCAAGAATATTTCAATACGCTAATGAACTCAAAGCTCAAAGCAACGTTCAGTAAATCGGACAGGAAAATAGTATCTGCTTTTGTCTTTGTTTCAACACTTAAGTCGTAATTATGGGAAGTATTTGTTCTTGACTAGAGTTGGAAATTTCATAAGGAGGACATGAGATAATTTTTACGTACAATATTATGTATCATAGGTTGGTTCAAATGATCCGAATGCTACATTCACACTGTGAATTGAGTAGCAAAAACACGTTTGCTTCCTCCAGAGCCATGCAGGCCCCCCATACCGGCCGTGCACTGTCACTGGGAATCTCCAGCAGCAGCTGTCTCAGGCCCATTGCCTCTTGGGGGCTTTCCCCTACTCTTTTTATTTACAGTGTCCTGCTTGCTTTCACAAGTGAAGCAGTATGGCTATCGCCATAGTTCACCAAAAGATGAAAGAAAGGGGAGATAAAAGGGAGAAAACCATAAAACATCTTCAGACTGCTTCATCACCTACATAGAGATGTAAAAAGAACAGCACAACCAACGGTAAAGTAACACCTAGATACTATCGCTGGTGTATAAGTAGTATTATTTAATCTGACATGTACTCTGTGTTACCTGAAGATAAGAATATGCACTTTCTGTATGGAAGTGAATCTTTAAGAACCTGTAGTTGTTTGTGAAAGTGCACTTGTGCATGTAAAGTTTATCCAAAGGAAAAATGCTCAATAGTGGCTGTGAAGAGCCAAAGACGTGCCCCACAAGGGCACCGAGGCGAGTACCGCGGGACCCAAAGCCCCAGACGCCCAAAGGGACCCCAAGAGCAAAGGCACCCAGGAGGGGCAAACCCAGGAAATCTGACCCCCCACCGAGGGAGGAGGAGAGACGTCCCAGACGAAAACCCCCAGCTACCGCTATGCCGGGGCCCCCATGGCCCGCAGGGATGACTCCACGGGCTCCGCCGGCAGCCAGCCACCCCAAATTGGATCCAAGGCCCCAGGGGGCCCCACCTCAGCAGAGCAACCGTCAGGAATAAGCCAGTACCTGCCTGGGCATTCCCCCCATCCTGGGGGTGCAGGACGGGGGGGAATGGGCTCTGCACTCAGCAAAGACCTTATAGCCCTTCGCCTCTTGGGGATTTCCCCTACTGTTCACAGCAGCTGGAAGTAGATGTCAGTGTTTTTCAAGTATGTGATTCAAACTGCAGGCACCAGAATAATAACAGTGAACATATTTTGTCGACAGGTTTCAACATTTTAAGTTGATTTTGGCGTTAATAAACAGTTTCAGCAACGTCATATCGCTCTGCTTCAGCACCACTGTCCATCTCCCTGCAAGCTCCCAGATCAGCTTCTCTGATTGGTTGATGGGGCGCATCGAGCAGCAACTGATACATCGTTCCAACTCCAGCATCTGCTTCTGGTGAAATTTGAACATTTGAGGGAAGTTTTCAGGAGAAAAAACCGGGCGTAGAATTAGATTTTCTTTTTTTTTTAGTAAAGGCCATGTATGGCCGCACACATTGCCCTATACTGTATGCTTCACTGGGACAATTGAAGGAAGAAATAAGCTTTTCATTATTATATTTCTCCAAGAGTCCGACCAAGTTACTTAAACCCGGGCTCTCGATGACAGATAAAGGCTGGTTGTCAGGCGCTGTAAATTCCATCACTTTGTCGTTAATAGCTTTAGCTTTTTCATTCTCTGGAAAACGTTTTACAGCTTTAAAGCCTCTGAATGGAGACATCTGTCCTCCATGTTGTTGTTGTCTTAGCCTCAGCACCGCTACCTGCCACCGCAGCTGCTTCGTATTATTTCCATATTGCTTTGCCACAGTGACAATTATTCAGGTGAGCTATTAGTTTTGTTATATTAAAACCTTGCATAAGGTATGCCAAACCCCACTCTGATGCTGCTCTGCATGAATAAAATTACACCAATTAAATTAGACCAAATGAACACCAATTTCATTCAATTATTGAAAAAAGTACATACTGGGTCAATAAAGAATTCAGCCAAATCGGACAATATTTTATAGGTCCGATAAATATAATGGATCCCTAATTATTTTTATGGTTCACGTATGTACCTGATACTCCCTGCCTGCTAAGTGTTTTTCTGAGCTGTTTATATAATTAGGACACGATTTGGGAATGTAATGGGAGCGCAGACAGAGTGGATATTTCTTCTCAGTGAGATATCTCACTGAAATGAAGTGACTGACTAATCAGCTTCTTTTTCAAAGACTCTGGTCCAAAGACTAGAACTTCTGTTTTTTCTGCATTCAGAAGCAGAAAGTTAAGAGTCATCCAGGTTTTTATGTCTTCAGAAATGCCTGTATATCAATATCAAATTTAAAATCAATATAAATATGGTTTAACCATCTGACCCCTCCTTTATGCCGTCTATTAAAGTTTCCTCAATTGATCTGGTCAAATGTCTTTTTCTTTGTTTCTTCTGAGCATCTTAATTTCCGTTTCTGAGGCCATTCCTCACTATGTGCGTTCTCATGTGCTCGTGTACTCCTGAAACGTCATCATCCTCAGCCTTATTACTGTTCCAATTCAAGAGAACAGCAGACCGAGAACAGAAAAAGTCCCCAGATGTTGTTCTCATCCCTCCCTCTTTACCCAGCATGCATCAGAGCAGACTTGTCCGTTCCTGAGATTGACAGCTGTCCCAGCATGCACTGTGGCAGCAGCTTCCAGATTAGAGCTAACAGAGCTCAGGGTATTAAGTTAAATGTTCTCTTTTCTGTTGCTGTTCAATAAATGTACGTTTTTACATCATTTGAGGTGAGAATATTATACTTTAAAGCGTCACTATATGGTCCATTTAACGATTTAATGACCAATTAAAAAGAAATTCCAAAGTTAAGAGGACCGTGGCAACCAGTGAACCTTAGGCTAATGTCATCCCATCTGCAGCAGCCTTCTCTCTGATGGCGATTTATTAGTTTTATTTGGCAAAATGTTCATTTGATTTGTGTTTATCTGACTGTGCTAATTATTAATCCCCCACTAAATGAAAAGAGTAATAATTTATTATCTAGAGACTATTAACCTCTTAACATCAACCTCATTTTGGGTAATTCTCGCCATGTTTGAACTCCATCAGTTCAAACATGACTCAAAGTTGTTGTTTTTATTCTCGAAATTATAGGTCTTTTTTGAACAGCAGTAATTAAGACAGTCTTGAGAAGAAGCGGGTTTTATTGTATTATATTTGTTCTACATCATGTCAACCACAAATGCAGAAAATGTAATACCTTTAGCTATAACAGTTCCAGAGCTGTGGGGCTTTGAACTTTTGGTGTCAGCTTGGAGCTGCGTGCAATGGCTCCATCTGCTGGTAAAAATTTTACCGGTGGAATTTTATGCATTCTGAGTTATTACCCCAACTTAAGGTCCACCTGGTCGCCGGCGATGGCCTTGGTTTGGGTAAATCTCTTTTTCTTCTGCAGTGAAAGCAAGTATCCTCCTCTTGAGTGATAAGGCTGAGTTACTTTGCTCTTCTGTGATGGGAACCCAGACATGAGTTCCCAGATCTGCCTGTCCACATTGGGATACTGCATTTCCATGTCAGGGACTGAAGGTGATCACCTCATCATCCAGGCCTTCCTGCCTGTTATCAACCATACCATACCATACCAACTTTATTTATGAAGCACTTTATGCACCGGACAGGACCAAAGTGCTGTACACAATCATAAAATACAATAAAATTATAAAATAGAGAAAAAACGAGTGTAAAATACATATTAGTATACAAAAAGAATAAAACAAAGTAAAACCTCTCAAATTGTGCTAAAAGCCAAGGAAAAAAGATAAGTCTAAAGAAGGGACTTAAAAAATGCCAGAGAAGAGGCCTGTCTTATGCTCAGAGGCAGATCATTCCACAGCTTAGGAGCTGCCACAGAAAAAGTACAGTCTCCTCTGAGCTGCATTTTGTCTTTGGGACCCTCAGAAGCAACTGATCAGCTGACCTGAGGGAACGGGAGGGTGTATAAGAATGCAACAGCTCAGGCAGATAAGAAGGAGCAAGGCCATTAAGAGTTTTAAAAACAAATAAAAGAATTTTAAAATCAATCCTAAGATGTACTGGCAGCCAGTGTAAAGAAGCTAAAACAGGGGAGATGTGGTCGAATTTTCGTGTACCTGTTAAAAGACGTGCAGCAGCATTTTGAACCCTCTGAAGTTGGGAAATATACAAATCACTGACCCCTGTATAAAGTGAATTACAGTAATCCAGCCGTGTGGTCACAAATGCATGGATCACTGTTTCGAAATGATGCCTGGAAAGAATGGGTTTTACTTTGGCTAGCTGCCTTAAGTGGAAAAAGCTCGACTTTATAACGGCTCTGATGTGCGCTTCCATTTTAAGACCAGCATCCATCTTAACCCCTAAATTTGTAATTACCGGCTTAACGTACTGAGCCAAGGAGCCAAGACTGGTCACGGAATCAGCAGTGGATCTGCCAAAGATCATTACGTCCGTCTTGTCTTCATTGAGTTTTAAAAAATTTAGGGCCACCCAGGCCTTCACATCTTCAAGACATAAAAACAGAGACTGAAGAGAGGTGGAGTTTACATTCTTTAGCGGTAAGTATATCTGTGTGTCATCTGCATAGCAGTGAAAGGCAATCCCATGTTTTCTAAAAATAGAGCCGAGCAGAAGAAGGTAAAGTGAGAAAAGGAGCGGGCCTAGAACTGAGCCCTGTGGGACACCACACCACAGTGGAGCAGAGGGGGACCTATGGCCATCAAGACAGACACAAAAAGTACGTTCAGCCAAATATGATCTAAACCAATCTAGAGCTATGTGACCAACGCCCACCCACTGTTCCAGACGGGAAAGTAAAATGACATGATCAACTGTATCAAAAGCAGATGATAAATCCAACAGCACCAAAGCAACAACGTCACCTGAATCAGTTGCTAAAAGTATATCATTAAAAACTCTTAAAAGGGCTGACTCTGTGCTATGAAATGGTTTAAAACCGGACTGAAAAACCCCTAATATATTAAGTTTGTTAAGATAAGCCATTAGCTGATTACAGACTACCTTCTCAAGAATTTTTGAAATAAAAGGCAATTTAGAGAACAGCCAGAACAGTAGGATCCAAAACTGGTTTCTTAAGTAGAGGCTGCAGGACTGCATGTTTCAGAGCTTTAGGAACAGTGCCCGACGACAAGCTACTATTTAAAAGAGCAAGGACAGAAGGACCTATAGCAGAGAAAGCTTCTTTAAATAATTGGGGCGAAATAACATCATCTGGAGAACAAGTTGGCCTTAAGTGACTAACCACCTCCTGCAATAATTGCAAGTTCACACATTCAAAGCTGTGGAAAACACCAGAACAAGGCACCACAACTGAAGGATCATAAGAAGAGGGGATTAACTGGGCCCTAATAGAAGCAACTTTCTCATCAAAAAAGTGTAAGAAGTTTTCACATGCAGCAGGTGAGGACTCCATAAAGCCAGTATGTGGATCATTTAGAACAGAGTTAATAATTTTAAATAGGATAGCAGGATTCTGACTATTTGATACAAATCAAACCCGACAGGTATTTTCTTTGGCTGCCTTTTGCAATCCTTTGATAACGGCGCCAACATTCCTTTAATGTTTGGAGAGACACCTGTAATTTGTCCTTTCTCCATTTGCGTTCTGCTATGCGGCAGTCTCTCCTGGCAGCCCGAGTGACCTCATTTAACCAGGGTTCATGCTTGGATTTTGGAAATCTAATTTTTAGTGGTGCCACCAAACCCAAGACTGCTTTACTGGTAGAATAAAACCAGTTGCTGAGTTCCTCAGTGTTATTTCCCACAGCCTCTGGAATGGTACAGTTCTGATTAAAAACAGAAGAAAACTGACCAGCAGTAGTAGGGTTAAAAACACGACAGAGCCGAGCTGCAGCTCGAGTTTTAGCTTTTCCACGGGACAGCGTTGTCTCAAATAAAACAGGCATATGGTCAGAAAAGAATGAGTCACCAATTTCTAAGTTAAAGACTGGTAGACCATAAGATAAAACCAAATCAAGAGTGTGACCATGTTCATGAGTAGCACCAGTCACAGACTGCACAAAATTAAAAGAATCAATAACATTAAGAAATGACTGAGCCATAGGTGAAGTCGGACAGCAGACATGAATATTAAAATCACCAACAATGAGAACTCGGTCATATTTTGGCATAATATCGGCCAAGAAATCAGAAAAGTCATTTATAAAATTTTTGTTATACTTTGGTGGCCGATAGACTGCAGCACACAACACAGTGTGAGAGCTGCCAAGTTCAAATAGGCTCAGCTCAAAGCTACTAAACGAGGGTACAGGCAACTGCTTGCAAGTAAAACTACTTTTAAAAACAGTCACTATTCCTCCACTATAGCCCGACATCCTTGGAGAATTAAAATAGCTGCAGTTTCCTGGGACAAGTTCATTAAAAATGCTGGAGTCACCCAAGCCACGTGTCCATGATTCTGTTATTAATAAAAAATCTAATCCGTGAGAGGAAAAGAAATCCCTAATTCCGAAAGTTTTATTTGCCAGCGACCTGGCATTTACCAAACCGATCCTGACAGAAATCGGCGGATCCACGTCATCAGCCGCCGTCCGGGACTCCCGGCAGAGAGGGCGCAGGTTGCTAGGATTCACCCTGCGTCTACAGGGCCGAGAAGCGCAGGGACCACGGGACTGGAACGCTCCATCCCGGCCTCCACCGACAGGAACCAGACAAGAATCCACAGGATCCAACACACGCAATGGACAGGAAAGGCGAGGCACCAGACCACACATCGCGGAGGCAGAGAAACCGCGCCGCAGGGCAGCCTTCAATCGCACCAGCCGACCGCTGTGCCTTCCACGGCGGCGTGCCCGCTTCCAACAGAAAGGCAAAATCCAGAAACGACACAGGTGAGCTGGAATGCCCAACGGCAGGGTCGAAGTTTTTTCTGTATTATACGTCCTCAGTAACGTGTTTCCAGCTGAGGCACCAATGTCCAGCAATGTTTGGCGATCATACACAATCAGAGAGTTTACACTTGTAATAAAATTAAAACCTGACAGGAGACAGAAACAAAACAGGAGGAGAGTCAGACGGCAAGCCTCAAACACTGGCGCCATCTTTTATCACTGGAGACTATATATTATTGAGCAGAGGAATAATGAAATGTACTCTTGCAGTATTAGAGAGCTCCTTCATTGACCAAATGTTGCATCCTGAATGCACAGAGAAGCGTTATTGTGGCTTTATCCTCGTAACAGCTGTTAGACTTTGTACTGCTCCCAACAAACTCAGTTGGGAGTTTGTTGGGAGCTTTGTACTGCTCCCAACTAGTTGCTCTCTAGCCTTACATGCTTGGGTTTTCCATTGTTCATAAATGTTAGCTAACCTTTTTTCCTTTTGTGAGCCTCCTCTTCCTGATATGCAAGCATCTTTTCAGTTGGATTCCGTACACGACCAGAGCGACGGAGATGCTGTTCTTCATTTGCCTTATCCGTTGTCTGTTCAGAGTCTCTGTCTTCTGGAGGTGTTTTGACTGATTCTTCCATGTTGTATAGGTGTCACAATCCTTGACCATCACATAAGTCCCTCTGCTCTTCCTTTGATTAACAGTGTGGAGGGACTGATGAGGTGAAGCTCTTACTGTAGCGTCCCGGCTAATTGATGGTCTGACTCTTTAACTGATGATTCATATTCTTTTATTTTAGAATGGTCTTTGAAGGCAGCATATGAACTCACAGTAAGAGCTATAAGAAAATAAAAGTAGAAAAAACACAATTAAATTCCCTTTTAATCCAATAAACAACCGTTTAAACTAAGCAGACTGCAGATAAACACACAATTATTCTGAGCTATTAATAAAACAAACGAATTAGCTTAGCTATAAAAAGACCGATACAAGGCTAAAACTTGCTACAGCTAACACATGTTACATCCATGAAACAATCATCAAACTCAAACCTGACACAATATAACAAGAAAAGTAATTAAAACAAACCTTGTGCCCTGTATAGCCAGGTGCTAGTGCCTTTTATAAACTTCGGAATACCTTTACTGCAATTGACCGTCAGTTAGTAAGCGTTAAAAGAAAAACCGGAAGTGGAGGGGTCTTGCCGAGCGACTTTCGAAATAAAACGGAAATTGCCTTTTATAAATATAAAAATAATAATAATAATAATGAGCTGACATCGAGTCGCTTTTCAAAACACCAATTACACAAAAATAAAAATAACAAATTAACTGACGTGTTTGATAATAATAAAGGTAATTTACAGTACTTTTTCTGCAATGAATATTCAATATGGGGCGTTTACACGCAAAAGTGCGTCTTGTGGGAGGAGAACATGTAAATATATTAATTTAGCACTCGCAAAGTGATTTATCAAACCTGAAAGCAATTTTGCTAACGGTATCTGACTCTATATTGAACATGTTTCAAAAGAAGGTGAAAATGGTCTGTATCCGTAATTGCGCACACATGGCAGCGGTTATTGTCGCAAGAAGGAGACATCGAAATGAAGCAAGGAGACGCAGAGAACGCATTTTTTCACTCCGTGTGAATATTTTTGGAATGAACGAGGAAACGATCTTCAAAACATATCGTTTATCCAGCATTGCCATTTTGGAGCTGTTGGGGGAACTCCAAATGGATTTGGAGCCAGCCACAATGAGGACCCACGCAATACCAGATATCACAAAACTCCTTGCAACATTGCACTTTTTTGTATCTGGGTCATTCCAGCGTACGGTTGCAGCGAGAGCTGGGATCTCCCAATCCCGTTTTTCAGAATTGCTGTCCGGCGTTCTAAATGCCATGTTGCCCTGACGCCCTACCGGAGAACCTCGACCTCCCACCTGCGCCTGTGGAGCAACATGCCAATGCTGCGGGGATGCGTACGCGCAGTAATCTCATCCACAGTCACTTCTTGCGAGCCATTTGGTATGTGCATTTTTCTACAGGCCAATACACAACACCTGTTTTTTGTTTTTTTTTTACTGTGAAGTAGAAATTCAGCCACATACCACCTTAGGGGATAAAGGTTGCCAAAGTTTATATATATATATATATATATATATATATATATATATATATATACATACACACAGGTAAAAGCCAGTAAATTAGAATATTTTGAAAAACTTGATTTATTTCAGTAATTGCATTCAAAAGGTGTAACTTGTACATTATATTTATTCATTGCACACAGACTGATGCATTCAAATGTTTATTTCATTTAATTTTGATGATTTGAACTGGCAACAAATGAAAATCCAAAATTCTGTGGAATACAGTGACACCCCCACTGTAAGATTTAAATTTCTTAATGCACTAGTTTGTACAAACTACAAACTACTTTGCCACAAACCACAATACAAGCAAAAACATCATTTAAATAGGGCGTCTCCAACAGTTTTGCACCCGCCACCAGTTACGCAATCACTCTTGTTAAATCACCCGCACACCAAGGTTCAGCACCTCGCGCAAAATTCCAGTTTACGAGCGCAAATTACTGCACGCAAAATTGGATCTTTTTTACCAAGTTAAAGCAGGTTCAAACTGATCAGTAAAAATAACAGCAACATCATCAATCTAGTTTATCTTTTTAAATAAACATGTTTCATCATTTTAGGACTTCAATTTACCTGAACTACTTTTATTTTCATCTGAATTTGTCTGTTTATGGAATATATCGAACCAATAGAAACCATTCAGCTAAAACCTTCTAAGTCTCAAAAATAAAACATGCAACATCTATAACTTCTCCTTGTTGTATAGACAGCAAAATTGCTTCATCTGTAAAGAACATCATTTTGTTGCACTTTATTATGTTTATTCCCTTAATTACAGAAAAAGACATTTTGAATGTAAAACATTTTTTTAGGGTAGCCCATATAATTAACTTTCATATGTTCACATCCACATATTCACCCAGGACCTGAATATTTACCAGGTTTACAATATAACACCTTATCTGTTGTAGTTTCTATATAAACAGAGCTGTTAATTAATGGCTTTATCAAAAAAGACCATGAACCTGTTATTTTCTCACATAATCAGGTGAAGGAGTTACTAGATAGACATTTTATCACCAGTCAAACACAGAAAACGCCTCTACTGTTCATTCCTGTGACGTCTAACTGCTGTGACTTATATGAAACAGATGGGTATTTTTCCACATCAAGCATGAACAAATTTCATCCGAATACTCAAATTACCTTCTCATTTAAAGTCTCAAATCATTCAGGAGAACATCTCACCAGTGTGGATTGTCATATGTTTAGTCAAACTACTTTTTTCAGTAAACTTCTTCTTACAAATTTTACAGGAAACAGACTTCTCACCTGCATGAATTCTCATGTGTTTATTAAGTTCAGACTTAGAGGTAAAGCGTTTTCCACAGGAGAGACATTCAAATGGTCTCTCCCCTGTGTGAATTCTCGTGTGAGCGGTCAAATTACTTTTTTGAGTAAAATTCTTAAAACAAATGGTACAAGAAAAAGGTTTCTCACCTGTGTGATTTCTGACATGTGTATAGAGACTAGATTTCTGAGTGAAGCTTTTCCCACAGGACAGACATTTAAAAGGCTTCTCTCCAGTGTGAATGATCTTGTGATTATTAAGATCATACTTAGAGGCGAATTGTTTTCCACAGGAGAGACATACAAATGGTTTTTCACCTGTGTGAATTCTCATGTGTCTAGTTAAATGATTTTTTTTAGTAAAATTCTTGTTACAAATGGTACAGGAAAAAGGTTTCTCACCTGTATGAATTCTAACGTGTGTATCAAGACTAGATTTCTGAGTGAAGTTTTTTCCACAGAACAGACATTCAAAAGGTTTCTCCCCTGTGTGAGTTCTTATGTGACTATTAAGATTGCCTTTCTGAGTGAAGTTTTTTCCACAGAACAGACATTCAAAAGGCTTCTCCCCTGTGTGAGTTCTTATGTGACTATTAAGTTTGCATTTCTGAGTGAAGTTTTTTCCACAGGACAGACATTCATAACTCTTCTGACCCATATCAGTGTGAGCTATACAATTTTCTGCATTTATTTTGCCACATGTCAACCATGGGAAAGGTTCCTCTCCAATATCTTCATCCTGCTGCTGCAAAACAAGCTGCTCTTCCTGCTCACCTATGGGGAGCTCCATGGTTTCGTCTTTTGTCCAGGGATGTTCTGGTTCTTGCTGCTCTTCTTTTATCTGCAGAGCTTCTGGTTCCTCTTGGTCCAAACTGGAATTCCTCTCCTGTCCACAGAGCTGCTGATCAGAGAAATCCTCCTCTTTTCCAACATAATCCTGCAGCTGGTCTGGAAAGACAAACAGCAGAAAGACTTTCTATTGGTGGTTAAAGAAATGACACCTCACATAAAAGCATCTAACTCTTCCCTTGAGTTTGAGGAGTGAGTGGATCCTTGCAAGAAACCTGAATATATGAAGTTGATTATAATTATTAAAGAAAGTAAAGCATTTACATGGAACAGCACAGTGTAAAATGAGCGAATAATGAGACACCACAGCCTCAGCAGCGCTTCCTGATCACCTCTACCTGGAAGAGACATACCCCAGCTGAATGTGTCAGAGGTTGAGCTGATTTTAAGTGATTTTCTAATAAAATTTCTATGTTCTATCATATAAGAAGAAGCATCATGGTAAGAAAGAGAAAAACAGGTCTAAAAAATAAAGCCATCTGGAGTAGCTTCATCATTTTTGCTTAAAATGTAGCAATGGTAAGAGGGCTATGTCTTTTTCTTCCTTTATAAATTGCTTGAACCGTAAAAGGAACTCGGTACAGACTGTATTTTAGGCAGGATGTCCTGCAAACCATAAATGGCCTGCAAGGCCTGGATGACGAGGTGATCACCTTCAGTCGCTTTCATGGAAATGCAGCATCCCACTCTGGAAACGTTAAAAGAGGCAAGTTTTTGCTTATTTGGGAACTCTTGTCTGGGTTTCCCGTAACAGAACAGCAAAGTAACTGAGCCACATCACTAAAGAGGAGGAAACTTGCTTTCACTGCAGGATAAAAGGAGGGTTGACCAATAGAGGGCATAAAGCAGTAGCCTGACGTAGTCCTACTCAATTCTAGTCAGAATATGAGTCTGATGCTGCTCCATAGAGCTGTGATTATGGGGCGTGTTTCGAATGAACAAGGAAAAAAATGCCTCTGCACTCAATCGGATAGACCTACAACCAATAAGAGCAACGGAGTGCGTGACGTATGTTAAGCGAGTCATAGTTGTCAACAAAAATCAAAGCGTGCAGTTGCACACCTAGAATAAGAAGATGAGCCTTGATCGCGTTTCTCTGTTCCTCTTTTAAAATTAATTTGCTTTCGATATCTTCTAGAACAGACCTAATAGCAGAATCTACTCACCTAAACTCTCCAGTGGCAGCCATTGTTGTTGTCACCCATGCGCGCTTTGGTCACGTGGTTGATTACGTTACTGTTTGTCATCTGTGCATCATCGTATAAAGCCCGCCCTGACAATTTGATTGGATCGCCAGAGAGTGGGCGATAATACTCACGCTATTATGGAGCAGAGCCAGACCAAACTTCCTGACCTCAAACGTTGTGGGCGGGACTAAGTTCGGAATGGCACCCAGGCTAATAAAGGAGGGGGCAGATGGGTTAACTATATTTTATATTTTGCTTTAATCTTGCTGCTATCTTCACTCTGTTGGATAGTTTGCTAATAAAAGAGGATTACGCATTAGTGTATATGTAGAACGAACATTTTATTTGCCATCAATTTCCTGATAGTATTCTGTAGAAAGGAACAGCAACGCTTGTGGGTTCTATAAAATAAAAAAAGAGGTTATTAGGGATCGTCTAAATCTAAAACCAGTTAACAATCCTCCATGGAACACCGATGAGCAGTATTCCAAGAGCCATTAGGATAAGGGTAGGATCAGTCATCACTTGGGGATCATAGCAGGAGCTGACAGACCCTTGCTTGCTAGAGCCTTTATCCTGCATGTTGCAAAAAGCTGAGGCCCTAAGGAGATGGACAGTATGGTCAAAGAGTCCTACCCATCCAACCATGAAGATCTCAGGGTCCTAGAAGTGAGAAACACTTTCTAGGCCTTGAGATCCAGGAACCCAGGTGTTGTTTTACAGCCGAGGACAGGATGGAGAAGGAAATTCATGAGAAAGTAGTTGCCAAACAGTGTGCGATCACTTCCACCATAATAAACTGTTTGAAGAGTTTCAGTCTGGCTTTAGAGCTCATCATAGCACTGAAACTGCTCTGGTGAAAGTCACTAATGATATTCTCATGGCCTCAGATAATGGACTTGTATCTGTGCTCCTCCTGTTAGATCTCAGTGCTGCATTTTAAACAGCTGATCATAATATTCTTTTAGAAGCATGATTGTAGTAATTAAATGCATTGTACTTATATAGAGTTATTTCAAGTCATGAGACTTGACCAAAGCGCTTTATACTACATTCAGTCATTCACGCACACACTCAGACACTGGTGAAGGCAAACTACATTGTAGCCACAGATTTATCTGACAGATTTCAGTTTTTTCTCATTAATGATAAATCTTCTTCATGCTCCATTGTTACTGTGGAATACCACTGGCAGTGTTGGGCACGTTACTTTGAAAAAGTAATTAGTTATAGTTACTAGTTACTTCTCCCAAAAAGTAACTGAGTTACTAACTGAGTTACTCCACAATAAAAGTAACTAGTTACTAGTAAAAGTAACTATTGCGTTACTTTTGCGTTTCTCGCCCCCGTAACCCTCACCACCCAGCTCCCACCTTCTCGCAGTGTGTTTCCAAAGCCAGCTGAATAGAGTGGACGACAAAGACAAGAACCTGCAGAGAGTTTTGCATTTATTGCAACTCAATGTAAATGAGATCAGGGGGGAACGCCATGTGAAGTTTTTTAACAGGGCATTCAGATCTGGTGAGTATATGAAATTAATAACTGGGGATGTCTAATTCTGAAATCCTGTGTGTTTGGGTTGTTATAGATACTGCAACATCTATCTATCTATCTATCTATCTATCTATCTATCTATCTATCTAGATCTATACTCTGTGTGTGACATAAAATATGGATCTCCATCCCTGCCACAAAGGCCATCAAATAATGTTTAAAATAAAAAATACAGTAGGTTGAGAAGGCAGAGTATCCATCCATCCATCCATCATCCATCCATCATCCATCCATCCATCCATCCATCCATCCATCCAGATTTCTCCCTTTCATTTGATCGTTCAATCTCTCCATAGTTCTCCTGTGGCGCGAGCACAGGGCGACTGTTGCGCGCCTTTAGTGATCATGCGCGTTTCCTGTCGCTTGCGCGGGGACTCTTGTCGCCTGCGCTGTGCGGAGATGCAGAGTAAACCGTATCTGATGGGGAAACGCAGCTCGACGTAACACCGGTATTTCCATGTGGAAAACGCTGTTTTGCTGCTGGAGTCCTCCTCACTCTCCATCTCTGTGTGTGTGCTGTACGTTAACACCCACCAGCGGAAACACCCACCTACCCAACTGACAGACGGAATCTCACTATACATCAGCCATTCTCATCCTCCCCTCTCTCATGACAAGGCGCGCACCTCTGGATGACCTAAAAAATAATCTTTGATATCTCTTAAACAAAAGTAGCACAAACAATATTTTTTTCTGCACAAATCTGCACTAACGTTGCACTAACCATTCAGTCTATTTGCAGAGTTTTTTGACGTGGGTGGGGTGTCAGCTTCACGCAGCTGCGCAAGAGTCCTATCATGAAAAAAGGTTCATTGTGCGACCCGAGTAACGCGCAGTAACGGGGTGTCTGCAATGGTAACTGCGTTATAGTTACAGTCAAAGTAATTAGTTAGATTACTCGTTACTAAAACAAGGTAACGGCGTTAGTAACGCCGTTACTTTCAACGCCGTTAGTCCCATCACTGACCGCTGGGATCAGTGCCAGGACCAATTAGCTTTACTATATATTTGCTCCCAGTTATTAGAATCATTGGACAGCTTTGTTCAATCATTGGCTGTTTTTTTTTACTTATCTTCCTTTCTGCTTCTCCGATCTCCTACCGAGTCCAAAACCAGGCGGTGCAGCTTTCCGAGGACCCAGCCCACGTAGGCCAGGTCCTTCAAAGGCTTCAAAAACATTAAAGGCTGGAATTGATCAGCTGTGAAATGGAAATCAACTATCTCAGAAAAGGGAAAACTGTTTTTTCTAGACATATTATAAAGAGCAGAATCAGATTGGAAATTCATGACTGGAAACCCCCATTTAAAAAACAACTGCCTCACAAAACTATTTTCTATACTCCCAAGCTTATTTTAATTGGGAGCCCTTGTGCTCCTGATAGAGAAGCCTAGCATATAGCCCTGCTTCTGGGAGAGGAAAAAGACCAGACCAATGAATGTTATCTTTCCTGTTAGGAGGCAATAAACCACCAATATGGCAACTTTAGCCCTACAACTATCACTTTCATGGGAAATATGACAATAATGAAATCTGACCAGATAAACATGGATCTTTGATGACGACTCCTGGCTGTGACTCGACTACATAAAATGTTAGTGGGTTGTCTGTTAGGTGTTTAAAATGCAAGGTGCTGTATTCTGTTAGACAAGCTAAGCAGAATCAGCCGTGCTGCTGCGTCTTGTTTGGTCATGCAGCCCACCTGGCGTGCAGCACTGCACATTCTGTATGACCACAGATGGATCATGGCGGCAGAGGAGAAAATAACCCGGAATCATCCGGTACTCTGATCTTCCAGCTGTGCTTGTGCAGAAATTAGTCTTTGTCTGCACTTTATGCTCCACACTGATGGTTCTCTGTCAGCAGGATGTCTCTTCCTGCTCTCGCTACTCAATAAACTATGTGGCTGCTCATCCTCTGCCATGCATAAAAAATCAGTTTGACTAACAATCAGGATTTTTATAAGAAGCTCACAAGCGGTGATGCTAAACATTCTTTCATTTCTACCAAAAGGAATCGCTATATTATATCCAAAGAAAATATTTATTGCATACTGTTTATTTTGGATTAAGTCCCAGGTGAAAAGGTACATAGATCTGTGAATATTTCTTTACTCTAGTTCTTGTTTCTATCTTTTGAATACTTCAACTTTTTAGTTAACATATTGAAATTTAGGTCTGGATTGTAGAAAAAAAGATTGTTTTTTGTTCTTGGCTTTTTTTGGAGCAATGAAGATTTTATTGATTTGTGTGTTTTAAATAATTCATGGTAGATCAGGAAGGGATTGCTTTGGGATGAAACCTTATATGTTTAAAATCATTCCTTTATTGTACATTTTGTTAGCTTGTCTGTCTGTAAAACTAACCAATATGATGTGTTGAACTAGATCTGCTATTTCACAACTTTTGTGAGAGACATTTGTATAAAGTAGGGCATTAATTCATAAAAAAAGTTTACTCTAATTCTATAAATCAAAGTTTTCTGCCCAACAGCAATGATGAACTACACGGCAGCATTTTATAACCAGCTACTGTAGCATCTAGGATAGAGCTGTCAGTCTGGGAAAGAATCTGGTTATTCAGAATTGTAAAGGTTCACTTTTTAATGAATTGCAACATAAAACTGACTAAAACTAGACTTCAAAGTTTAAAGTTTTAGTCGACTAAAACCTGAAGAAAACTATCACGTATCTTTGTGAATAAAATGTGATTAAAACTAATATAGTTTTGCCCTGAAGACTAAAAGTAAGATTAAATCCAAGATGGCAAAAACAACACTGGTCTCCTGCTTCAGAACAAGCTGCTCTTCCTGCTCACCTATGGGGAGCTCCATGGTTTCCTCTTTTGTCCAGGGATGTTCTGGTTCTTTCTGCTCTTCTTTTATCTGCAGAGCTTCTGGTTCCTCTTGGTCCAAACTGGAATTCCTCTCCTGTCCACAGAGCTGCTGGTCATAGAAATCCTCCTCTTTTCCAACATAATCCTGCAGGCGGTCTGGAAAGACAAACAGCACAAAGACTTTCTATTAGTGGTTAAATAAAAAACACCTGACATAAAAGCACCAAACTCTTTCCTTGAGTTTGAGGTGCGAGTGGACCTTCCTGTACACCTATACCTGGAAGAGACGTACCCCAGCTGGATGTGTCAGAATGAGCAGCTTTTAAAAGATTTTCTAATGAAATTTCTCTCATCTAGCCTATTAAAAAGAAGCATCATTGTAATGTTGTGCCATATGCCATGATGTTTTTGGACTTTAGGAACCAGTGCCCATATTTCATCTTGATATGACGACCACGAGAGAAAATGCTATTTTGGCTCATAAACAGCTGTAAGACCTCTTAACCCAACCCCCCAACCCCACCTCACCCCCTGTTGAGGACAGTAAAGACCCATTACAGTATTTTTCTCTCTCTTTCCCATGAAGCTGCCTGGGGCCCACTTTGGAAAAAACAGCCAACATGCAGATCCAGGCAAAAGGCACAGATCTCAAGAATGATCAAGGACAAGTCATCATGGTTGACTTTTCTGAACCAAACTGCTGCAAAACAGACTTTTTGCAACACATTTCTGTTGAGTTTCAGAACGTACAGAGCTGTAATGAATGAAAATGTGTCCCAAGGATCCCTTGGTGTGAGCAACATGGACAACAAAGCCTGCCTTGCTGTTAGCCTGCCTGCTAAGCTTCTGCTGGATGAAAACTCAAGCCTCCCAAATGGACATGGACAAAAGGTTTGCAGGTCTGGCACAATTAGGGACAGAACAAACAATATGTCTTTTGATGATGTTGATCATTTCATGTGTTTACTGATGAGTAAAGAAAGGGCTAACAGGATGAACTGCATGCTATGCTGTACAGTCATGGCCAAAAGTTTTGAGAATGATTCAAATGTTAATCTTTTCAAAGTCTACTGCTTTAGTTTTTAGAACGGCAATTTGCATATACTCCAGAATGTTATAAAGAGTGATCAGCGTAACAGCAATTAATTGCAAAGTCAATATTTGCCTAGAAAATGAACTTTATCCCCCAAAACACATTTCAGCATCATTGCAGCCCTGCCTTAAAAGGAGCAGCTTTCTAAAGAAACACGTGCAGTCATCATTGCACTGCACAAAAATGGCCGAACAGGAAAGAGAATGGCAGCTAGAAAGATTGCACCTCAGTCAACAATCTATCACATCATCAAGAACTTCAAGGAGAGAGGTTCCACTGTTGCCAAAAAGGCTCCAGGGCGCCCAAGAATGACCAGCAAGCGCAGAGATCGTCTCTTAAAAGTGTTTCAGCTCCGGGATCGGGCTACTAGCGGTGCAGAGCTTGCTCAGGAATGGCAGCAGGCAGGTGTGAGTGCATCTGCACGCACTGTGAGGCAGAGATTCCTGGAGCAAGGCCTGGTCTCAATGAGGGCAGCAAAGAAGCCACTTCTCTCCAGGAAAAACATCAGGGACAGACTGATATTCTGCTAAAGGTACAGGGAGTGGACTGCTGAGGACTGGGGGAAAGTCATTTTTTCTGATCAATCCCCTTTCCCATTGTTTGGGACATCTGGAAAACAGCTTGTTGGGAGAAGACGAGGTGAGCGCTACCACCAGTCTGGTCTCATGCCAACTGCAAAGCATCCTGAAACCTGAAAGCATCCCTGCTACAGCCATATGTAATAATACAGCGCTTTAAGATCAAGGCCAGAGGAGGTTGTGGGTTTGCACCCGCCGTGGGCCGCGTCTCTTCTTTTTTATACAATAGATTTTTCAGAGTTGATCAAGATAATGTTCAAATAGAAGTATGAATAGACACACAGTTCCCTGGTACTGAGCATTTTCTGATGAGTTTACCATTTTCTCCCTCTAATTGTGTCAGTGAAGCATACAGTATTTGGGCTCATAGTGGAAACAAACTCAAAGTACTTTCAAATTGCATGAAAATTTAAAAACATTATTAATAAAAACTTTATCTGGCTGCAAATCTAATAACGCAGCTCCACTGATAGAAGGGAATATGACATCACAGGTAACTTTATGAACATGGTTACAGACCATGGCAGTGTCATAACAGCCACATGAAGCAATGAAGGATAATTAGAAATCCCAATCTAAAGTACTGTAATCCTAATTAATGGATTTAAACATCATCCCAGCTGTTGGAGTGTTTTACAGTCCATATTCTTCCAGATCCACCTGGATCCCAACTTTCAGGACTCTGCAGACTCAGATGCTTTTTTTTACAATGAGGTTTTGATCACAACACTTCAGTTTCCCACAATATTTCCCATTATTCACATCCATCAAACACGTGTTTGATAGATCTGAGGCCTGAAATGAGGACATTTATTCTGACCTGTTTGTTTACGTTTGTTTTAACTGTTTTATATTCTGCTTATTTATTTTCTTTACAGCCCTTTGATCAGCTGTGGTTGTTTTTAAGTGCTGCTGTAACTCCACTATTTCCCCACAGTGGGCCAACAAAGGGAGTTTCTATTCTATGTAGAGTATATCTGCTGTTTATTTAGTAATGTCTTCCAAAGCTCTGATGCCTTCATGAAGTTCTCCCTCCAGCCCTGATGTCAACAGTCTGTTGATTTAAACTAAACTCCGCTGCAGTGCTGAGGCATCCTTCTACTGTTCTGCTTAAAGCAGCAGGTTAGGGCAGCAGGATGACCTCCCCAAGATGGCGCCCGTAATGTCTGCGCAGAGACAGTCAATGCGGAGTCTACTCTAATATTATCTCTATGGTAGAGACGGCTTTCTGTGATTGCAGTGAACTCGGAGCGAAGAAGAGGTTTAACCGGAGACAATTACTAACTAGACCGCAGTCATTAAAACCCAATGCTGGAAGTGAGCGAGCTGACCGCAGTAAGATGGCCGCCGATCGGAAGTTAGCTTTAGCTTAGCATGTTGATCTCCTATAAGCAGTTTTCCAATCAGATGAGGCTAAAATCCACAGTGTGCATCATCAGGGAATCGTTTCTATCAGGTGTTTCCTACCTATCCGGTGTAAGATGATCTGGGGGATCCTGGTGAAATCCAGCAGTAGATGTTGATCGTCCATCTTTTCCTCCGAATTGACCAAACTCCCTTTAAACTCCGTGAATGTTTCTTCAGCAGGAGTTAACTGCTCGGTGATAAACTCTCCTTGAAGCTGGACTGAAGACATTCTCACTGCAAACACTCCCAGATTATCAGCCTCTCTACAATGACTCCACACACAAGCTAAGCTAATGCTGCTGTTCTGTCCAGTCTGGTCGCATCGAGGCCTGTTGTTCTTCTCTTTATAGCAGCTGGCAGACCAACTATAAAGGCGCATTACCGCCACCTGCTGGACTGGAGTGTCAACAGGAGGTTTACAGGAAAAACCAAACAAACTATTTTTTCTGTAACAATTTAGTATTTTTCCAAATCCAAGAATATGTGATATTTTCATTTATTTATATTAGAAATATATTCAACAATAAAGATTTCTATCTAGAGGAGAGTCGAGAGAGTATAGAGTGAAGATGCTCGTTTGGTGCATGGCACGTGTTTAAGTCGCTCATGGAGAAATGTCCAGGGCGAGGAGTAGCGAGGAAGGAGGAAGCGATTCTTGTGGGATGGAAGAAGGAAATAGTGAAAACTAAGAAGATTGGAAGAGAGTAGCGTCAAAAAATGGGAAAAAGCAGAGATGAATTGAAGGGGAGTCTAGTTCAGAACATTCATTTGATGATCAATCTAGAAATTCTACAGGAAACAAACAAAATTTTTACAAAGTCATATTAAGCTAGTTAATCAGAAAGACTCTTTTGCAGATTGGAATCTGGAAATAACACGATAGGACGCACCACTTGCCACCTGAAAGAAGGCCAGAACCTCTAGGTCCTGGCCCCATCCTTGGTGACGGGGCGTCTGCAGCCGTTCAACCAGAGCTGTTATTCTCCCCAGGGTCAGGAGGAACTGACTCATCCTAAAAAAAAAAGTCTGCTCATTTAGGGGAGGAGCCAAACTAGATGACGTCTGAAGCCTCGCTACCCGCCATACCACGTGACGGCTTTGGGAAGTGGTTCAGCTCGCCCGGAAGTTTGGCTGACATGTAAACAGCCTCAGTGTTCAGTCAAGAAGTTGGAGTTTGTAGGAGAGTTGCTGTCGACTGGATACATTGGTTGGAAAAACAACCAATCTAGTTGGTTAAAGCTAGTTTGGTTAGATTAAACAATATAATGATCAAAATCTGAGCAAGCCACTAGTTACAAATGTAATGGGTTTTAAGTAATATTGCTTTCAGGACTGTTGTTATCTTGCTAGTGCCATCAGCTGTAGGACATGGTGTCAGGTTTCTGTTAAGTTTTTCTTTAAAGTATCCAGTCTTGCTTTACGCCTCATTTGCTAGTGTTAGTGTTTAGTTTTCCTTTCTCCTTGTTTTATAGTTCTAGTAGTTTAATTATTATTTTGTTGTTATTTCCAGTCTTCCAGCTTTCTATTTGTTGCCCTCTGCCGCCCTCTTATGTTGTCCTTTTTCCTAGCTCTTTCCCTCTCTTGTTCTGTGCACACCTGCTCCCAGTTTCCTCTTTGTCTCAGTCTCCTTTAAAAAGCCTTCTCTCTTCAGTACCTCTTTGCTGGGTCCTCGTCAAACGTTCTCCAACTCCTTCTCTCTGAGCCTTCCTCCTTTGATTGTGATTCCCCTGATGTCTCCTTGGTTTCTGGTACGTTTTGACTAGTTTATATGTTTAGATTTTTGGACTTTGTTTTCTTTTTGGATAACCTGCCTCTGTTTTCTGTTAACTCAATATTAAATCCACAAGTGATTCACCTCTGCCTCCCTGCCTCTGCTTTTGGGTCAACTAACCATAGCCAAATCGTGACACGTGGTCTGCAACTCTTGAGGTTGATTGTTCAAGACCCACTTCAGACTTTTGAAAGTGGTGATAGAACCTTTTTTTTTTTTGGCTTATGTGACTAATTTGTATTGGCTTGCCCTAGTACAAATATTGATTGTGTAAGAACACTGCCAAAGTTAGATTGGTTGGTTTGACCAAAAGATTGATTTAATACATAAATTCCAACCCGATTGAAACCAAAAACTGTGTAAAAACTTTTATGTTTGAATAAATGACTAAAACCTTTCATTTTTTCTCATTATTGCCCAATTTGCACAATAACTTTCAATGTCTGCTTGAGCTTATTTCACTGAAATTGTAGAAAAACAGTTCTTTTTCTCTTCCAAGACATTTTACACATTAAAAAAAACTTACAAAAGATTTTATTGTACAGACCAATCATTAACAATTTAAAAGGAACTTAAATGGGGAAAAGAAGAAGAACAATTGCAGAAGATCTGATTATATTACTATCTGTAGTTCTGCACTCCACCTGTAGGTGGAGTGCTTATCCCAGCTGGGGTGGCAAAGGGTGCTGGTGTCTATCTCCAGCAGTCAATGGGCGAGAGGCGGGGTCCACCCTGGACAAGTCACCAGTTAATCACAGACGGCTCAATCAATGCCTTATTAGCTTTCATCTCACTATCACTAGTACTGGGTAAGAGTGTCTGTTTCATTGTTTGTTCAGTTTTAATTTCAGTCATTAATGCAAACTGGTCTTATCTGTTCAGCTTGCTTTGCTGCTCATCCAACATTTGGACTGATCTGTCCTGTTTTTTGCTGGCGGGAAGGTAAGGACTGACACGGCTAGTTAACCTGTAAATAAACCTTCACATAGCATGTTGTTACGGCTGCACTGCATGGGCAGAGTTGTGGATCTATTTATCTAGCAGTGTGGTAACTTTCCAGGTCACAGGTACGCAGCTACTGTAGGTCATAGTTTTCTTTAGCCAGTGTATTAATAATCTGCTCTATTTGTTTAGTTTCCTGCTGAAGTGTTTGATCGGCATTAATACTGGATTGACACTCGCTGCTGTTTTGCGTATCGATATGTTTTAGGAGACCTACACAAGCTTTCCCCTGCTGCCAGGAACATTGATGGCCCTACTAATGGGATACAGTGCAATATTGTAGTGTTACAGGTCACGATTTACTCGTATCGCTTTAGTTCTGTTTTCCTTTTAGGGGCTGAGGCGTCTGTGGTGGCAGTGGTGACCCCTGGTGCCAGTGTTTTTTATAGTGTGCTGTGTTGGAGCTCGCCTTTTTTTTGTTTGCTGTGTTTTTGTAGTGTCCAGGATGATCCGATTCTTCACTGGATGTTGCCCTTTTTCACACCACTTCCCCCATTGGTATGGCTCGGTGAAATTTTAGACATTTTACTATATCCAGTGTGGATAAAAAAATGAATTCACTATTTTAAACATTTAATTTCAAGTTTTTGTTGATTTAAACCTATTGAAGTCAAAACATTTTTTGTAGAGCTTTTCTGAATCTTGTCTCATTTCCAGCAGAACTTACCTGCTTCCTTATTTCCACTAAATTTTCCTGGAGTTATTCCAGGTGCCGTTGTTGGTTTCATCCACCCTGGGTTTTTTTCATATCCCTACTTGAGTATTTTTCTGAGGATTTGTTTCCTTTTACTCACTGCATCTGAACATATATTTGAATATTTTCTTTCTGATCTCCAGAGTCTCATTAATTCTATGTTGATAAAGACATGAGACACTAACAGCTGCAACGAAGCAGGAACACAAAGAATAGAATCTGTTCAGCTGGATCCCAGTTATAGAAAAACCCTGATAGAGACATGGATGAAGACAGGAGGCTGGAAAACACTGCAGATGATGGATCAGATTCTGGGAAGCAGGACATTCTCCATCTATTCCCCCTTTAGGAGGTTTTTATTTACATGTTAATTATGTTTCAACTTCTATTTTCATTTTAATGCTATTTGCATTTTTAATTCTGTTAATATCAGAGCTCTAAAAGTAATCAGCTGTTCATCAAGGACTGAGGTTCAGTTCAGTTTATATTTCATCCTGTCTGGAATTATGATTTTAGAATAAAACTAGACTGACTCAGTTTATTTAATTGCTTCTCTACCAACACAGTGAGATAAAAACGAAAAAGAACTCATTATCTGTTCCCAGAAATTAGAATAAGAGTTTTAAAAGCTATTTTATATAATTTGAAGAAAACTTATATTTCACTCTTGTACTTAAATACAATGTAGAGCCTGTACTTTTTAGTTGTACTTAAGTAAAGTAGTTCAATCAGTGCTTTTAACAGCTCTGATAGCTGATCAAGCTCTGCACTGGTGGCAGCATGATGCTGCAGCTTCCCTCTCATCAGAGAACGTTCCTGGAGCTGGTTGGACGTCCTGAAGCTTCTTTTCTGCAGCTGAACTTCTCAGCTTAAAGTTCAGTCTCACTTAGTTTCCATCTATCAGAGGTTGATGATGTTTAAACGTGGTTATAGCAGCTAGTAACAGATGACTCACCTTGGATCTGCTGCTCCAGGATCATTACTGATCAGTCCAATAATATCTTTGGACCGGTCACTCCTCATAGAAACAGCTGGGTGATGGAGACTCTGCTCTGTTCTCCTCTGTGTTCATAACTATAACTGATGTTCTCTGCAGACATGAAGTCAATCTGAGACACTCAGTCAAAAAGTGGTTCAGTCCCAGTGTTCCCAGTTAGCTGTTCTCTGGTCTGTCCTGTAGAGCAGGAAGCTGATTCTACTCTGAGTAAAGCTGATTGTTTATCTTCAATCTTCTGTAGAGATGAGAGAAACAGGAGACACTGTGGAAGCAGAGCAGGACTAAAGTGGAAGGAGAGAAGGAGAAAGTTCAACCATCTCCTCCATCAATCATACTGGGGAACTTGAGATCTCTTGCAAACAAAATGGTTGAACTCGAAGAGCTGATAAAGACTCAGCCACAGTATCAGGAATGCAGCCAGTGAGCATTTGGTGCTGAAAATACATGTTAGGTTATAAAATGCTGTAGTGAAGAACCCAAATGCAGAAGGTGGAGGGAGGAAGGCAGGAAAGAGGACAATAGAAACTACAGAAGCTGGGAAGAAGATGGTAGCAGGAAAATGGATGAAAGTAGCAACAATCTAGAAATATTATCTACACAGGGGGGTCTTCCTGTTATCCTGCCACTGTCAGCCAGGTGATCATCACATCCTGACCTTTACTGCAGTCCGATCCCGTTTTTAGAGAAACATTCGGTGACGACATAAGGAGCAACCGGTTCTGCAGGTTCTGGTCAGACGAGGCAGAACAAGTTTATCTATTCTTCATATTTCAGCACACCGATGATTCAAAGGGCTGTTTACGGTAAGAAAACACACAGGGAAAAGTAAAAAAATAAAACTGAGTTGAACTACAAGCTGAAAGTAATAATGTTTAGATGGTTCCGTCAAAGGCTGCTCTAAATCTAGAGATTTAAAGTAGCTGATGATTTGACCTCTTTTTCAGTTTCCTGGGAGTTTATTCCAGATTAGTGGAGCAGAAGAACTAAAAGCTGATTCTCCATGTTTGCTTCTGGTTCTGCAGGGTAGATTAGATCAGGTAGACCTGAGAGGTGTGGCTGTCAATCTACTAAAAAAACTAGTCTTTGATATATTTAAGAGCTCAGCCATTCAGGGATTAATAAACTAACAGAAGTATTTAAAAGTGTATTCTCTGAGATACGGGGAGCCAGTGGAAGGACATTAGAACTGAGATGGTGTTCTCCACTTTCTTAGTTCTAGTGAGGATGCAGGCAGCAGCATTCTGGTTCAGCTGAATACAATAACCTGAGATGAACTTGGTTTGAACTTGTCTGTAAAAACCTTTGTTTATGACACAAAGTCCTACTAACTGTGTGTTAGAACAATAGATGAAACCGGGGGGGGGCGGTTCTGGTTGGGTGGCCGGCGCGGGATGGGTGGGCCCTGGTCCCGGGGGGGGCTCTTGCTGGGGGTGGTCCGGTCCGTGTGCTGGGTGGGGGGCCGGGCTTGAAGCAGGAATGAGATGGGTTGGTGTGGCGGTGTCGCCGCTCCCCTCCCCCCACATCCGGATTTTAGGTTCACTTATTGGGTCATCCGATAGTCCCGGGACCAACCACCGGTGTCAACGGGTTTTTGGTCCTGGTATTATTGGATGTGAGTGTTATGTGTGAATGTGTGTCCGCGTTGTTATTTTCTTTCTTTATTATTATTATTTTATTTATTTATTTTATTTTTTTTTTCCTCTGTGGTACGAGTGGGGGCACTAGGGAGGGAAGGCATGATTGAGATGGTGTGTTTTTTTGTTTGTTTTTTTTCTCCCAGGTTGGGGTCTCAACCGCACCCTCTCCCAAATACATCTCAAGTCTCCGCTAAGTGCGGAGCCCATTCCCCCCGTCCTGCTCTCCCTCCGCTGGCTGGCGTCGGGGCTCACCGGTGCACTGGTGGAGCTCGGGGTCTGGGGGTGGATGCCCGGGGGGCTGCTGGCTCATTCCTGGCTTCCTCTCCGCTGGCCCCGGCCGGCCGGGGCTTTGCTGGGGCTCCTGTCTGGGGGTGGGGTGCCCTTGGGGCCTCGGATCCCTGGGGCCCGGGACTGGATCCACTTCGGGGTGGGGCTGGGTGTTGTTCGGGGATTTTCGGTGTCGGTGCCTTCGCTACGATGCCGGTTCCTGGGCGGTGTTTTTTCCTATGCCGGTTCTGTGGTATCGGTTCGGGGGGGAGGGGAGCTGCACGGCATGGTGGGGTGCGAGTCTTGGGTCCTGTTTTGGGCTCCGGTTTTTCCGCTCGCATTTCTCCTCTTGCATAATTATTTTAATTGTAATTATTAATTTATTAATTAATTTATTTATTTACTTATTTATTTATTTTTCTTTTTTTTCTTCTTTTTTTTGGGGGGGGTTTGGCATGTCTGTTTTCTCGGGGGCGCGGCGGGCCTGCTGGGTGGGGATCCTGCTGGCGGCGCGCCGCTGGTGTGTGGGGGTCCGAGCGGCTCCGGCGGGGGTGGTGTTGGGGGGCCGGTGTGGGCGGGCTGGCTGCGCTGATTGGGTATTCGGGTGGGTTTTCCCTCTTGGAGGCATGGCGGAGTTGCTTTGTTCCCGCTGATTGCGGCGGGTGAGGCTGCGGGGCGGGTGGGGGTTGGAGTGGCTCTGGCCGGCGCGCGTTGGGGGGCGGACGTGGCTGTGCTGCTTTGGCTTCGTCCGGTGGGGGAGCGGCGTGGTTCGCTCCGCTCTGGCTTTGTGCTGCCCCTCGGGCTGCTGGGGGGGGGGGTGGTTGCACCGGCTGCGGTCTGCTCTTCTTGCGGTTTTGCGCCGGGCGGCTTTTCTGCTCTTGGGTTGATTCTGTGCGCGGTGTGTTGCGTTGCGCGCTGTTGGCGTCAGTCTTGGTGGGGTGGGGCTGCGCTTTTGGCCGGGGGGGCGTTTTGGGGGGCTCCTGTGGCGCTAGCGGCCGGTTCGCGGCGGATGCGCATGGGCCCCGGCGGCAGGCAGGGCCGCCTGTGTGTTTTTCCTGGGTGCTGCGGTCGCGGTGGGTGTTGCGGCCGGTCGACAGGGCTTGGTGCCAGGGGGCGGGGCGGGTTTCGGTGCTCTGTGGGGCTGGGGCATTTCGGTCGGTGCCGTGGGGGGGCCGGTGTTCGGTTCCCGGCCCTACTTCAGGGTGGCCGGCTGCCGGCGGGGCCCGCGGACTCGTCCCCGCGGCTCCCCGGGGCGCCGGCATGGAGGTGGCTGGGGGGCTTCTTCGTGGCTGTCTCTCCTCCTCCCTTGGTGGGGATCTGATTTCCGGGGCTGGCCCCTCCTTGGTGCCTTCGCTTCTCGGGTCCCTTTGGGTGCCTGAAGCTTTGGGTCTCCCGGCGCTGGACTCAGTGCTCTGGGGGGTGTGCCTTTCCGGCTCTCCACAACCACTATGAGCATTTTTTCTATGGTTAAAACTTTACATGCACAAGTTCACCCTCACAAACAACTACAGGTGCTAGGCTTCAGGTACTTAGAGATTCACTTCCAAACAGAAACCCCACATTCATATCTTCAGGTAACACAGAGTACATGTCAGACTTAATAATATTACTTTAGTGATAGTTTCAAGGTGTTGCTTTATTGTATATCTCGTACCGTGTCTTTTGGTTGTGCTGTTCTTTTTTTCATCTCGTTACAGGTGATGAAGCAGACTGAAAATGTTTTGTCATTGTCTCCTTCCTATTGTTGGGATCTAGAGAAGTTCCACCTTTCTCCAGCAGAGTGCACCGTGGGTCCCCTGGGCTGGAGCCCTCCAGCACACCTGGAGCTCGTCAGCCCATTAGAGGACCTCCACTACTTAAGCAGCTGCCAGACCTTCCTTCGACGCCGCAGTGTTAGCTAAGTTTGGTTAGCGAACCTGAGCTTCTAAAATCTTGAACTTTGTCTCCGAGTTAAACCTAACTCTAACCAGCCTTGTCTTCTCGCTCCTAGGAAAACCTGTCTCTCGTGTGAAGCTCTGGGAGAGCTTAACCTAAACCAGCCTGCCTGCCCTAGAGAGCCAAACCTGAAGATCTCACTTTGGCATCCACCTGCTGCTCTCTGGATGAGAGCTAATCACTCAAGCCAAGGTCAGACAAACAGTCAGAAGTTAGACGCTGCAGCTGCTGAGCACTCTGCTAAACCAACAGTCTCTGGACCCAACCGGTTCCCTCCCTCAGAGAAGAAAGCCAGAACCAAACCAAGGTATTTTCTGAGAAAATCTGAAATCTCAACAACTTCTCAAATCCACCTGGTTAACCAAACTGTCATCTCTGCAGACGCATGAGTATCCAGCCCGGACCTGTTTCCTGAACGTTATCTAGTTTTGTACCAACCTCAAATAAACTCTGTTAAACTTTTCATCAGTCTCCTTTGTAGTGTTCTGAATGTGGGTTTAATTCAGAACCAATCATGACAGAACACTGCGGCCAAACACAAAGCCCAGCAGATCACCTCCGGAGGAGGCTTGAGGAGCAGGACGCTCAAATCCTTGGACACGCCCACACCATCCGTGAGTTACACACTAAACTAGAGCATCAGAACCAAGTCCTGCAAAATTATGCCAGCTACATGGGAGGTGCTAACGCTACGCCTGCAGTCCGTTCTGTTCCGGAACCACTTCCGCCTCTAAGGTCACCATCCGTGACGTCATTTCCTGAGTTCCGTCCAAGTCTCCCTGAAAGATTTTCAGGTAACCAAAAGGAGTGTAAATGATTTTTGTTTCAGTTTTATTTTTTGCTTTTTGAACACTCTCCTGGCAGTTTCCCAAATGATAGGAAGAAAATGTCCTTCATTCTCTCTCAGCTAACTGGTCGAGCCCTGGAATGGGGGTAGGCAAGGTTGTCTTCTGAGTCCAGTTTTCAGTGCACTTTTTCCGAATTTTTATCTGAGTTTTCTCAAGTTTTCAACCATGACTCAGATAAAACAATTGATTCCCGAGCTCTGCTAAATCTAAAACAGGGAAATTCTACTGTTGCCGAGCTCTCCATTGACTTCCGGGTTAAAGCTGCAGCCTCAGGTTGGAATGAGTGCGCACTTAAGAGTGCTTACTTTAAAGCCTTGAACGAAAATATTAAGGATGAACTCGCCACAATAGACGAACCTGCTAGTTTGGAGGATTTAATTCGTCTGACCATCAGGTTAGATAACAGACTTCGAACTAGAATTCACTCAAGGCAGAAAAATTTGAGTTTTCCTATTTCTACTCCTGCATTTAACAATGCTTCTGTTTCCCCAGAACCCAGTACCAAGCCAGGATCTAAGAGCCAGTTTCTTTCAACGCCTGTCCAGGTCTCTCATTTTTCTTCCTCAGAGGGAGCTGAGACCGAACCCATGCAAATAGGACACACCAAATTATCCCCTGAAGAGAGGCAACGAAGATTTCAGGCTAAACTGTGTTTGTATTGTGGTGAGACTGGCCCTTTTATTGCTTTTTGCCCGGCTAAATCAAAAGCCAGGGCCTGTCAGAGGATGTGAGGAGTCTGACGGGCCATCTAAGATCTGAGAAAACTCCTCACTTGTTGTTGCCTGCTACTCTGTTCTTTTCAAACCAGAATCTCACCTTGTCTGCCTTCATAGATTCTGGTTGTGAAAGAAACCTCATTGATTCAGAACTAGTTCAGCAGTTAAGGATTGAGACTGTCCCTTTAATTAAACCTCTCAGAGTTTCAGCTATCGATGGAAAGAAACTTCATCAAGTCATTCATCAGACACAACCCTTAGAACTGCATATTTCACGAAACCACCGAGAAATTATAACTTTTTTTGTTTTTCCTTCAGCCTGTTCTCCTCTGGTGCTTGGGTTCGAGTGGCTGGAACGACATAACCCCCATATCAACTGGGCTGAACGCCACATTGAATCCTGGTCCACCTCCTGTCATGAGTCTTGTCTTCGTTCTGCGGCTCCTACACTTCAGTCCCCTAGAGGTAGGGGGGAGATGGACTCTCCTGACCTTAGTTCTGTTCCCCCCGAGTATCACGATCTGGCACCAGTCTTCAGTAAGGTCAGTGCGACGTCTCTACCACCTCACAGACCATATGACTGCGCCATAGATTTACTTCCAGGAGCCCCTCTCCCCGGCAGCAGATTGTATAACATTTCCAAACCTGAACGTGAAACCATGGAGAAATACATAAATGAGTCTCTTTCTGCTGGGATAATTCGCCCATCTTCATCTCCACTCGGTGCTGTTTTTTTCTTTGTGGGCAAAATGGATGGTTCCCTGCGCCCCTGTATTGACTACAGGGGGTTGAATCAAATAACTGTCAAAAATAAATATCCCCTACCATTACTGGCATCAGCTTTTGAACCTGTACAAGGTGCTACAGTATTCACTAAGCTCGATCTGAGAAACGCCTACCATCTCCTGAGAATAAGAGAAGGGGATGAATGGAAGACTGCTTTTAAGACCCCCTTAGGACAGTTTGAGTACCTTGTCATGCCTTTTGGTCTTACGAATGCTCCTGCCTGTTTCCAAGCCTTGGTCAATGATGTCCTCAGAGATTTTTTGAACATTTTTGTTTTTGTTTACATTGATGATATTTTGATTTACTCCAAGAACCTCTCTGACCACAGAAAGCACGTTCGTTTAGTCCTTCAGAGACTTCTGGAAAATAAACTTTTTGTGAAAGCCGAGAAATGTGAATTTCACCAACAGTCTGTTACTTTTTTAGGGTTTGTGCTCGAGGGCGGGCAGGTGAAACCATCGGAAGACAAGATAAAGGCAGTTCTGGATTGGCCTACACCTGAGAACCGCAAGCAACTCCAGAGATTTCTTGGTTTCGCTAACTTTTACAGGCGGTTCATAAGAAATTACAGCCAGACAGCTCAACCTCTCACTGCTCTTACCTCTGTAAAGAAGACTTTTCAATGGACTGCTGAGGCTGAAGCAGCTTTCAATAAACTGAAGAAACTTTTTTCCAGTGCCCCCATCTTGGTCCAACCAGATCCTACAAAGCAGTTCATCCTAGAAGTGGATGCTTCAGATTCTGGTGTTGGAGCTGTGCTATCCCAGCAGTCTGATTCAGATCAGAAGACTCACCCATGTGCATTCTTTTCTCGCAGTTTATCCTCAAACGAGCAAAACTATGATGTTGGAGACCTTGAACTTTTGGCCATTAAGCTCGCCTTGGAGGAATGGAGACACTGACTAGAGGGGGCGGAACATCAGGTTCTGGTTTGGACTGACCACAGGAACCTCGCCTATATTCAATCTGCCAAGAGATTTAACCCTCGGCATTCAAGGTGGTCTCTGTTTTTCTCACGGTTTAATCTCATCATCTCCTACAGACCTGGTTCCAAGAACGTCAAGCCCGACTCTCTCTCTCGTCTGTATTCCTCTGATCAACCTGAGACACCTGAACCTGTTCTCCCAGCCTCATGCACTGTTGGAGCCGTTTCCTGGGAGATCATTGATTTAATCAACTCTGCCCTGCCTCTGAACCTGACCCAGGTAATGATCCACCTAAAAAGATGTATGTTCCATCCTCCGTCAGGTCCCGACTTATCCAGTGGATGCACGCAGATAAATTCTCGGCCCACCCTGGAGTGAATAGAACCATCGCCCTCATACAGAGACGTTTCTGGTGGCCGTCTCTGCACAAGGACGTTAAAGAATACGTCCTGGCTTGCCCCATCTGTGTCAGGAACAAGACCTCTCATCTACAACCTTCTGGCCTGCTGCATCCCCTACCTGTTCCAACCCGTCCATGGTCTCACGTCGCTGTTGATTTTGTCACCGGTCTCCCCATTTCTAAAGGTATGACCACAATCCTAACAATCGTCGATCGATTTTCCAAGGCCTGTCATCTCATCCCTCTCAGAAAGCTTCCCACTGCATTCCAGACGGCTCAGCTTCTGGTGTAGCACGTTTTTCGCCTCCATGGTATCCCTCAGGAAATCCTCTCAGATCGTGGTCCCCAGTTCATCTCTCAGGTCTGGAAAGCTTTCTGTTCTGCATTAAACTGCAAATCATCTCTCACTTCAGGGTATCATCCTAAGTCTAACGGGCAAACGGAGAGGATGAACCAGCAACTCGAGTCCACTCTCCGCTGCCTTACTTCCAACAACCCTACTGACTGGAGTCAGTACCTGACTTGGATCGAATATGCACATAACTCCCTGAGATCTGCTTCCACTGGTTTGTCTCCCTCTCAGGTGTCAATTGGTTATCAGCCTCCACTCTTCCCCGCAGACGAGAGAGAGATCTCAGTCAAATCAGTCCATCAACACATCCGCCGTTGCCAACGCATCTGGAAGGAAACAATCACCGCTCTCACCCGTGCATCCACCTCGACCAAGAGGTTTGCGGACTCAAGGAGACGTCCCGCCCCTGATTACGCTCCAGGCCAGGAGGTCTGGTTGTCAACTCGGGAAATTCCCCTTAAGGCCATGTCCAAAAAGGTTTCACCCAGATTTATCGGTCCATATAATATAGATCAGATTATCAATCCCTCTGCTGTCCACTTACACCTGCCATCCTCTCTACGCATCCATCCCACTTTCCATGTCTCATAGATCAAGCCTGTCACTACTAGCTCTTTGTGCCCGCCTTCCGACTCCCCTCCACCCGCCCTGGACATTGATGGTCATCCGGCTTACACGGTTCGCCGGATCGTGGACTCCCGTCGGCGAGGTCGCGGTCGGCAGTACCTCGTCGACTGGGAGGGTTACGGTCCGGAGGAACACACTTGGGTTCCTGGCTCATACATCCTCGATCCGTCCCTGATCGAACAGTATGAGAGTTCCCTCCCGTCCACTTCCTCGGGACCGCCAAGAGGCGGTCATTGAGGGGGTGGGGGGTACTGTTGGGATCTGGAGAAGTTCCACCTTTCTCCAGCAGAGTGCGCCGTGGGTCCTCTGGGCTGGAGCCCTCCAGCACACCTGGAGCACGTCAGCCCATTAGAGGACCTCCACTACTTAAGCAGCTGCCAGACCTTCCTTCGACGCCGCAGTGTTAGCTAAGTTTGGTTACGAACCTGAGCGTCTAAAATCTTGAACTTTGTCTCCGAGTTAAACCTAACTCTAACCAGCCTTGTCTTCTCGCTCCTAGGAAAACCTGTCTCTCGTGTGAAGCTCTGGGAGAGCTTAACCTGAACCAGCCTGCCTGCCCTAGAGAGCCAAACCTGAAGATCTCACTTTGGCATCCACCTGCTGCTCTCTGGATGAGAGCTAATCACTCAAGCCAAGGTCAGACAAACAGTCAGAAGTTAGACGCTGCAGCTGCTGAGCACTCTGCTAAACCAACAGTCTCTGGACCCAACCGGTTCCCTCCCTCAGAGAAGAAAGCCAGAACCAAACCAAGGTATTTTCTGAGAAAATCTGAAATCTCAACAACTTCTCAAATCCACCTGGTTAACCAAACTGTCATCTCTGCAGACGCATGAGTATCCAGCCCGGACCTGTTTCCTGAACGTGTTTCCGGCACTTGCCATACCGCTACACTTGTGAAAGTAAAATCTGTTGGGCTCCTTTTGGCATCAAGACAATTGTTCTTATTGCCACCTTGCCAGACAGGACACTGTAAAAAAAAAAAAAAAAAAAAAAAAAAAAAAGAACGATAGATAAAAGAGTGATTCGAGCACTAATCATGGTCAAACAGTTATGTCTGCACATACATGGAATAAATTCTAAATTCACCACAACTTCTGTTCAAAATATAAGATTTTATTAACAAAAATCATTCAGCTCCAACTCAAACATATTTCAGTTTAACACTCTCAACTAAGACTAGTAAAACTCTACTAAACTAAACTAACTACTATGTACAAAGAGGAAGGGAAGCATGGTTGAAAACCATATTGCAGTTTAAGATGGATTCTGTGTTTGAAACCAAAGTTTATCTGGAATAATTTGGGATATGATCAAATTAGGTTTTCACTAATTTAAAAGAAATTGGAATGTTTTCAGACCAATTCACAATGCAAATCCAAGAGGTGAATAAAACATTATTTGGCCAAATAATGTTTTATTGAATGATTTGCTTAATCAAGAACCAATAACCTTTAGTTAAATGATTCTTTACCCTCTTTGAAATAGCTAGCAGCGAATAGACATCAGGATTCCACTACATGACTCTTGGTCATACTTGGCAATGGAAATGTAATTGTTGGGATCTGGAGTTCTGCCACCTGTCTCCAGCAGAGAGCGCTGTGGGTCTCCTGGATTGGAGCCTCCAGTACACCTGTGGATCATCAGCCCATCAGGAGACCTCCTACATAAGCAGCGGCCAGACCTGACTTCTTCGCCGGAGTGTTGACCAGTTTTGGTTAGCAGAACCTGAGCCTCTGCCTGAACATAGAATCTCTGTCTGCTCTGGAGAGTATACTTGATTCTAACCAGCCTTTGTCTTCTCTGCTCACAGGAAAGTCTGACTGAAGCCCTTAGCTCTGGAGGAGCTAGCTTGGTAACCTGCCTGCCTGCCCTCGGAAGCCAAACCTGAAGATAATCAGTTTGGATCCTTCAGCCAGCTCTCAAGGGAGAGCTAAAACATCAAATCAAGGTCTGAACACCCCTAGCCTGAAGCTAGACGCTGCCGCTGCTGTTGTTATGCTCTCTGCTGAATCTACTGACTCTGGACCCAACCGGTTCCCCCTCTCCAAAGATCTGTCTGAACATCATCAAGGTATAAGCCTGAATCAACATCAGATAATTCATCATCGCTAATCAAACAATCCATCTCTGCAGATACTCTTTGATTCCAGTGCCGGACCAGTACCTGAATCTGCCCTTGATTATTCTGTGTTCACATCATTCAATAAACTGTTAAACTTTTTATTAGACTCCTGTGGTGTTCTGCATGTGGGTTAAGTCCCTTAGACCCATCATGACAGAACACTCCGGCCAAAATCAAAACCCAGCAGATCACCTCCGGAGGTTGATTGATGAGCAGACTGCCCAAATCCATAGACATGCGGAAACTCTACGTGAGTTAAACACTTATATGGAACATCAGAATCAAGTTTTGCAGGAATATGCCGGCTACATAAGGAATGCTAACGCCGCGCCAGCTCAACTTCCTGTCTCACAGCCACTTCCGTCTCAAAGGTCAGAACATGTTACGTCACTTCCGGAGTTCCGTCCGAGTCTCCCTGAAAGATTTTCAGGTATTCAAAGTAAATGCAAGGGATTTTTGTTCCAGTGTCGGTTGATTTTTGAACACTCTCCACTCAGTTTTTCTAATGATAAGAAAAAAATTGCCTTAATTCTCTCTCAACTCACTGGTCGAGCTTTAGAAAGGGCGGAGGCAAGATTTTCTTCTGAATCCAGCTTTTCATGTACCTTTTCTGAATTTTTAACTGAGTTCTCTCAAGTTTTCAATCAGGACTCAGACAAAACTATTGATTCCCGGGCCTTGCTCAGTTTAAAGCAGGGAAATCAGACCGTGGCGGAGTTCTCCATTGACTTCCGGGTTAAAGCCGCCGCCTCAGGCTGGAATGAGTGCGCACTTAAAAGTGCCTATTTTAAGGCTTTAAATGAAAACATCAAAGACAAACTCGCCACAATTGACGAACCAGCTAGTTTGGAAGATCTAATCAGACTAACCATCCGGTTGGATAACAGACTTCGAACTAGAAATAATTCAAGGCAAACAAACCTAACTTTTTCTGTTTCTGCTCCTGCATCTAACAATGCTTCTGTTTTTTCTGGATCCCCAGAACTCAGTACCAGACCCAGGGTTAAGAACCAATCTTCTCCAACTCCGTTTCATGCCAATCATCTTTTTTCCCCATCCACAGAAGGAGCGGAGATTGAACCCATGCAGATTGGGCATACAAGGCTTTCACACGAAGAAAGACAGCGAAGATTCAAGGGAAATCTGTGTCTGTATTGTGGTGAGCCTGGCCATTTTATTGCTACATGTCCGGCTAAGTCAAAAGCCGGGGTCCGTCAGAATATGTGAGGAGGCTGACGGACCATCTAAAAACTGAGAAATCTCCTCACTTACTGCTACCTGCAACCTTATTTGCTTCTGATCAAACTCTCACGTTGTCAGCCTTCATAGACTGAGGTTGTGAGAGAAATCTCATTGATTCTAGCCTGGTGCAGCAGTTGAGGATTGAGACAACTCCTTTGGATAAACCTCTCAGAGTTTCAGCTATCGATGGGAAGAAGCTGCATCAAGTCACTCATCAGACACGACCTTTAGAACTCCTTATTTCTGGAAACCATCGTGAGACCCTAACATTTTTTGTTTTTCCTTCAGCATGTTCTCCCCTGGTGCTTGGATTCGAGTGGTTGGAACGTCATAACCCCCATATCAACTGGTCTGAACGCCACATTTAGTCTTGGTCCACTTCCTGTCACGTCTCATGTCTCCGTTCTGCGGCTCCTGCTATTCAGTCCCCTAGAGGTAGGGGGGAGATGGACTCTCCTGACCTTTCTTCTGTTCCTCCCGAGTATCATGATTTGGCTCCAGTCTTCAGTAAGGTCAGTGCAACGTCTCTTCCACCTCACAGACCATATTACTGCGCCATTGATCTTTTACCATGAGCTCCCCTCCCCAGTAGTAGATTGTTCAGTATCTCTAAACCTGAGCGCGAAACCATGGAGAAATACATCAATGAGTCACTTGCTGCTGGTATTATTCGACCATCTTCTTCCCCTCTTGGTGCTGGTTTCTTTTTTGTGGGAAAAAAGGACGGTTCTCTCCGACCCTGTATAGACTACAGAGGATTGTATCAAATTACCGTCAAAAATAAGTATCCCCTACCATTACTAGCATCAGCTCTTGAACCTGTCCAAGGGGCGACAGTGTTCACCAAACTCTACTTAAGAAACGCATATCATGTCCTTAGAATAAGGGAAGGAGACGAATGGAAAACAGCATTTAAGACACCTATAGGCCAGTTCGAATATTTGGTCATGCCTTTCGGTCTTACTAATGCTCCTGCCTGTTTCCAAGCTCCAGTCAACGACGTCCTCAGAGACTTTCTGAATGTTTTTGTTTTTGTATACATTGATGACATCCTGATCTATTCTAAGAATCTCTCAGATCACAAGAGACATGTTCGTCTGGTTCTTCAGAGGCTTCTAGAAAACAAACTCTTCGTAAAGGCTGAAAAATGTGAATTTCACCAACCTTCTGTTACGTTTCTAGGGTTTGTGCTCGAGGGCGGGCAGGTGAAGCCATCTGAAGACAAAATAAAAGCAGTTCTGGACTGGCCAACTCCCGAAAACCGTAAGCAACTTCAAAGATTCCTGGGGTTCGCCAATTTCTACCGACGCTTCATTCGTAATTACAGCCAAACAGCTCTACCCCTCACGGCTCTGACTTCTGTAAAGAAGACCTTTTGGAGGACACCAGAAGCTGAAGCAGCATTTAAGAGTCTTAAAATTCTTTTTTCCAGTGCACCCATCCTGATTCAGCCTGACCCCTCTAAGCAATTCATCTTAGAGGTGGATGCCTCTGACTCCGGTGTAGGAGCTGTTTTGTCCCAGCAATCTGATTCAAAAAACTCACCCGTGTGCTTTTTTTTTCACGCAGACTCTCACCCGCAGAACAAAACTATGATGTTGGCGACAGAGAACTACTTGCCATCAAACTAGCCTTGGAAGAGTGGAGAAATTGGCTTGAGGGCGCCGAACATCCTGTCTTGGTTTGGACAGACCACAGAAACCTGGCCTATTTACAATCCGCTAAAATCTCTTACAGACCCGGTTCCAAAAACATCAAGCCTGATTCTCTCTCTCGTCTCTACTCCTCTGATCAACCTGAAACACCCGAGCTGATTCTCCCTGCCTCGTGCACAGTTGGAGCCGTTTCCTGGGAGATCACTGATCTCATTAACCTTGCCTTGGCCTCTGAACCTGACCCAGGTAATGGTCCTACAAATAAGACCTACGTACCATCTTCAGTTAGATCCCGTCTCATCCAGTGGATGCACGCAGCCAAATTCTCAGCCCATCCTGGTGTGAGCAGAACAATCACCCTCATCACATGACGTTTTTGGTGGCCGTCCCTTCACAAGGACGTGAAGGAGTACGTGTTGGCCTGTCCCATCTGTGCCAGAAACAAACCCACACACCAACCACCTTCTGGGCTGCTGTGTCCTCTACCTGTTCCGACTCATCCATGGTCCCACATTGCGGTGGATTTTGTTACCGTTCTTCCCGTCTCCAGAGGTATGTCTGCCATTTTAACCATTGTTGACCGATTTTCCAAGGCCTGTCATCTGGTTCCCCTCAGAAAATAAACACGTCCCTTCTGTCAGGTGTTTTCCCGCAGTCCCTAAAAACAGCAAATATCAAACCACTGCTGAAAAAGAACAGTTTAGACAAACTACTACTCCAGATCTACAGGCCCATATCAAACCTCCCCTTTATCAGTAAGATTATTGAAAAAGCAGTGTTTCAACAGTTAAACACTTTCTTAGATATGACCAGCCGCCTTGACGTGTTCCAGTCAGGTTTCCGTGCTAACCATAGTACAGAGACCGCACTTATCAAGGTGTTTAATGACATCCGTATAAATACAGACTGCGGAAGAACCACTGTGCTGGTACTATTGGACCTCAGTGCAACATTCAATACTGTAGATCACTCCATCCTGTTAGAGCGCCTGGAAAACTGGGTCGGCCTCTCTGGTACAGCTCTCAACTGGTTTAAATCATACTTAAAGCACAGGGACTTTTTTGTGTCAGTAGGCAACTTTACATCAGAGATGACAAAAATCACATGTGGGGTTCCCCAAGGGTCCATTCTGGGTCCCCTCCTATTCAATATCTACATGCTCCCTCTTGCTCAGTTAATAAAAAACAACAACATCAGCTACCATAACTATGCAGACGACACACAGCTTTACATCACCATGTCACCAGGTGACTATGAACCAATTCAAGCACTGAGGAAATGCTTAGAAGAAATCAATGCCTGGATGTGCCATAATTTTCTTCAAATGAATAAAAACAAAACTGAAGTAATAATCTTTGGACCAATAGAGGAGAGATCTAAAGTTAGCACACAGCTTCAGTCGCTTCAGCTATTAACCACTGATCAGGCCCGAAGTCTAGGTGTAGTGCTGGATTCAGACTTGAACCTCCAAAAGCATTTAAAGACAATTACAAGGTCGGCTTTCTATCACCTGAAGAACATTTCCAGGATTAAAGGACTAATGTCTCAGCATGATCTGGAAAAACTAATCCATGCGTTTATTTTTAGTCGAATTGATTACTGCAACGGTGTCTTCACAGGTCGTCCTAAAAAGTGGATCAGACAGCTGCAGCTGATCCAGAATGCTGCTGCCCGTGTCCTCACTAAGACTAAGAAAGTAAAGCACATCACCCCAGTTCTACAGTCCTTACACTGGCTCCCTGTATCTCAGAGAATAGACTTTAAAATACTTCTGTTAGTCTATAAATCTCTGAATGGCTTAGCACCTAAATACATCACAGACTTGCTATCAGTGTATCAATCCTCCAGACCACTCAGGTCTTCTGGCTCCAGCCTGCTCTGCATACCTAGAACCAGAACTAAACATGGAGAAGCAGCATTTAGTTCCTATGCTCCACTTATCTGGAACAAACTTCCAGAAAATTGTAAAAGTGCGGAAAGCCTGAGTTCCTTTAAATCAAGACTAAAAACACATTTGTTTAGGATTGCCTTTGACTATTCTAGTTAAACAGTTCAACAAAAACGTGTTTTCTTTAATCCAACTGTTTTTAATATCCTTTTTTTTGTTTCTGAATTTTTTATTTTATTTTATTTATTTTTTTATCTTTTCCTACTTGCTTTGATTCTGTTTTATCTTCCTGTATTTTAATCATGTAAAGCACTTTGCATTGTCTTTGTACTGAATTGTGCTATACAAATAAATTTGCCTTGCCTTGCCTCAGAAAATTACCCACTGCATTCCAGACCGCCCAGCTCCTTGTGAAACATGTCTTCCGTCTTCACGGCATACCTCAGGAAATACTTTCTGACCGAGGTCCCCAGTTCATCTCTCAGGTCTGGAAAGCTTTTTGCTCTGCTCTCAACTGTAAAGTCTCTCTCACCTCAGGCTATCATCCGCAGACCAATGGGCAAACGGAGAGGATGAACCAAGAGCTCGAGTCCACTCTCCGTTGCCTCTATTCTAACAACCCGACTGACTGGAGTCAGTTTCTGGCTTGGGTTGAGTACGCCCATAACTCGCAAAGATCTGCTGCAACCGGTCTGTCTCCCTTCCAAGTTTCCATTGGGTACCAACCTCCACTTTTTCTGGCAGACGAGAGAGAGATCACAGTCAGGTCCGTTCACCATCACATCCGCCGTTGCCACAAGACCTGGAACGAGACCATCACTGCCCTCAACCGCACCTCCGCCATCAATAAAAGATCTGCGGATTCTAAACGACATCCTGCTCCTAATTACAACCCTGGACAAGAGGTATGGCTGTTTCCCCGAGATATCCCTCTTAAGTAAATTTCTAGGAAGCTCTCTCCAAGGTTCATCGGCCCGTACAAAATAGCCCAGGTTGTTAGCCCATCTGCCGTTCGCCTGCACCTGCCATCATCTCTCCAGATACACCCCACTTTCCATGTCTCTCAGGTTAACCCTGTCCTCACCAGTTCCTTGTGCCCACCATCCGACTCCCCTCCACCCACCCGGGACATTGACGGCCACCCGGCCTTCACTGTTTTCCCCGGATCGTGGACTCCCGTCGGCGGGGTCGCAGTTGGCAGTACCTCATCGACTGGGAGGGCTACGGTCCGGAGGACCGCACGTGGGTCCCTGGTTCGTTCATCCTCGACCCTTCACTGATCGAGGATTACGAGAAGTCCCTTCCGTCTACCTCCTCTGGACCGCCAAGAGGCGGTCGTTGAGACCCATCATGACAGTAATGAGCATTTTAGAAACACATGAACACTAATGTTATATCAGTGTTTAAATCCTTAGTGAATAAAGCTTGTCTAAGCTTCAGCAACAGCTCAACACATATTCCTGTAGCATAGCGTAGCATGCAGTCCATTCTTTAGCATCAATTAGCGTTGTCTTTACTCAGCAGTAAACACACGATATGATTAGCATCATCAAAAGACACATTGCTTGTTCTGTCCCTAATCATGCCAGACCTGCAAACCTTTTTCCATGTCCGTTTGGAAAGCTTGAGTTTCATCCAGTTTTGCAGCTCTGCAGTCAGGGACTCTTTGTCTCAGTCTCACAGCAGGGGTTCCCAGGGCATGGTCCTCATCCAGTTTGGCTCTGTAAGTTCTGAAACTCAAGAGAAATGTGTTGCAAAAGTTCTGTTTGCAGCAGTTTGGTTCTGAAGGGTTCGACTTATCCTCGATGGTTCTGGGGATCTGGTTCCCCTGGGGCCCGCATCTCCACTGTGGGCCCCAGTGGGCCCCAGCTTTGAGCGCAGGAGCAGAAGCAGGCTGGATCAGAAGAGAGCAAAAAGAGAGAAAGAGGCAGAATCCTGTGTGCTCTGTGGTTTTCTCTGTCCCCACAGAGGGGGGGTGGTGGTTGGTCACACCTCTGTGACTTCCATGTGACTGCTTTGGCTGAAAAAGGGGGGCTGCAGAAGTCCCCCAGCTGTTATTCACCAAAGCTGCGTTTTCTTCGTTTTCTTCTATGGTCATCCTATCAGGATGAAATATGGACACTGCTTCCCGCTGTCCAAAAGGTATGATCATGGCACATGGCATAACAGACCCACAGTGGAAGCCTGTGGGATTTAAACGGAGTGCAAAAGCTCTGCTCTGAGCACCACACACAAACACAAAAAACAGTTTTTTTCACACAATTACAGAGAGAAGTGATCATATTCTTAATAAAGAAAACAAAATATTTCATGCAACAAGTAGAAGTATGTTTTTGGCCCAATCTCTTTATCTCTGACCTTAATGAAGGCGGTGAGGCCTGCAGAGCATTAGATGTTCTGGGTTCTTCCAAGACCTCCTGGATTAGCTCTCTGAACACTGAACACATGAGCTTCTGCCCCTTCATCACACAGAAAGCAACTTTTAAAGGCAATCCATGTCAATGAAATGTCCACATCTGGAAGGATTCCCAAACAGCTGCTCTGTCAACCTGAACTGGATGATGGTCAACAAAACACAGCATTGCTGCTCTGCTCTACAGGGCACCTTACCACGGCTGCAGGGGGATTTGAGCAATGTCTCTGGGTCAGTCTGAATGTTTTCATATCAGCAAACGGGCAAATAAGCAATAAGATATCAATCAAGATACTAAAGCCTCGATTGATCAGTCAATGTAGTAATTAAAGTCTAAAAACGGTTCTATAAAATTTGGAAGGATCCAAAATATATAAACATCTATACCTAGTAATGATGTCAAAATGAAAGGATTGTGCTCCAATCAAAATAATAGTTTGAAGCCTCATCAAAAAGGAGCTCAGGTGTTGCCAGATCCTAGTAGATCCCTTACAGAACGGAAAAATGGCTGCTTCTAGATGCTGCATTTCTCAGATTCAAGCACTATGAAAACAATGAGGATGAACATCAGGCAAGTGTCTGGAGGTTGATGACGACTTCAGGAAGCAAAGGACCAAAGAGGCTTTCCAGAGGTTGCTGCTATCCAGAGGTTGCTGCTTTCCTTCTCAGCAAGTGAGTTAAATGCTGCATTGTCAGACCCGGCAACCAGCTGTTAAACATGTGTCTGTCTCCTTTAAGTTGGGAATCTCATTAAAATCTGAATCAAACTTTTGGTAAAATCCTGCCTGAAAATGTAAATCTTTAAAACCGAAAGATATTCCATTGATTTCTCGCTGCATTGTTCATTTTATTAAAGTTCTTCTTTGTTGTAAAGGAAAGCCTCCTTAGATTATATTTTCATATTTGATGCTGTAGTTACAGCAGCAGAGTTTAGTCAGTACCTACCTCTGGGTTTTAGAGTTGAAGGCACAGTCAAAGATGGTGATTCTAGTCCAGCTTTAAGAAAACCATCAGTTGTTATGGTGACTGTGGTTTAAACTGATATTTTAAGGCAGTTTGTTGAGTTTCTGTTACATTTCTCAGTATGGTTTTACTCTATAGCTGATTATTTAACTCCTTTTTTCAAGGGAAGAAAAGGTGGTCAGTAAAATGTGATTTTTATCTGCAGAGCTTTCTAATTGTAATTCATGTTAATAAAATTGTCTCATGACTCCCTGTGCTTCTTTTTTGTGCTGAATCATGTCTTTTTGTAAATGTTTGACCAAAGGAAACATTATATTGAACAGTTTCTAATTGAAAATTATCGTTATCTGATGTGTGTAATTTTACATTTTTATTTTCACAGTTTGTAACGCTAAAGCTACATATTTCCTTGTATTTTAATTAGATTATTTGCAAAGGATCCAATCGCACTGCAGATTTGTAAAATGGTAGGAAATGTTAAATCGCTTTAAATTCTACACAAACCAATATAAGTGCCTGAAATGTATATTTCCCCCCCTTTATTGTAGGACCAGAAAAACATCTAAACATTTCACACTTTTCTCTCTCATTAAAATGTCAGTTTGGTTTTACATATTTAGGCTAAAACTAAAAGCATTCAGAAACATAATCTGACTTCCTTGTTTTTCGTGTTGAGTTTTTCTAGAATGTTCTCTAACAAACCTCAAAGGCCTTGACACAACAGGTGGAGGTTAACTCTGAAAGCAACCGGTTGCACTGGGCTTTATTTAGGTGCATCGGTGTAAAGAAAACAAACATGGCAATTTGCTTTCTGAAAACTGTCCCTTTTCTCCATAATAAAGAGTTTATGTTATGATGATCCATTTCATGAAATCCAAACTAAATATTAGAACGGTACATAAATACCTGCACACTCATGGGAAGTTCAACAACAGATTTTATTACCTTTTTTATTTGATCAGGACTCAGGATCTGTGGCGGATACAGGCGAGACCGCGCGCAACCATTCATTTTTAGACAGAGCACCTCGCCTCTTCAGCCAGGACGACCATTCCCTTTAACTGTCATGGTGGGATTTTGGTTCCTAACCCACATGCAGAACACAACGGAGTCAGAATAAAAGTTCAACAATTTATTTAAGATTTGCACAAGGTTGGGTAACAGAAACTGGAATCAGATGAGAAGGACAAGATTAATTGACTGATCCGGGACTGGTCACACAAGGCTCTCTGCAGAGAGGGACAGTTAGGTTAGCCAGGCTGCTAATGATCTTGTAGCTTGAGAGAATGTGCTAATTAGTGATGGGTTGATGAGGCGTCATGAAACGTTTCGACACATTACCAAACTGTATTGATACTGCGTCGATACTGTGTCACTGAATACTGACACCTGCTGGACATTAAAAATCCCTACAGGCAACCTAGTTGACAGAGTTAACTGACACTGATTTGATGACCTATTATATACACTAATATGATGCAATTCATTGTATGATGCATTGTATTATTATTAAAACATATTGGATATTTTAGACACAGTCAATGAATAATGAGAACCTGCATCATAATGTAATAATCTCTAAGTAAACATGTAGTAAATGAAGATGCTTGTTCACTGGTATTTCTTTTAAAATTTTTTATTCAAAAAAATAAGTTGTTGCAACGTTTTGAAATTCAGTCTGTTGCGCTTTTTTGATATTAGTTCTCCAGCTGTGGAAAACACCCGCTCACACGGCACAGATGAAGCTGGAGTGCACAAAAATTTTAAGGCCAGGCGGAAGAGGTTTGGATAAACCGTCCTTTGGTTTTTCCAATATACAAGAGGATCCTGGGACCTCGCAATATTGCCCTCTGCCATGTATCTCTGCACCTCAAGGATGGCATCAGCTGTGGCACTTTTGGTCTGCCTCCCCACTTCGAGATCAAAATGTTCCCAAAGGTCATCAATTTTAGGAACTGGAATATTACTGAGGCAAACTTGAACTAAATTGATCAATGTTTTTGGGATATATTTTATAATTTCTCCATATTCCTGGGATGAGAATTAGGCGTTATATTTATTATTTAAATCATCCAGTGCCCATAACTCTCCATCTCTTCTCACTGCTGTTCTGGGTGTTAATAACATTTTGGAGGAGCTTCAACAGCAGAACCGTATCAGATTTATAATCCCACTGCAGAGATATTAGAATCCGGTCCTGAGGCCGATGTGTTCCTGTCATCAATTTATGATTCATAACTTCCAGCTCTTACCTTGTTTACCTCCTCTGCCAGCCGGGTGTTGAGCGATCATGGTAAAAACATTCTCATTTTGACTGTAAGACTCCACAGAAAAATAATATCCGGTCCTATTTCCCATTAAATGAACTCATGTGTCAAAATAATCCACCAAAGTTTATTTTTAGCAATAAAATTAAGAATCAAGGGGTGAAAACACACAGTCCATCTCTCTGTTGACGCTGGTCCGCCATTTTAGGTCATCTAAGTAGCGTAGACTTGTTTACCAATCGGTCTGCTATCAACATCAATCAAACCTTTCACCCTACGTTGTCTTGTCATCACCCTAAGTGTTGGGATCCTGAGGCTTGCCCACCAGAGGGCGCCGAGGATCCCTTCCTGATTGTTTTTACTTCTGTGGGGATGTGGGGTGCTGTCTACCTTCCTCCACCAGAGGGCGTACTGGATCTCCTGAAGCTGGAGCTGACTTCACCAGCTGCTTTTCATCTGCTCATCAGGGGACAAGTACTTAAGTGGGCTGTGGACAACACCCCGGCGCCAGAGTGTTTTGCCAGTTATGGTAAGCAGTTCTGAGCCAATCTGCCTGCCTGAATCTTGACTCCCTGATTACCTGAACCTAACTTGTTCTTGTCCTCTCTGCTTCTAGGAAGAACCTGTCAGAAATCTGATACTCAGGAAGAGCTTCTCTGTTTGAAACCAGTCTGCCTGATTATTGAAGAACCCTGGAGATCAGAAACTCAGGAAGAGTTTCTCTGTTTGAAACCAGTCTGTCTGATCACAGGAGAACCCTGGAGAATCAAACCTGTCAGCCCTCAGCCTGCCGTCAGTCTCTGGACCCTCCAGGTTTCCCCCTCTGCCGCTCTGCCCAAACCTCTGAACAGGTACACACCTGCGCTCAATCTACCAGCAAGATTACCCGGCTTCTGCTAATCATTCTGTCCTCCTCTGCAGTGAGAATCAGTCGAGACCAGTCCTGGACCAGATAATTCCCTGAACCAGTTCTATATTCAACCTGTGTGTTTAAATAAACTTTTGAACTTCTTCCCTGTCTCCGGTTGTGTTCTGCATGTGGGCTAGCAACCAAAACCCAAACATGACACTAAGGTGTTCAATCAGTTCCATCGTTCAGGTTTAAACCATTAAAGCTGAAACTCTGAAACAAACATCAACAGCAGCTGAGGTTCAGGGTAGAATCTGGACGGTTCCAGGTGGTTCTTCATCAAACAGGAAGCTCCAGGTTTTAGAACTAGAATCACCAGAACTACCAGAACATCCTGACCCAACATGTGGCCTGCCTCCTCTGAGCCCAGACTGCCCCCTGCTGGTGTTCTGATGGATGAGGAAGATGAAGAAGATGTTCTGATGAAAAATTATTTATTGATAAACAGCAAACCTTTAGATTTGATCAGGATATCTATCCTGGTTCTGATCTAGTTACTGATGGGAGGAGATGCTGTCTCAGTCAGCATTTAATGATCCTCAGGATGTTGTCCAAACTCTTCCTCAAACCTCTTCCTCTGTTCTCATCGAGTCAGCTCCCCCTAACTTCAGCTTTATGAGCGAGAATAGAGTGAATAAGAAAAGAGGTGGAGTCGCTATTTTTTTTAACGACTCATTTCACTGTATGCAAATATGTTATGGAAATTTTGCTTCTTTTGAATATGTGGCTTTTCAGTTAAGATCGTCCCCTAAAGCTATATTTCTAAAGATCTACAGGCCACCTAAATACTGTGCAACCTTTATCGATGACTTCACTGAACTGCTATCAATAATCTGCATTAACTTTGATTGTGTAATCATTGTGGGTGATTTTAACATTCATGTTGACAACCCCCAGGACAGGGGGACCAAAGAACTGTGTGTTTTTGAGAACTATGGACTGACACAGCATGTGACAGAGCCCAGGCACATAAGGGGCACACTCTAGACCTGAGAGTCTCCAAGGGTCTGAACATTTCCAAGGTTGTGGTGACTGACGTTGCTCTGTCTGATCATTCCTGTGTTTTCTTTAACGGCTCTATCTCTCTGCCCAAAATGTCCAAACAAAGACAATTAGAAAACGGTTTATCACTGAAAACACCACTGAAGCTTTTATTCAGTTTTTTTTCCTACACCCCCGCCCTTTCAGGGCTATCAGTCACTGAGCTTGTAGATTTTTTCAACTCTAAAATGTTATCGATGCCATTGCTCCCACTAGGGTCAAAGTTGTCTCTGGTAAGAAAAGGTCTCCATGGAGAAATGTCCCACTGGTGAGAACGGAAAAAAGAGAGTGTCGAAAAGCTGAACGAAGGTGGCGAAAAACAAATCTCCTGGTCCATTACAACACCTATAAAGAGAGACTTCGCATTTATAATTTGGAACTGAGGAATGCAAGGCGGTCCTTCTTCTCTGATATTATCTCTAGAAACAATAATAATTCACCTGCTCTTTTTGCTACTGTTGATAGGTTAACCAACCCTCCAGTACCAGTAGCTCTTGAACTTTTATCTACCAAGGCCTGCAATGATTTTGCCTCCTTCTTCAAAGAAAAAATTCAGAAGATTAGACAAAAAGTCAGTGCCTCCATATCAAGTACAGGATATGTGTTGCCACAGTTTTCAAGCAAAACTAGTTCCAATATGACAGAATTTCATGTGATCAACCATAAAAACCTGGAAGACATAATACAACATCTGAACAACTCCTCCTGTTGCCTTGATATTCTACCAACGGGTGTTTTCAAAAATGTCTCAAATTGTTTAGCTTCTGATCTTCTACAGATTGTGAACCTGTCTCTTCTTTCTGGTATCTTTCCACAGGCCCTGAAAACTGCAGTAATCAAGCCACTCTTAAAAAAGAACAATCTAGACACATCCCTAATGAGCAACTATAGGCAGATTTCAAACCTTCCATTTTTAAGTAAAATCATTGAAAAGGCAGTTTTTTAACAACTAAACTATTTCTTGTCACTAAACAACAGTTTTGATACATTTAAGTCGGGTTTCCAACCACACCACAGTACTGAGACGGCTCTCGTTAAGGTCTTTGATGACATCCACCTTAACACAGATAATGGCAAAATTTCAGTCTTGGTATTAATAGACCAATTGGAAAACTGGGTTGGGCTCTCTGGCTCAGTCCTAAACTGGTTTAAATCCTACTTACAGGATAGGGATTACTTTGTGTCAATAGGTAATTACACATCTGAGCGTACAAAAATGGATGTGGAGTTCCCCAAGGCTCCATTCTGGGGCCTCTTCTGTTTAACATCTACATACTTCCACTGTCTCAGATTATGGAGAACAACAAAATAAGTTACCATAGTCATGCGGACGACACACAAATTTATATAACCTTATCGCCAGGGGACTTTAGTCCAATACAAAAACTGACTAAGTGCACAGAACAAATTAATGCCTGGATGTGCCAGAACTTTCTGAAATTAAATGAGGGAAAAACTGAGGTGGTTGTTTTTGGAGCAAAAGAGGAACGCTTGAAAGTCTGCGCTCAGCTTCAAACAACAATGTTAAAAACAACAGACAAAGCCAGAAATCTTGGTGTAATCATGGACTCTGACCTGAATTTTAACAGCCACATTAAGACAATTACAAAATCAGCCTATTATCACCTTAAGAATATATCAAGGGTTAAATGACTTATGTGTCAACAGGACTTGGAAAAACTTGTCCATGCTTTCATCTTCAGTAGGCTTGACTACTGTAACGGGGTCGTTACTGGTCTCCCAAAACATTCAGACAGCTGCAGCTGATTCAGAACGCTGCTGCTCGAGTCCTCACAAAGACCAAGAGACTGGATCACATCACTCCAGTTCTGAAGTCCTTACATTGGCTTCCTGTGTCTCAAAGAATTGATTTCAAAGTACTTCTGCTAGTTTATAAATCATTAAACAGTTTAGGGCCTAAATACATTTCTGACCTGCTAGTACACTGTGACCCCCCCAGACATCTAAGGTCATCTGAGACAGGTCTACTTTCTGTTCCTAGGGTCAGAACTAAACAGGGGGAAGTGTAACATAGTTAATATGTTATAGAATTCCACTTGTCAGCATTCCCAAGTTTGGGTTCATCGCTTATGGGTGAAACAGCACCCCCTTCTGGTGGTTGGTCATGTTAAGTATAGTGAACTCGGACATCTCGTTGCCAGTTCATGAGTGACGGGCGCGAGGTAGGTTCACTGAGCTTAACATTCCAGAAAAATTGTGTTAGCTTGATGCTAACATGTAATACTGTTCCTTGTAAGGTGCTGTACCGGCTGTGATGAGCCTGATCGCTGATTGTTATTATTCTGTTCTGCACAGGTACATATTATTTTATTTCTCTGTATTTCTGTTTAATATTAATTTATTTAAAACGGCTGTTGGCCAGTTCATGAGTGACGGGCGCGAGGTGCTGTACCGGCTGTGATGAGCCTGATCGCTGATTGTTATTATTCTGTTCTGCACAGATAAACATTTCAACTCACCCTGTCTCCTGGCCGTCATTAACACAACGCAGAATCGAACCACACTATACAAAAGCGGTTACCGAGGTTACATTGGTGCCGTGACTCGTTCTTCAACTGCAACAGCATGGGCGGGGCCGTCTACGTCCTGGAAATCGGGCTGCATCTACTTCCTGGTGCATCGGTGGATCGTGGGTGGCACGTCAGTCCCGTTTATCAGACACGGTTCTCTGTATGGACTCCTGGCAGTGTAGCAGTGGTCAGTTTTTTTTTTCTCTCTTCCCTCTCTTTCTGTGATCTCTCTGTGAAGGAGGGGCGCTTTAAAAAAAAAAAAAAAAAAAAAAATTAGTTTGAATGTTTTTACAGCTTTTTCTGTCGGGTTTCACTTGTTGATTTGTTAAAGGTGCACTTTCGCCACTGTGTTTAATCTGTAAGTGCTAGAAAAGAAAAAAAAAACATAATAATAATAATATTTTTTTTTATATACATGTTTTTTTTTTTTTTTGCTCTGGATCATTAAGTGCTGAGTTATGGAAAGAAACACTTCTGTGGGTAGGGGGAGGGGCTTTGGAATGTTTACTCCGATGCCTGCAGTTGCTAGAGGCAGGGGTTTCTTTTTGAATACCACACAAGCATCCACACCAAATTTTGCTTATTTGGGTGAAAGAGCTAACGACACTGTTGATGCTCCACAATGTGATGTTGATGGCAGACTTTTCTATAGGTGAAACTATTGCATCCTGCATTGAACCCGGTTAGGTAATACAGTGGCCAGAGCTACATCTAACGAGTCTGCCATGTTAAATGTCATTGTTCGCCCTGACGTGAAAGAGCCTGTGAGTTTTAAAGGGGATCATGATTCATGTTCAGTCCAAGAGTGGGAGGTTATGATGTTATCTTATTTGAGAAAGAAAGGAATCCCTGTAGCTGAACAGGCTGATGAGGTGATGTCTAAGCTGGTGGGGAGGGCACATGAAGTGGTTAAAGTTGGTATACGCAGTAAGCCAGTTTTAAATCTGACCACAGGACCTGAGCCCATTTTTGAGATACTGAAGCAGCACTTCAGTGATACTATGTCCTCTAGCTTGCCCTTAGCGGACTTTTATGCTACGGTGCCCCACCCTGACGAACATCCCTTTGACTATTGGCTGAGACTCGACAAAGTTTTGGATGTGACAGAGGACTGTTTAAAGAGACAAAACAAGGCTTTTGACTCTGCACTGTGATCTAGCTGCCATGTTTATCCAGAACTGCCCTGATCCTGAATTGTCGCTCATATTCAAATGTAAGCAGCTGAAAGACTGGACGGTGGCTGATATTCACGAGAAGCTTGTAGAACACTGCAGTAATCGCAAGCGACTAACCAAACACAGGATGTCAGGTTTCCTGTCTTCCCAGCACCAGGAAATCAAGTGCGACATCCAGTGCTGAAGTACGGACTCCAGTTACTGTTGTTGCTCCTCCTATTGAGAAGTCAGCTGGGAGCTCACCTGACCGCCTGGATCGAGTCATCGCCCTACTCGAATGTGTTTTGGAGCAGCAGTCACAACAGCACAGGTCTCAAAGTAGGTTCAATGCACGCACTCAGAGGGTCCAGCTGACAAATGTAAAGCCTGCCGTACCGTGTGCTGTGTGCAGTGATGGTGGACACACCACTCAGTACCACTGCAGATCCAGCCATCTATGCTTTAGCTGTTTTGCACCTGACCATATTCGAGCGGAGTGTCCAGGGGCGGTGGTGAGGAAGCCCAGGAGCGATAATCAGGTGGTGCAGTCTCAGGAAAACTGACCGGCCTGCATGTGGTGGGGGCAAGTGTTGGGCCTAAATGTGATGCCCCTGTTTCAAATGTTGAAGATGACATGGAGTCTATATGTTAAGTGCATGTGAAGTGAGAGAAATGGGATATACACCAATATTCCAAAACAGTCTGAGACTGAAACAGCATGACAACCTGTTTTATGAAGATGTGACACTGGGAGGTGTGGTTACAGTCAGAGCTTTGTTGGATAGTGGGTCGATGGCATGCACACTGAGTGCTAAAGTAATACCTCAGCTGTTACATCGGGATGTTCTAAGGAGTCCCACCCTTGAGCCGACAACCACTGTGTTGATTGGGTGTGGGGGGTCCAGGACCTTACCTTCTGGCATGTGTGATCTGGAGATGGGTCTTTATGACTGCAAAGTGATTGTCCCGACATTGATTGTTGAGAACCAGAGTGAAGAACTGATTGTTGGGAGCAACCTGCTGAGATACATCATTGACAGGTTTAAGCTGAGGCAAGATCTCCATGGTCAGGGCCCCATAGCACTCTGTGACGGTAGTGATGCAGAGCAGAAACTGCTAGGGTTGTTGGCAAGGGTGGAAGCTGCCGATGAAAAAGTCCAGGAAGCAGTTGGGACTGTTAAAATCAAGCGAGCTGTCACTCTCGAACCCATGACTGAACATCTGATCTGGGGCAAGTTGCCACAGGTGAATGACCGGTTGGCTGGATGTACTGTTGTGGTGGAGCCAACTACAGCAAGATCTAAATCGAGAACAGTCTTGGTGGGGAGGTCGGTGTCTATTCTAAGAGCAGATGGTTGGCTCCCACTAAAGGTCATTAACCCATCAGACAAGCCAGTTACTTTGAGACGTAATGTTAAGTTGGCGGATGTGTGTACTTGTGATTCACTGGAGATGTTTGCTGGTTCCCAACTCGACATCCATCAACAACTTCAAGTGCCGTTGGACAACAGTACAAGACACAGCCTCGTCTCAGAGGACTCCACCTTGCCAGATCATCCTCACCTTGTGACACCATGCACAGCTGACACACCTCAGGCAAGGCTAAGAGGACTGGGACTGTCAGATGTGGATATTGAGGAATGTGACGTTGCTCCCGAATATAAGGCCAAACTGGCTGAGCTCATTGTTCAATACCAGTCGATCTTCTCAAGGGACAAGCTGGATTGTGGTAAAGCCACTGGTTTTCTACATCGCATCCGGGTCATGGATGAGAAACCATTTCGTTTGCCATGTAGGCGCATACCACCAACCCAGTATGAAAAATTGAGAGAGGTATTGGATGTGATGGAGGAGCGGGAAATCATACGAAAGTCCAGCAGTGAGTTTGCATCTCCCTTGGTGATCGTATGGAAAAAGTCTGGTGACTTACGAATATGTAATGACTTCCGTTGGATCAATGCCCGCACTGTCAAGGATGCTCACCCACTTCCTCATCCAGCTGATGCTCTAGCAGCCTTGGGGGGCAATGCCTTTTTCTCAACCATGGATTTAACCTCAGGCTATTACAATGTAGAAGTACATGAGGCTGACCGAAAGTACACTGCCTTTACATCGCCATTTGGATTGTATGAGTATAATCGGATGCCTCAGGGACTCTGTAACAGTCCAGCAACGTTCATGAGAATGATGCTAAACATCTTTGGTGACAAAAACTTCATGAGCTTGTTGTGCTATCTGGATGATGTCCTAGTGTTTGCTCCAAACGAAAACCTAGCGCTTGAGCGCCTGCACATGGTCTTCCAGAGACTCCAGAATCATAACCTCAAGCTTGCCCCAAAGAAATGTCACTTTTTGAGGAAGTCAGTGAAGTTCCTCGGTCATATCATCAGCATAGATGGGATCCAATCTGATCCTGATAAAGTGACTGCTATCACCAACATTGATGAGTCAGACCTTATGGAGATCGGCACGAATATTCCCTCACAGAGAAAGATTCGTTCCTTCCTTGGCATGGTAGTCTACTACCAGCAGTTTATTGAGGGGTGTTCTGCAATGGCAAAACCGTTGTTTAGGCTGATCTCACCCCCTAAAGGTCCACGTGGAGGTGGGAGAAAGCGCCGCCAAATCCACAAACAGCTCCATGCTGAGGATTGGACTGCAGATTGTCAGCAGGCTTTCCACCAATTGAGACAGGCTTTGCTAGATTGTGTGGTGCTGGCTCACCCAAACTTCAGTGAGCCCTTCATCCTGTCTGTAGATGCCTCTACCGACGGACTCGTTGCAGTCCTATCCCAAGTGCCTGCCAATGGTTCAACGGCAAGACCGATAGCTTTTGCAAGTAAATCACTGAGTTATGCCCAATCTAAATATCCTGCACACCGACTGGAGTTCTTCGCCTTGAAGTGGGCGGTGTGTGAAAAGTTCCATCATTGGTTGAGAGGTCACCAATTCACCGTTTGGACGGACAATAATCCGCTAACCTACATCCTGTCCAAGGCTCGGCTGGACGCATGTGAGCAGCGGTGGATCGCTAAGTTGGCGCCATTCCAGTTCGATATCAAGTATATTGCTGGATCAAAGAATGTGGTGGCTGACGCCCTTAGCAGAGAGCCCTTTGTAAAGTCTAGTACGTCTCACCGTTTGACAAGAGTACCTTATGATGACCTACTGGCAGAGGCTGCGGCGATTGGTGCTGATGGGATTCAGCAGGTGTTTCGTTGGTCAGCTAACCCGCCTGAAATATCGGAGTGCAACCAAAAGATATCTCAAGGTGTGGCGGTTGTCAAGGCTGGAACAGTATCATCACTGGAGGTTGCTGCTGTACTCCAGGGATGCAGTGAAAGTGGTTCAGTGGTGTACCCGCATGCCCTTCTCCTGCCACAGTTCTCGCCGACATGTTCTAATAACACCCCAAGCCAACTCTGAGGTGTTCTCGCTTGAAGTGTTGCGGGAAATGCAGAGAACTGATTCAGTTCTAAGTAGAGTGATCTTCTTCGTAGAGAGAAGGCGGAGACCTTCCAGGAGGGAACGTTTCAAGGAGTCATCAGAAGTCATTAAGCTTTTGAAAGGCTGGGAAAAACTTTCATTGACAGACGGAGTTCTGTACAGGGTAGCTAAGAACCCTGTCACAAAGAAGAAGTCCTACCTTTTTGTGGTGCCCCGCTCATTGCGCCAGAAGGTGTTACAAGGTGTTCATGATGAAGCTGGTCACCAGGGTCAGCAGCGGACTTTGTACCTGACGAGACAGAGGTTTTATTGGCTTGGCCTAGTGCGTGATGTTACAGTGTACGTACAACACTGCAGACGATGTGTTGTCAGCAAGGCACCAGAGCCTGAAGCCAGAGCTCCTTTGAGAAATATAAGAACTTCTGAACCCCTAGAACTTGTTAGTATCGATTTCTGGACTGCTGAGGATTCTTCAAACAACTCGCTGGATGTGCTAGTGGCTACTGACCACTTCACAAAGATGGCACATGCTTTCTTGTGTCCAAATCAGTCGGCTAAAGCGGTTGCACACCAGTTATGGAACAACTACTTCTGTATCTATGGGTTTCCCAAGCGACTACATTCTGATCAGGGGGCCGGTTTTGAAAGTTCGCTTATTGCCGAGTTACTGAATGTGGCAGGCGTGCAAAAGTCTCACACCACGCCTTATCACCCTATGGGGAATGGCTCGTGTGAGAGAATGAACCGGACTCTAGGTAACTTGATTCGGGCGCTGCCACCAAGAGCTAAATATCGTTGGCCGGAGGCCCTGAAATCTCTGACGTTTGCCTACAATTGTACGGTGCATGAGACGACGGGCTATGCACCATTCCTGCTCATGTTTGGGAGGGTGCCACGTCTTCCGGTGGACGTCATCTTTGGTTCGGTGCTCAGTGATCTGGAGGTGGTGGAATATGATCGCTACGTTGAGTCGCTGCGAAAGGACATGAGAGAAGCTATTGCGGTAGCTCAGTCGACAGCAACTAAACAGCTCCAGCGTCATGCTGAACTATACAACCGAAGAGTGCGTGGTGCACTAGTGGAAATAAATGACAGAGTGCTGTTGGCCAACAAAGGAGAACATGGAAAACGGAAGCTTGCTGACCGTTGGGACAGCACAGTGTATGTGGTGGTTGGAAAGGATGATGAGAACCATACCTTCAGGATCCAGAATCCCACTACAGGCCAAGTAAGAGTGGTCCACCGCAATCTGATAATGCCGATAAATTTTCTGCCATTACCTGAGGATGACCCTGATGAGCAGGAGGAGGTTGTGATGTCTCCCTTATCAAGTTCCCTTGACCTAAGTGTTGGGAGGTCAGCAATCAGTGATGTTATTTCTGACTCAGCAGAGTTCAGAACTAGAGTGTGGGTATCTGACCTACCGTTGGGAGCGAACGACATGACAAATGCAGAAGATACTGAGCTGGTGAAGGGCACTGTGCTGGAGAGAGCCACAGAACCTACTAACTTTCCATCAGAGGGCAGGGTATTACCCCTAGCCCAGCCAGTCCTTGATCAGTTACAACCCTCTGATGGAGGCGCTTTGATGGAGGGCAGTTCATCAGACTCTGGTTGCTCAGCAGTCTCAATGTCTGGCCCAGAGACCTTTCTGGCTCCTGTTACTGAGACACTCACTGACGTACCTGCTACTAGTGCAGCTACAGTGATAGTAGTTGATTGTGTGACGGACCGTAGATCTAGAGCTGGGCGGTTGTTGAGGCCAGTGACTAGACTTATTGAAATGATGCACCAAAGAACAGCCTTAGTTTGAGTTTAAAGCTACAGTTTTATTTGTTTGAACTTTGATCTTGAGATTCTGTAATAATTTTGATATTGGTGAGGAGAGTTCGCAGTTACATGTTGATGAAATATGTACATGGGCATATTTTTTTTTTATTCCCCATGTATGTAGATGGGGTTTGGCCAACCTTTTCTCATACTCATCCTCATGGGATAGTCAAAGTGACTGGGTGTTTGTAACTGTGAATTTGATTTTATTGTACCTCACATGTGACTTGGGAAACACTGGTTGTGTATTGGTTTCCTGTGCATTTAAATAATTTTTTTCTCTTTCCATTTTGTGAGTTTGTACCTGTTGTACCTGTTTGCTTTGCTTGTTGTTATGGGGCAAGTGGAATTCGGCAGGAGGGAGTGTAACATAGTTAATGTGTTATAGAATTCCACTTGTCAGCATTCCCAAGTTTGGGTTCATCGCTTATGGGTGAAAAAGCACCCCCTTCTGGTGGTTGGTCATGTTAAGTATAGTGAACTCGGACATCTCGTTGCCAGTTCATGAGTGACGGGCGCGAGGTAGGTTCACTGAGCTTAACATTCCAGAAAAATTGTGTTAGCTTGATGCTAACATGTAATACTGTTCCTTGTAAGGTGCTGTACCGGCTGTGATGAGCCTGATCGCTGATTGTTATTATTCTGTTCTGCACAGGTACATATTATTTTATTTCTCTGTATTTCTGTTTAATATTCATTTATTTAAAACGGCTGTTGGCCAGTTCATGAGTGACGGGCGCGAGGTGCTGTACCGGCTGTGATGAGCCTGATCGCTGATTGTTATTATTCTGTTCTGCACAGATAAACATTTCAACTCACGCTGTCTCCTGGCCGTCATTAACACAACGCAGAATCGAACCACACTATACAAAAGCGGTTACCGAGGTTACAGAAGCAGCTTTCAGTTACTATGGTCCTCACATCTGGAATAAACTCCCAGAAACCTGCAAGTCTGCTGCTACTCTCAGTTCTTTTAAATCAATGCTGAAGACCTTTCTTTTTGATGTTGCCTTTCTCTAAATGGTGATCATTTATTTACTGTTTAATTTTTTATACTGCACTGTAATTTTTATTCTTGTGTTTTATTCTGTTTTTATTTTTAACTGTTTCTTCTGTGTTTTATTAATTTTTTTAACTGATTTTATGTAAAGCACTTTGAATTTCCCTGTTGCTGAAATGTGCTATACAAAATAAAGCGGCCTTGCCTTGCCTATTAGATTTAGTTCAAAGGAAAATTATACTTTCAAAAAATCTTTAAAAAGCAGAAACTTCACACTTCTAGAGGAGTCAGATTTCTTTAATACATTATTAAGACAAAGGCTTTTTACAAAGTTAAAGCAGGTTCAAACTGATCAGTAAAAAGAACATCAACATCACCAGTCCTGTTTATCTTTTTAAACAAACCTGTTTCATCATTTTAGGACTTACAGCAGGGGTCCGTCTGGATTTTTTTTTCCAATTTAAACACCTATAACTTCTCATTAGCTTGTTGTATGGATGCTAACTTGCTTCATCTGTAACCAAGATGCTGTTGTTGCACTTTATTATGTTTATTCCCTTCAGTACAGAGAAATTAAGTCATCATAAATGTAAACCTCTTTTTCTTCTTAAGGCAAACTTTTATGGACATTTAAATCTTCATTTTCTCAGGCCCAAAATAATTAACTTTCATATGTTCACATCCACATATTCACCCAGAACCTGAATATTTACCAGGTTTACAATATAACACCTTATCTGTTCTAGATAAGACTTCTCTCCTGTGTGAATTCTGAGGTGTGTATAAAGATTAGATTTGTTGGTGAAGCTTAACCCTAACCCCCCAAGACATTCAAAAGGTTTATCTCCTGTGAATTTGGATGTGTCTTTTAAGATCAGACTTGGAGGTGAAGCGTTTTTCACAGGACAGACATTCAAAAGGTTTCTCACCTGCGTGAATTCTCTTGTGAGTAGTCAAATTACTCTTGAATAAATTTCTTGTTACAAATGGTACAGGAGAAAGGCTTCTCACCTGTGTGAATTCTGATGTGAGTATTAAGATCAGACTTAGAGGTGAAGCGCTTTCCACAAGACACACAAAAAAAGGCTTCTCACCTGTGTGAATTCTCATGTGAGAAGTCAAATTACTCTTTCGAGTAAAATTCTTGTTACAAATTCTACAGGAAAAAGGTTTCTCACCTGTGTGAATTCTGATGTGAGTATTAAGATCGGAGTTAGAGGTGAAGCTTTTTCCACAAGATAGACAAACAAAAGGTTTCTCACCTGAGTGAATTCTCATGTGAGAAGTCAAGCTACTCTTTTGAATAAATTTCTTGTTACAAATGGTAGAGGAGAAAAGCTTCTCACCCGTGTAAATTCTAATGTGAGTGTTAAGATCAGACTTAGAGGTGAAGCGTTTTCCACAAGACAGTCGTACAAAAGGCTTCTCACCTGTGTGAATTCTCATGTGAGAAGTCAAACTACTCTTTTCAATACAGTATATTTCTTGTTACAAATTGTACAGGAGAAAAGCCTCTTATCTGTGTGAATTCTGATGTGAGTACTAAGGAGAGACTTAGAGGTGAAGCTTTTTCCACAGGACAGATATTCATAAATCTTCTGACCTCTGTGTGTTCTCATGTGAACCATTAAATGTTCTTTTTTCAGAAATGTTTCTCCACATGTCAAACATGGGGAAGGTTTCTCTCCTGTATCTTCCATCTCCTCCTGCAGAACAAGCTGCTCTTCATGCTCACTATTGGGGAACTCCGTGATTTCCTCTTCTATCCAGGGATGTTCTGGTTCTTGCTGCTCTTCTTTTATCTGCAGAGCTTCTGGTTCCTTTTGGTCCAAACTAGAATTCCTCTCATGTCCACAGAGCTGCTGGTCAGAGAAATCCTCCTCTTTTCCAACATAATCCTGAAGGCGGTCTGAAAGACAAACACAGCAGAAAGACTTCTCTTTAATAATCCTTGTATTGATCTAATTACATATAAACAGACTGAAACATCATCTCCCAGCATGCACTTCAGCTCTGAGACCACAATCACAGGTTTGGACCTCCACTGTTATCTTTAAAGCTTGAGATTATGTTTAAAATGAACATTTTAATTTTTCCAGTACACAAACCCAATATCAGTTTTCCAAATAATTTAATCATTGATGTTTTGCTGCCATATGAAGTCACTGCCATTTCTATAGCTAACTTTTAGCCTAATATTTGAGTGAACTTAAATAATTTTATCTGGGGTGACTGAGCCGACCACTACTGAGTGTTTTGAATGGCAAGTATTATGTCATCCATTTGTTATACATACATAAATGCACACAAACATTTTCTTTTTCTTTTTATGCTCTAACAGTAAGAATTACTATGAAATCAAATTACAACTGTTGTTTTCTTTCTTATTGTTCTCTCAATATGTACTAGATACTATTTTTTGTGTTTGAAAGAATTAAATTTTTCCAACTCTAATAATTAACAATTCCAAGACCAGCAAGGATTATAACCCAAATTAGCCGCCGCCATGCCTACTGTTCCCTACCAGGACGGACAATTGTCACATAACGCTATGAAGTGAAATATTCCCAGCTAAAATCCTGCTTACAAATGTTATTAACGTGGTTGTAATTCTGGATGCTTGAACACAATAAAACTGCAGTATTTCTTATGGAAACTATTTCATCGTGTAGCACGGTGCATCACGGCTAAGGACCCGCTATGTTAGCCTCGTGAGACCATCCTGATCTCGCGAGCTTTCAAGATTTCACTTGCAGATCAGTCTGGAGACTCTCCATTAAAGAAAATTTGGAGCCGTTCACCAAACAAACGTCCAATCAGCGTTGGCTTTGAGGCGGGTTGAGGTTAACCACTAAGCTTAAATAAATATTTAATAAATTGCCCAAAGCGTGTGTATGTTTATTAAGTCTACAGGTTTGTCAACTCTCCCCCATTGAGCATGAGACTCCAACATCTCGATGTTTTCACACATTCACACTCCATAATCCATATTTTCCAAGCTAAACAATGAAGGACGTTAAAACTCAACTCCATTCCGGTTATTTATTCATAAAAATACCATGCTGATAAACACCCAGTCCACGTTTTTAAACACAACTTTAGTGCTAACACAAATTTCAGGTTCATATCCAGTTCATATTTTGGAACTAGCCCACCTATGCACTGAGCCAAATATAAAAAATAAAAAAAAGACCATGATTTCTTATCAGTTAACAGTTATGTCATTTGATTTCTTATCCCATCTGGACTAATAATTCACTTTGTAAGTTAATTGTCGTGGGAAAAAAGTATTCAACTATTCATCCATGTTAAATAAACGGAGATCGATGGATTTCACTAAGTCGGCACATTTATTAATATCCTTGCAAAGAGAGAACAGTCATCATGGCATAGCATTCTGCTCTGTTCTTATCTGGGCAGGGTTCGCCCCCCCCTACTTAAGCAGTCAGAGTCATAACAAATTACACACACTTTGGTTAACAGTAAACCTTGAGAAAGAATCTGGATTGTTATGGGAAGAAGCAATGTCTGGTCTACAAATACCAGCCTGGAGAGAAATGTGTGGCCTTGAGAGGGGAACAGACTGAGTGAAAACTTTTATAGTGAGTAAATATGATTAATATATAATAGAAGATAAACATTTTCCCACAACAGTCCACCCTTTCGATTATAAAAGGATATTATCCTTGTGTAATCGATATTATAAAAAAGGAATATTTATGAATATAAAAAAACTAAGAAACTAAAATTGTGAGTATATGTAAAGAAAGCTAAAATCTGGTGCTCATCTAACACTTGAACTGTCATGTTGGGTTTCAGAAGCTAAACCCAAATGCAGAACACCACAGAGACAGGATGAAAGTTTAACAGATTATTTAAAAGAAACACAATCCAGATTATTATACTGATACTTAATGAGTCCGGGCTGGTCGCACAGAATACTCTGATCTGTGGTTCAGGCTGGGAGAGGAAACCAGAAGAGTCCAGAGGCAGAGGGATTAGCAGAGGGCTAGGCAGCAGCAGGGCTAGGCTTCTGACTAGCTGGGATTCAGGCCTTAAGTACTCTAAGTTCTCTCCCAGAGAACAGGCAGGCAGATTCAGACTGTAGATCTCCTGGTTGAGCAACCAAGAGCAGGAAGGCAGGTTTCAGAAGATGAGCTCCTCCAGAGCTCCTGAGATGCGGTAGGCAGATTTCAGCAAAGGAAACTCTTCCAGAGTTCCAGGGTTCAGTCAAGAGCAGGTAGACTGGTTTCAGATGATGAGCTCCTCTGGAGCTCCTTAGATGCGGCAGGCAGATTTCAGCAGGGGAGACTCCACCAGAGTTCCAGAGTTCCAGGGTTCAGTCAGGATTCTTCCTAGAAGCAGAAAAGACAAAACTGATCAGGTTCTGGTTCCAGTGGAGTCAGAGAATCAGACCGGCTGGTTGGCTCAGGGTTGCTGTACCGTGATTAACTAACACTCTGGCGTCAGGGTGTTGTCCACAGCCCACTTAAGTACTGGTCCCCTGATGAGCAGATGAGAATCAGCTGGTGAAGGCAGCTCCAGGTTCAGGAGATCCAGTACGCCCTCTGGTGGAAGAAAGTAGACAGCACCCCAGATCCCAACAGAAAAACATACAAACAGGAAGGGATCCTCGGCGCCCTCTGGAGGGCAAGCCTCTGGATCCTAACATGAACTTTCTTTTTATTATCAAGAAAAGTAATATCAAACACTTAGATACTAAAAATGTTAATCTTTGATTAAAATACAACACATCACAACACATTTCCCTTCTCATTCATGTTGTATAATTGAAAAATCAAAAAGCCAAAACTGATGTCAGACATCTTCAGGTGGGCGTCTTCATCTTTCTGTTGATGTTGGTCCCTTATACAGGCGACATTATGTACGTGGTTCAATGGGTGGTCTGCAGAGCAGCTGGTCCTCAACAAATCAGGTGGTCTACTGATGTGTTAATTAACCAATCAGAGGGGATTATTCTGCCCCTTTATTCTGATTTGTTTTGTTGAAGCTTTCCCTGGTTCCTTCCAGATGAGCTCAGATGAGCTCTGATCACTTTCTTTGATGTCTTTGAGCCACACCTCCTCCTGCTGAAGGATGGAAGGATGGCTGAGAAGGTCCTCCATCAGGGTCTCCAGGCACCTTGGTCCCTCTGTAAAGCCGTCTCTGACTAAGGGAAAAAAAAGGTCTTGTAGGTCATTTTAATGTGTCACCTGTCAGTCCCAGTGTGGCCAGAGGTCAGTGGTCTGGTCCGTTCTGTGGTCCAGGAAAGGGTTGACCCGTCATGAGCTCATGTGGAGGAAAACTGGGAGTCAAAGTTACCAACATGCTGAATTAAAGGAGCTGAGGGAAGGACAGATCAGATGTTATCTTAGCCTTTCACAAACAATAGTAGATCAAAATAAGTTCATGTAGCTTAAAGAACTTTAGATTAAAATTTAAACTTTGGACTTTGTCACAAATCATTGAATTATTCCATAATTTCAAACTTACCCAGTAAATGTACTTCCTTATATTCGGTACCTGCAGAAATCCAAACAAACTTCTCCTCAGCAGAGGAGGGAGGGAGACAGTGTGTGTCAGTGGGCTGCAGCAATGTAAACAAGGGGAGACACTGCAGCACAGAAAATGGGATTTCCATCCGATTTCAAGAACGATGTTTCCAAGGCAAAGCAAAATCAAAGAACCAGAAACAAGAGTTTCATGAGGTGAAGAAACACCAAACCAGGGGTGCAAGAAGATTTGAAGCAATCTAGCACTTGAGTAAATATGAATAAAATATACAGCAGCAAGATGAAATTATCAATGTGGAGATTGAGTGTAGGATCATATCAAACACAAATGTTTTTTTTTTCTCTATACGTAGTGATTATATTTAGTCAGCTTTTCTCCTTGTTTGCTCTAACTTAGCCACCTGATTTAGTCCCAGTTTAAGTCCATGGTCTGCTCATAAGTGAAATAACTATTGCTTAGTCTAGTTGAATAATTGCCCATTAAAATTTAGGACTAACAAAAAAAAATCTAAATTCTTAACACTTCCAGGTATGCATCACAAACTCATATGAGGTCCACAAAAGAAAATAACCATTTGGTAGATTTGGTATTAAATAGTGACAGGGTCATCATAGTGGGGGATTTTTCATTCCGTGAAAAACTATAATGAATGAACATTATAAACACAGATGTTAGCTTAATAACATTTACAACAAAACAAGCCTTAGAGAATAAAATACATAAACATACCGTGTGCGCCCTCTGACCATTTAGGAGTTCTTCAACCATATGCCCATGTTTTGAATCAAAAGAAAAAATGTCCAACTACCCGTCGTTGTCTTCTGTTCGTATAAGCAGCAAATCTCTTAATTGAACAACTGCTCTGTTGAAGTTCAGCTCTGCATACAGTACTCAAATCCACCACTAGATGTCAGTAACATAATAAATCTTGTAGTCTTAGTAAACACACAACAACAAAAATAACAAAATAAGACATCCTTTTTCTGCGTCAGCTACACTGCCACCAAAATTACAAAAGATTTACATTCAGCATGCATTGGACAAAATAAAATCTTGTAATTTTCTCCCAAAAAAAAAAAAAAAACTTTTACAACATAAATTATCCGACCTAACATCTTGAAGATTACTTATCTACATTTATCTAACCTTTAGTGCTTACACATCTAGGACTCATTTTTCAACAAGAACTACCAGTTTTTGAACTGGTCTCTCAAGAATAGAAAGTTGTTTCAACCGTTTACCTTTCTTTCCCAAGTCTCTTTGTCCTATTAAGATCTTAACCTTTCGCACTAAACCATCATCATCTTGAGTTGTTTCAATTATTTTTGCCAACTTCCACTCTTTTCTAGGAACATTGTCCTCTTTAACTATCACTACATCCCCAACTTGTACATTTCTTTTGGGTGTATGCCACTACTGTCCTAAGCTGATGCTGGTTAAGTATTCTTTGCGCCATCTGCTCCAGAATTGCTCTGTCAAAAATTGCACTTTTCGACACCTCTTCCTAGCATACAGATCTGCTTTAATGAATTTACCCGGAGGCGGGAGTGGCACTGACTCTTTCATTGTAAGCAAATTATTTGGCATCAAAGGCTCAGCACTTTTAGGGTCATGGATTGTATCTCTAGTAAGTGGACGATGGTTTACGATTGACATGGCCTCATAAAAGAAAGTTCTGAGGGAGCTGTCATCTAACCTTCCTGTAGCTTGTGCTAGGACAGAACTCATGACATTCATTACTGTCCGGATCTGGTGTTCCCAAACACCTCCCCTGTGACTGGCTTCAGGAATATTTATTTGGAAGTCACATTGGTTTCTGGCCAGATAGACAGAAATCCTCTCTTTGTCCAACTCCTGTAGATACTTATGCAACTCGTTCTTAGCTCCAACAAAGTTTGTGCCTTGGTCAGAAAGGATTTGTCTCACAGTCCCTCTGTGAGACACGTTTGGGCCTGTTCACTTCCTGTTTGGATTAACTTTGGAGTGTTGCAGCTGTCCAGAGGAACTCCATCTGAAGTTAAGTTATTTTCTCTGTGATATCTCTGTGTCTAAGTAACTCTAACTGACCAAAACTAATTTAAAACATAGCACCTTCTCCTGCACTTTTCTACTGAGTACTTGTCAGTTTCACATGGTTTTATTTCTGATAGCAAGGAGTAGCTAGCCTAGGCTAGGGTGACCAAACGTCCGTATTTCCCGGGACATATCCGTATTTCACGTCCTGTCCCGGGTGTCCCGGGTTTTTTTTAGAAAGTGAGGAAATGTCCTGATTTCACTGCGCACGACGCTCCGTGTGACGTAATCCCTGAGCCGCGTCCGTGCGGGCAGCCCTGTTCTTAATCAGAGGCTCTGTTCGAAAACCTAGGACGTGTCCTCCAAGGACGCAGTCTACCTAGACTGGATCCTTCGAAGTCCTTGAAAATAAGGAGGCCGGAAGAGTTTTGGCTGTAAATTCGAACAGGTCTACCCTTCGGCGGGTTTTACCGCTGTATGCTCTGTTGCTTAGCAACCATGAAAGTTGACACACAAAGCAGGAAAAGAATGAATACAGAGGTTTTCAAAACTGTTTGTTTATTTATTTATTTTTTAAAAAGTTAAAGTGAACAAAGACTACATTAACAAGAATCCAGAGTGGAATAAAGGTTCCAACCACCGGGAGCAGGAACAAATAAAATCAAATGTAATGATAGAAACCTTAGTCAGTTAAATAACCTGCTGCTGTCATTCTGCACATCTCTGATGTTGCTGCTATTTTCAAATATCCATTACTGTAAAAATGTCCATAGCAGCATATTGGTTATTAATTATCCGGTTTTATATTGTTAAAACACTTTACAGAATTTTATTGTTTATATTTTAACTCTTCCCTATTATGTTATTCTTATACATTTTTCTAAGGTCCTCATTTGTGTGACCATTTTCAATAATCTTTCTGCTGCTGTAAATCTTCCCATTGTGGGACAATAAAGCGATTTTCTATTCTATTCTATAAAAGGGTTAGAAATATATAAGTAAATCTAAACAATGTATCTACAAAATATATCTGCAAAATCTCTAATATTCAACAACAAAAAATACTTAGTTAAGTATATTGTGCAAAACAACAATAAAAAAATTAAACTCCTATCAGATTTATAGTTCCCGCTCTGCAGATCTATTAGAATCTGTCCTTAAATTACAACCAAACCCATTTAATCAGTAACAGATAAAAACCTTTAGATAAACCAAACATTACCGCCACATATCTGACTCAATAACCATTAAAACAACTATTTTCATTCATTTCAGACGGAACTATTCACAGACTGGATTATATTAAACTGCACTTCCAATTTTCACCACTGTTGTGCGCCAAGTAACATTTCCTCTGATCACGGAGCAAATCCCGATGATGAGACATTTGTTCTTCCAATCAACCCCCCCCCCCCCCCCCCCGCTCCAAGGTGTCCTGGTTTTCCCAAATGAAAATATGGTCACCCTAGCCTAGGCTAAGGCTAGCTTAGCGGGTGACATCAAATCCTACCTGAAACTGCTGGCTAAGGATAAGGTTAAATACAGTAAGACTGTTATTCACGCTGGTGGTAATGACACCCGGTTACGCCGATCGGAGGTCACTAAAATTAGTGTTGCTTCGGTGTGTAAGTTTGCCAAAAAAATGTCGGACTCCGTAATTTTCTCTGGTCCCCTCCCTGATCTGACCAGTGATGACATGTTTAGCCGCATGTCATCATTCAACCGCTGGTTGTCTAGGTGGTGTCCTGAAAACAACGTGGGCTACATTAATAATTGGCAATCCTTTTGGGGAAAGCCTGGTCTGATTCGAAGAGACGGCATCCATCCCACTTTGGATGGTGCAGCTCTTCTTTCTAGGAATCTGGTCACATTTATTAGTCCTCCAAAACCCTGACCACCCAGGGTGCAGACCAGGAAGCAGAGTTGTAGTTTAACACACATCTCTGCAGCTTCTCTACTGTTACCCTCTCTTTACTCCATCCAGACAGTGTCTTGCCCACGACCAAAATCTAATAAATTAGCAAATATTCCCAAAGGAGTAAATCATGATAATCTAATTAAAATCAAAATAACTCCAATTGGGGAAAAAGTTAAAACAATTAAATGTGGTCTGTTTAACATAAGATCTCTTTCCTCTAAAAGTCTGCTAGTTACCCAATGGAAAGAACCTATATGAGGATATATGCGCATATATGAAACCTATATGTGTCATATATGCGCATATATGCTGCATATATACAGCATATACGTATGTGCATACATGATGATATATATGCACATATATGCTGCATATAGGCTAGATTGAGGTGCATATATGCAAATATGATTATATATATATGCATATATATGCTGCATATAGGCTAAATTGAGGGGCATATATCCACATATATGATAATATATATGCATTTATATGCTGGATATAGGCAAAATTGAGGTGCATATACAGGCCATATAGGTCTCCGGTATTGCCTCTTTATATTCACATATAAGCCCTATACAGTATGTGTATGCAAGATGTTGACAGGATCTGGTCATTTTGTAGCTCATATCTCACTTGGGCAACTGTCATATATGATGACTAGCTAATTTACTATAATCAAAGCAAAAATTATGCAAGGACTTATGTATGTGCAAACACATGAAATTGGTATCTCTTGTTATTGGCATGTAGCACATGTGAGAAAAGTGAGAGGAAATGGAAAGCTATGATGTCTACATGTTTTCCTGAAACATTTACTAGGTCAATTCTTCTGTAAAGATAGTGGAAAAGAAGAGAATGTATAGCAAAACGGTTTGTCATTTTTTTATTTTGTCAATCAAGGGCCCGCCCCCCCATTTCAAGTCACTTCCAGATTCACATTACAGCTCACACATATCCACAAATTCACCATTACATCCACCAAATGCAATGCAAAATGAAATGTTTTCTGTATTGTTTTGATGCATTTTATAGATGAATTTTGCAGAAAGGTCATTAGAGTCTAAATGTATGACAAAAAAAGAAAGTACATAGAACATACATTCAAGTAATCATCATCCCACATCTATCTGAGCATTTCACTGTGGTTAATGAATTTGAAGACAATGTCAACATTTCTGTTCACAGTTTTAATGAACAGACACTTTTCTTTTATCTGAGATGCTTGTACAGCAACTAAAGGCCCAATACTTTTCCTTACAGGGATGAAATAACAAGGATTCTTAAATTGACTGCATATGTCTTGTTTCACTTTTTGGTAGTACTTCCCCACTGCATAACATGTCTCCCCCTGCCCCAGATCACAGACAATAAATGTCTTCACAGAGAAAATATTTTCCTCTCGATCAGAAAGAATGACAGTGTATGAGTTTCTCCGAAAAGTCCGCGAGTAGTTTTGTGAATGAACTATTTCAGCATTAACAACTACTCTGCTAAAATACTTCACAGTGACTCTATTTTCAAGGTTGCTGATGCTATTCAATGCCAGAAAATCATCATTTCTGATCATACAAATCTTAGGCCTACCCAGAGATGTAACACCATGAGAGCGACTTACTTCCCGCACCATTTTTTTCTCAACTGAAAAAGACTCTAAGAGAGCTAAGTAATCATCAGAAGCTGCCACCATGTTTTTTTGGGAAAATGATGGAAATGCAACCTGTAGCCAAACTGTTTTCATTATCTGCAGAGAAACTCCCTGGCTGCTCTTTAGCATATCTAAAAGGATCCCATTGTATGACTCAAACACAAATGCAGACTGTGCCCAGAGGGGACCCCAGTTTCTCACAGTTTTGGGCAGATGAAGGCACAAATGTACATTGAAAGTGACATTATTGATCCCATAAAGGGTCTCCATTTCCTGAACAAACTCTGTTAGCAACCCCTCAGATTCTGATAAGTGCAGTGTTGATATATTCTCACCAAGTAGAAGAGAAACCCCCTTTACCAACTTAAACCAGTGCTTCAGATATTTTTCAGGTAAGACCTCTTTCAATGTTGGTATGCTGTAATAAAACAACCACATGCTCCACTCGTGTGCCTTCCAGAACTTTTTCTCTTTCACTGAGCGGGGAACACGGGAAACATTACAGGGGGGTTTAATAGAAGTTAAAATGTCATCAATCTGTTCTGTTGAGCGTCCGATATACCATGGTGATTGGTGGTTTTCAGAATTAAACCACAGAGAGGTGATGCTTCTTGCTACACCCAGCAGCACACTGCATATAATCTGGAACACAGCCATCAATGATATTAAAATCAGGTAGGCAAGACAAAATGCTGGGCCCTTTCACTCCCTTAGTGGGGTTTCCAGCAATCGCTTCTTCCACCAGATCATCAGTCTGGGAGGGATTCCTCAAATCTGTTTTTTCATAGGGATAAGCCCTTACACGTCCCCTGCGTTTTAACACACTTGTTCCTTTCTGCATACAAAAAGAACATCCAAACTCGCCATTAAACTGTTTAAAGTTCTGAATCAGTGGCCGAGCAACTGAATCTGCCACCATGGTAGTAACAACTACTATACTTGTTACAACTTCCCCACTTTCCCTTTGCCATATAAGACCATCAGAGTACAACTCTATGGATTCATCGACAAATGGTTTCATGTACGTGTTCATATTTGGTTTGTTTTGACCAAACCACAGGCCACAAAGCATAACATGTTTTGCACGTAGTTGTATTGGCAGTTCATTAATAGTACACAAAATTGGCCACAAACTTTTTGTGTTTGATTTGTGCACTGGCACTCCGTCACAGTTGAATGTCAGAGATATGCTCTCTGGGGATGCAAGGTGTGATTGTTTTTTGTTTAAATGTCCATCGTATATATCTTTGATGGAAGCATCCTTCTTCTCAAAACGGTGTTCCAGGTGTTTCCCTAATTGGTGGTCCTCAAGCAGTTTTTTAATTTGGTATTTTAGTGGCAAGTACAAAAAACACTGGTCTTTTTGTGCATGCACTTTTGGTGTGTCCTGGTCCCAGACTGGGCATGTGACATTAAAGGGACCTTCCTGCATGCTTACATTGCAACTCTTGCATACATAATGTACTTCTAATATGTCTTTCACTGAATCAAATGCTTTATAGAAAAGGTACTTTGAGCCACTAACCACTTCCCCACCAGGACCAGCACTAAAGTTGATAAGATGCATGATGTCCTCCAAGGCTCTATTTGTTAATCCGTGTTTGAGTTTTAAAGCAAGCAGCAGGAGTTCCACCTGTTCTTTTGTTGGTTCCTGGTCTAAAGTTTGACTTGTGGGGTCTTCTAGATGTTCCTCTACTGGCTCCCCAGGTAAAGAGCTAGGTCCAGGTATGGGTTGGTTCATCTGTGAATTTAAAACATTGGATTAGCAATACCAAATTTGCACGGAATCATAAAAACATACCATTTCATGTGGTTGGTAACCACCTGCATTTGAAGTTTTGTATATGGCCAATTGAGAGTGATAATGCAGAACAAAGATAAAAACATGGGTATCGCTGCAATATGGAAAGGACAAAGTAATATGGTATTTTCAATAGGGATGCACGATATTGGATTTTGGCCGATAGTCGATATGTTCAAACTCTTTTTGGCCGATGTTGATATTTACATCTCTTTTTATTTCATTCAAGAGGAAGCCCAGTCTCTCATTTTCTGCTTGTATACTATTACCCATTTGTTGTAGATACATATTAAACAAGCATTCGATTCTAAAAAAATAAATCAATTATTTCACAAATGTAAAGATAGCCATTCACCTCTGCAAAATAAGTAAATTATATATCAGTGTTACATTTAATTTTTATGTAAAACATTTACAACTAAGTTCTACTGTATATATTGTTTTGAGCTGCAAACTGTAACAACAGTGAGTTGTATAATGTAGTCCAGACCGCAGTCCTTAGGATGTGCTTAAAGCATAGACAGGCTGAAAAACCCCAGCTGGTTTGTTTTATTATATAATGGTAAAGTAGGTGGCGGTAATGCAACATTTTTAATGCAACAAACTCACAAAGAAGAAGAAGAGGAAGAAGAAAAAGAAGTGCCGTGCACGGCCAGCTGCGGTGTGAAAGCCGCTTAGATTTAGCCAAGTTACGGGCATTTTCGCGTAAAACGACAAGCACTCGCTCCCATTATTTTCCATCTTCCAAAAAAACTGTGAAACGCAGATACAAATGCAGTTGCTGTGTGAGAGCTGTAGCATTCGTGTGAGCGTAGAGCAGCTTTTTTAAGAGGGAAGACTTGACAGGCAAAACATGACATGACTAATATGAATCTAATATGAATAGCGTCGGAGAGGAGCTTCTCAATGTGATTGGCAACAACACTGGAGTTCAGAAAAGTAGCGCCGGATAGGTAACATTATATCAATAACATACCGTAGCTATAGATACATCATTAGCCCGTGGAAGCTAACGCCTTCCACCTCGCTAAACGGCTAGTTGCCAATAGCAATTCATTCAATGATTTTGTCATTAAGCTCTTTAATTTGTAATACATTTCGGTCATCACGTGCGTACAGTCAACACGTGACCTTATCGGCCAGACTTATCGGGAGAAATGTTCATATCTGCCGATGCCGATGATGGTCATTTTAAGCTTTTATCGGCCGATACCGATGTCGTTCCGATAATGTCGTGCATCCCTAATTTTCAATTTGTACTCCACTTTAAGCAAAGCAAGCAAAGTGGAAGTTTGTGTTGTGGAATTATCTTATGATGATTTACAGTAACTAGTGTGCATACACAAAAACAAAAACAAACAAAATAAACACCTAATTTGAATATTTTTGCTATTTTTTGTAACTTAATATGTCATCAGAAGCTGTAGACACCAGGTCATCCTGACTGTCCTCTTGGGTGAGATTCCTAAAATAAAAATACATAAAAATGAAATATGTAAAGTTATGGCTACATGTGTTAGGGGTTGCAGGGAAAAAAAGATTTTTAGATGAATCCCAATTCGGACATGCAAGATTCTGAATCGATTAAACATCAAGCATCGATTATAATTTTCTTTCTAACGTAATGCTGACGGAACGCAAAAGACGGAACTCGTAAGTGCGCGACTGCAGAACCCGGACGGTCTGCATGCACACACTCACCACACGAGAGATGGCTCAGCAGGAAGTTCGACCTGCTCCCTCGGGATTAAAAGCAACTGTATGGAAGCACTTTGGATTCTATGAAAACCAAGCAAAGCGTTAGTTGGACAAGAGCTATGCTGTACGCAAGTTGTGTCAAACTACCTCCCGGAGGAAGAAAAAAGTTGCCGGTTGTAACGTTAGCTGTGAACTAGACGACAATGAAGCAAGCGATGTCAAAGCTTCCACCCGGAGGAAGAAAAGGCTAAGAGAATTACACATTCGATTGCAATATTTAGTGCCAGGGATTTGCGTCCTTACTCGGTTGTTGAAAACCAGGGTTTTTATCTGAGCAATTCATATGTTATTTATTCTAAAATGAGACGTTATAGACTCTTATTTATTATTGCATATGTGCAATTTATATTATTTATTTAATTTAAGTGCAACTAATAAGTTATTCCGAATGTCACATGCTTGTATGAAAGCAGTACAAAAGCTTTGTATGATTTTTGGCTCAACAAAATGTTATTTTTTTATCTGATTTGACTTGCTAAAATGCTTCCAATTGTTGTATAAATAAATATTATTGGGAGTAAATTAATCGTGAATCATTACAAATATGTTGCTTTAAAAGTACAACGCAGTCGCTGATAAAATTCTGTATTGGAAAAAATGTATTCATCAAGATGCATTGATAATCGTTTTATAATCGAATCGCAGTCGTCAGAATCGTAAATGCCCAGAGATTCCCACCCCTAATGTGTGTGCGTGTTTTCTACTTACGGAGTTGTAGAAGAAGAGGCCACAGCTTCTTCATCATCACCAATATCTTCAGAAAAGTGCTTAACAAAAAAGTTGTGTTAATGTTAAAACACTTCATGCATCACTCAATATAATAGGATTCAAATGGCTGATTGATTAAAACTATAAATGTTTTACAATTAATTTGGAAATTATGCCACATACGTTTAAATAGTATAAGAAATGATCTGTAACTTTAGCTGGTAATTTGCTCTTTAACTTAGCAAGCTAGCTTCTAGCACGTTTTGTTAATACTTACTTTCGTTTACGTCTTCTCTCTGTTCTTTCTGGAACAGGTGCTTCGTCGTTAACGAGGTACCTTTTGTAACGTAATGGATCCATATGTACTACTTTTCTTTAAAGGCGTCTTATTTCCTTTACGTTATTTACCGTTATACTTGCAGGCATTTCTCCGCTCTGCTGCTACCTTCTTCTTCTTCTTCTTCTTCTTCTTCTTCTTCTGTTGTTTTATGGCGGATTGGCAGGCCAACGTAAAAGGTGCATTTCCGCCACCTACTGATCTGGAGTGTGGAGTGGACAATTTTGAAAGACTGCGCTATACCCAAAAGAAAAAAAAAAAAAAAGAATCCTATAACTAAATCCTATTAATTGTTTCTGTATCTTTTAGATATTTGAATAATATTTCATTAACTCTTGTTTGTCTTATCTCGTTTCCTAACAATGCTTTTATTGAATTCCGATTAATCCCTATTTTTCTCAACTCTTGTATGAACTTCATACGCAGTACACTCAAAACTAATATGTTGTACTGTTTCCGGATTTCAACATTTATCACAATTTCCTGTTTCATGTTTCCCTATTTTAAAAAGACTGTAGTTTAATGCTGTGTGACCTATTCTTAGCCTTGATAATTATATCTTTTTTCCTATTTCCATATCTTTTCCCCCTTTCCAATAAACTTTTGAATCTGATATAAATGTCTTCCTTTTGACTCATTATTCCATATCGTTTGCCATTTCTTTCGAGTTTCAATTGTTATCAATGTTTTAATTTCTGATTTACTTAAAAATACATTCATTTCTATTTGCTGATGATTTAATGCTTTCTTTGCTAGCTTGTCCGCTTTCTCATTTCCATCTACACCCACATGTGCTGGCACCCAGAGAAAGTATACTAGTATTCTTAATTGCCTTATTCTAAATAGACTTTGCAATACTTCAAATATTAAATATAGCCTAGTTTCAGATTTTCCACTTAGAAGACTATTTAGCGTAGCCATTGAGTCGGTACATATTACAGTTCTTAGTTGTTGAACTTCTTCGATCCACTGTAGTGCTAATATGATAGCTAATTCTTCAGTTGTAAATACTGACACATGATTAGATATTCTTTTTGCAATTTTTATTTTGAATGTCGGAATGTATACTGCTGCTGCTGTTCTTCCAGACTCTGGCTCCTTAGACCCATCTGTATATACCTGTAGAACTGAATAATATTCTTTACTTAAATGTTGTTGTACTGTGATATCTGTTGTTGTATTTTTCCCCCGTTAATTCATTATTTTTTGTATTTGTAAATCGATCATTGGTGTAGAAAACATCCAAGGGGGAATTGCCGGTATTGGAACAGTTGGGGTTATTACATAATCTTTCAAATTCAAACTGCTTGCCTCTTTCTTTACTACCCAGCCAAAGCTTTTTATTTCGTTATATTCATATTCCCAACAATCTTTCAGAAGAAGTCTGCCTGGATGATTTTCTTCATGTCCTTTTACACTAGCCCAATATCTCATTCTCAGTTGAGTCCTTCGTTGTTCAAGTGGCATTTCTCCCAATTCAACTAGTAATGATACTACTGGAGATGATCTAAATGCTCCACAACAAATACGTAAAGCCTGATTTTGTATAACTTCTATCTTATTAAGTAAGTTTTATTCGCAGAGCTATAAACTATACTACCATAATCTATGTTTGACCTAATCACTGCATAATAGATTCTCTTCAAAGACTGACAGCTTGCTCACCAATCAGCTTGCTGCTACCTTCTTGTGCTGCTACCTTCTTCTGATGCTACTTTCTTCTTCTTCTTTACGTTTTATGGCAGTTTGCAACCATAACTTTTGAAGGTGCATACCGCCACCTACTGTACCGGATGTAGCATGTGTCATGATCTGGCCTGTTTGCTCTCCCTTAATTAGTAGTTCCTCTCACCTGGCCTCTTCCCTCCCTGCCTCATTATAATTAATTCCTCTCACCTGTTTCCTCTAGTTTATATTCAGTTCAGCCTGAGCATTCAGTGCCAGATCATTGCTTGTCTTTCTGTCAGTCTTTCTTTTCAGTTTTATTTGGTTCATGTCCTGGATCCTAGCAGCCAGTGGAAAGAGGGTTTTAGTGTTTGTCTCGTCTCCTGATCGTCCACTGTTCCTCCCCCGTGGAGTCCTCTTGGTTTTTGGCTCATTATGGGGGAGGTTCAGTTTTTATCAAAGTAAGCCTGGCTCCAGGGAGGAGACCAGTTTAAAGTCCAGCTTCAAGCTCCGGTTCCTACGTCCTGTCTCGGCAACCCTCTTCCACTGTGCCTGCTCATCTGCACCTGATCCTGTCTGCTCCTGTGCGTGACCACCTGGTCATGCTTCTGGTCCCAGTCTGACTCTGAACCCTTTTGGAAGCCTGTGCATGCCTGGAAGTCTGGATCCTGCCACCTGTCTCTGTTCCTGTCTGATCTGGATCCTGCCTGTTCCTGTCTGTTCTGGATCCCTCACCAGGATCAGCTTCCAGCATGTCCTCTGGGACTGCAGCACTGGGGACACTCGTGGTCTGGACTGTCTCTCCTGAATACTGGGTCCATCTGTCCTCGGTTCATGACAGCATGAGCTTTATGGAACCACTTAATAAATAAATATAAATAAATATATATAAATATAAATAAACTATATCCTATTATATATCCCTATATTTTTCAGGTACTGTACAACTGCTGTCTGCGTATCCTTAAGCCCAGGGCTGTCAAACTCATTTTAGCTCAGGGGCACTGTCTATCTCGACACTGGCATGGGAACGCCCCGGGATCCCCCAGTCAGAGCTGGTTGGTGTGGCTTGGGAAAGGGAAGTTTAAGGTCCCCTGCTGGACCTGCTGCCCCCTGCGATTATGGATAAACGGATGAGAATGGATGGTTATATACAAAATGTTTGTTTTTAAAACATTTAATCAAATAATGTGATATCTTTCATTTTACAGGGAAAAAAATCCAAACTATATTGATATTATGATCATTACTTCAACCCTGTTATCATTTTCAACCCTGTTATGCTGAGTTCAACCCTGTTATTTGATTGTTTTTAATTAATATTTTTGTTATAAAAAGACAAATTAGATCAATGTTTGTTTTGCTGTGTGTAGAATTTACAGGACAGTTGGAAAAAATATGAAAGCCTGATTAAATCCTAATGCATATTTTTAATTCATATTTTTTGAAAATATATGAAGACCAATGTTAGATACTGTTTTGCTTCATTCTCTCTCTGTTGTCCTATTCTGCAGAATCTGTTTGTTCAATCTCTAACCTTCTGCTCTCTCTGCTTTTCCTCAGAGTAGCTTTGCCTCGTCTGTTCCTGTTTGGCTGTGACGTCATCCAGGAAAGAAACATCAGCTGTGCTGCTTCCATCAACACCCTTGTTTGTAGATGTTGGAGATCGGCCTGTCTTCCAGTGTGGTCCTGTTTCTCTGGCCGTGGCTGGGTGGATGTGCTCTCTTCATCCTCTGGCATGGGAGCTGCCTTGGAGCTCGTCTGCCTGGCTGTGTGTTTCCTGGACGGGGCCGCCTTTTACAGCTGCTTTTTGTATCTCTGCTTCTTGTATCTCTGCTTCTGTCTCCTTGAACCCCAGTCGGCCTTGGCAGATGGCCGCTCACACTGAGCCTGGTTCTGCTGGAGGTTTCTTCCTGTTAAAAGGGAGTTTTTCCTCTCCACTGTCGCTACAAGCATGCTTCGTGTGAGGGATTGTATTTGAGTCAATGAGTCAATGCAATCAACTGGTTTTCCTTAGATAGAAAACTTTGTATCAATTTGACTGTATGATCTGGTTGAACTGTAAAGTGCCTTGAGATGACATGTGTTGTGAATTTGGCGCTATATAAATAAACTGAATTGAATTGAATTGAATTGTTTCCATGACCTGATTTGGTATTCAAATGGCAGGTATTTAAAAATATAATTCTACATGCAATAAATTATATCAAACAAGGGACATGTCATTAAAAACCTTCCACATGAATTTAGTTGAAAATCTTTTAAATTCATATTCACACAGGGTCCAACTTGTCTGTGACGGGGTTGAACTCAAAAACAATTTTCACTAAGAAAAAACACTAAATAACGATTAGAATTTCATGCCTGATGTGGGAAAACATATTTTCTAAAAGGTTTGACTAATCCACTATCACATGAAAAGATCAGAAATATAACTATTTGATAAAAAAAAAAAAAAAAAAAGAATGAGGCCAAAAGGGCCCAATTCAGAGAATCACCCCTATAAAGATTGACCGCTACGGCTTCACGTAGTTTCATGACGTCATCATCCACTTCATCGGATTTGGGCGCAATAATGGCGATATCAGCGGGAGAGCTCCGTTATGTTCTACTAGAATGGCCTGAGGGTGAGGACGGAGGGGCGCATAGTATTTTGCCCATCGACTGTGTCCGAAATTTTTCATTTAAAGAATTTCTTAAGAGGACGGAAAAAACTGAGAAGCTGGTGGAATGGAGAAAAGGCCGCCAACCGTGGCCGGTGCACCGAGCCAGAATTATTGAAGTGGCAAGTAAGTTAAGCTAACTTCATCTGATGTTATGTAGTTAACGTTATATAACGATACAATATTAAATGACTTTGCTCGCACTTGAAAAAGTGTAAAATGGATCTTGCTATGCCGGCTTGCAAGGCTCATGTGAGCTAATTTTAACATTACTTAATTTGCTAATGTTAGCTTAGTCCAGTTGGGAGTTAAAGTACTTCTTGATTCTGAGATCATACAAGTTGCTATATATTAGAAAGTTCATATATAAATATGACCTGAGTAAAAAAAAATACAAAATTTCGATGACAAATTGGACTTTTTATGCTTTTTAGCTCAAGCCTCCTTAAAAAATTTCGCCGCGTGTCACGTGACCGATGACGTAGTTCGTTGACAAGCGTTGATCTGTTTACATGGCAACACGTTACTTCCTACTTGCAAAACTCCCTTTTCTTAAACAAAAATAGACGGATAAAACATGGTTAAAATTAAGGCTGCAACTAACGATTATTTTAAAAATCGATGAATCGGCCGATTATTTTTTCGATTAATCGATGAATCGGACAAAAAATATTTTTTATATTAACCTCTTTATTCCAAAATAAACATTTTAGACAGAACAAGCAAGCACACAAGTACAGGTTGCTCATTAACTGCACTGGTGCAATATGAAAAATAAACGTTTGTGTTAAAACTACGCAAACTTACATGAGAAATGTAGCTGTACATCCACAAAATATAGGCTACTTTGTTTCATAAAGCGCAAAAAGAGACAGGCATTTTTGTTTTTTAAAGCCCCTAAGGGGTTCAAACAATAGGCCCCCCCATTTTAAAGAATGAGTTTTTTTTAGACTAGAAGAGTTCTGCCTTTTAAGACAGGAAAGTATAGCAGTTAAAGTTGCTACTTGAGAAAATACTGAACCATAGAGATAAAAATAGCCCTGTGATTCAAATTATAAATTGTATTTGGAATAAAAATGAGAGAACTAGGGGTGTTAAAAAACACATCCTCCAAAGACAGATATTTACATGGGAATGTGGCATATAATTAATTGACATATTACTGATCTTGCTGGATTTTATTCTGCTTTACTTCCATAAATTGCAGGATCTTCTTTACTTTATCTTTGCCGGAAGATTTAAACTTTAAAAGCCTTGCCCTCATAATTTGCAAGTTAATTTATTTATAAAGAAAATATAAACGCTGCTTAAGCTAATTCAAATGAAATTAAAAGTAAAGTAAGTAGCCAACCTTATCCCTGTCTGTAACCTACTAACAAGGTAAGGAAAGCATCAGATGAGCTACCTGAGAAACTAACGTTACGTTTCCCCACTTTAAAATGAAACAAACAAGGTTACTCACCCTGCTGATCAGCTCTCTTCACTGCCATCGAAGGCTCCAACGTGTTTCCTTTTCAGGTGCTGCATCATAACAGTGGTGCTTCCGTGCCATGTTCATTTGTTTTTACAAAAGTTGCATGTTACGACTTTTTTCTCTTTACAAAGCGCAGGCTAATTATTGTGATCAATTTGCGCCGTCAATCCCGGCGCATGCGCGCTTCATTTGCAGTCTGGACGCTGAGGGTAAACTCCTCACTAAAATCCTCCAGCTCTGACTGCAGCGCTGAGAGGGATTCCTGTGGGAGAGGGAGAAAGGGGTTGGGATGGGGGAGGCGCCCCACGGCAGGCAAAAGCCGCCAGTGACACCTTAAAAAGTCGCCAGATTTGTCGCTAGTCGCTTTTTTTGAAAAATAGTCGCTGGAGGGGTCTGAAAAGTCGCTGAGTTGGCAACACTGCAACTGCGGCGCTGACTCGCTCCGCCATATTTTTTTTTCTTCCCCCGGATGGCGGCGGCGGCAAATGACGCATTAATCGCGCGACACAACTAATCGATTTTTATTGATTTTATCGATTCGTTGTTGCAGCCCTAGTTAAAATGTGTGTTGTTTATGGTTGTTCAGTTACCAACAAGGAGAACGTCTCCTTACACACATTTCAGAACCCGAAGAGTCCCGGAGGAGAGAAAATCCTCGCTCAATGGAACCGCCCAGTAGCCGGTAGCCTTTAAGCTTTAGCCTCAGACGCAGCGCTGCGACGCGTTATCCACACCTCCTCTCAGCACAGCCCTGCTACCCCGCAAAACCCTGAGATGTTTAAATCCGTGGTGGGGATAGCAGCCCTTTGGGTTGTGGGTCTATCGGTCTGCTACTCCGGCGCTCCAAGTATTCTCTCTGCCGTTCTGCTGTCCAGCTGCTACCCTGCTTCCCCCCCCGAACCGGAGAATATAAGCGCCACGGCGCAACAAATAAATACGCGTCCGCTATCACGTCTAGATTATGAAGTAAAATTGCGGGAACAAATAATGCTGAGACACTGTGGTTTGTGCTGAATAAAGATAATTTTCTTTTATGTGCTGTTTTGGCGAATTTCAGTGGCCGTGATAAACGATGCCAGGCAGTCGGGCTTCCACGAGTTGTTTCCGTGTTTACATCCGAACTGTCTGGCAGAACCGCGATTATAAAGCACCGTTCCAGCCCATTTCGTTTAATCTTCTTAAATATGTTTTATTATTATATAGTCGAATCGTAACAGAAGCTTGCACTGTATTTCATGTTAAAATCATCACTTTGTGAATCCACATGTGAACTTGTCGTTGTGTCCTCCATTGCACTCTATGTAGCTTAGCCGGAGCTAAGTCAAAGACCTACGTCATCGTACCACGTGACCCACATGTGGATTTTCCGCCTAGCGGTCGCAAAGGGGCACTTTTTAGTCCAAAAAAATATCTTTACCAGCGCAATCCCGATCTTAATGCCACATTTTCTGAAAATAAGGTCACTAATGCATGTTTTTCCAAGTTGGTCGATTTTAGAAAAGTAGTCAAGAAGTACTTTTTAATGTTTGATTTGGTAACGTTAAACTGATATAGACACGTTTGCAGTTCATGAAAACGTTTCTATTCTTTGCACCAGAATTTGAAAAAACTCTCAAAATTAAACTGCGTGAGATCGAGATGGAGAAAGAAGACACACAAGGGCAAACAAAACGTCCTCACATCCCAAATTCTAAGTACAGTGACCAGCAGGGGCTAACTGAGAAGGCTTCAAAGAAAAAGGTAACATAAACTGACTAAAGTTATGTCCCCCTCTCTCTCTTGTTCCTTAATGTGTATGCATGTGTATAGGTTTGTAATTGTCTTATCTATGATGATTTCATGTGCTTTGTTGACAAGATGATCAAGTGCAAGGTCATGTAACATAAGTTAACATAAGAGTTGGGATAAAAGTCAGTCCGTCTCTCTGTCACTCAAGGTTGACAATCAAAAGGGAGGGGCTTCCAAATCAAAGCACCAGGAGGGTGAGAAGCAGGAGGAGGGTCATGACATACTTTCAAAGAACAAGGTACACAACCAGTCTGCATCCTGTGTGTTTTGTTTCATTACAAAACAGCAGCTGTTATAAGCTATGAAAGCAGCACGATAGGGAAATTTTTCCCCTTTGTCCCGAGAAGCAGGAGAAGGTGGCAGAGGAGGAGGAGGAGGAAGAGGAGGAGGAAGAGGAGGAGGGTGTGGAGGAGGAGGCGCTTGATTACAGATCTTCAAAGAACAAGGTACACTAGCAGTCTGCAAACAGTGTGAGTTATTACATTGCAATACAGTAAAGATAAGTAAGACTTTTATAATAAAGTGCATTACCAGTAGCTGTACCAGGTATGACATCAGCCCAGTAGGCAACTTTGTCCCCTCTCTTTCTCTTTCTCTTTGCCTACCAGCGGGCCAGCGAAGAGGAAGAGTGTATTGGGGATGAAGAGGACATAATACCACCCTCTAAGAAAAAGGTAGCCTAAATGATGACATCCATTGATCGGTGTATTACATACATACATTACATGAAATACAAGATGTGGAAATTTCAAATTGTGTTTTAAGTAAGGAATAACCACAAGGAGGCCTGACAACCAGTTACATATAGCCGAGGGGAGAGGTTTATGCCCTAGACACCTAGACATCCTCCCAGCCAATCAGAATCAACAAGGGTTGCACGATATTGGGAAAAAAAATGCATTGCGATATTTTCTCCCCAACGATACATATTGCGATATTGTGAGCCATATCAATTCGGGCTAAAGTCAATAATTACCATTCTGTGATATTAATAATTTAATTAATAAGCAAGCTTCATTACAGTGCAAAAGTAAAACACCTTTGGCCATCATCATAATTGGCGTTTTAGGTGTTCATACAAATTGTCAGCGTTTCCCAAAAACTCCAATCAAAGTAACGTTACCTCTTTTTGGTGAACATCCTCCTTTTTGTAGCCGAAATAGTCCCAAACAATGTTCCTCGAAGCTGCGCGCCTGCGTGCACTGCTCGCACATTCTCAGTGCACAAGTATAACTATGTAGCACATGAAATGTAATTCACCATAGACGCATGAATTAATATTTAATTTAGACCTAGTCTAATCAAAGAAATGACACTAAAAATGTGCTTTTCAGGACCGTTTTTCAACGTAACGGTGAGTGACAGGTGTCCAGCCAATGATACGGTCTATTTATGTTACGTAACCAATCATAGCATTGATAGTGCTTGTGTATGTGCCATTCCCGTATGTGCCGAGCAGGTTAGCTACAGCTAACAACAACACAGCGGAGTTATCCGCCATTATAGAAGTTATAATAGATCATAGAGGTTATAGACGCAACCCTTGATACACACACACACAAAGCTAAGGTTAAAGAGAACGAAATGCCTGTGTGTGTGTGTGTGTGTGTGTGGGATGTGTGTGTGTGTGTGGTGACAGTGTGCACATCACATGTTGCACGCAGTGGTCCTCAGTTTGCTCTGGGGGCTTGTGAATATCGTTCAGCCCTAGAATCAACCATCCATTTTAGAAATTAAGTTATAGAACAATTGAATTTTGTTCTTCTCTCTGTCTCTTTTTCGTAGACAGCTGCTGAGGTTAGAAAACACCTGGACGAACAGATGTGGGAGAGAAGAAAATTCGACCAAATGCAAATAAATTTGCAGGAGTTGAGGAATGAACTCCAAACTCTCAAAAATGAAAATGAACGTCTGAAAGACATTATCATCAATCGTAAGTTTTTCTAATTTTATTATTATTAGCAGGGTTTTTTCAGGAGATGGATTTTTTGGTGGCAGAGAAGTATAAACTTAGAAATTTTATGGGCTGAAACACATGTTTGGAAAAATAAATGCTATGTTGTTAGCTGGTGAGGTAGTGATAGTGCTCACATAGCCACTCATAAGATTCAAATTAGAATTAAAGCTGCAAGCAGCGATGGACGGGCCCTCGCACGTGCAGCTAGTCGGGGTGTGAGCCGGCCTAACGGTCTTGAAGACAACATAGACCTATTTAATAGTATTTATATGTTGGGAGGAGGACACTACACAGTAAAACTTGACATTTTGTTGTGCCAGCAGGTGGCGCTATGGCAGTGGATGAATGTCTCCTTGTAAGAATATTCAGGGTGGGACTGTGATCAAACGTGTAAAATTTTGAACAGATCTGAGCATGTACAGTAAATTTACAATAATTTCTTCTGTAATGGCGAAACATCAAACTTTGACAGCATGCCACCGCCATGTCGTTAACCTAAAACACCAGAGTTTTACATCATTGGTTAAATCAATGTGTTATGAGTGTCCTGGGACTGTTTTCAAGTTGACTTTTTGAGAATGTTTAGTCCCCCAAATTTGAGGTTACTACGTAGAAAAAAGAAAAAGAAGAAATATAATACTAGCAGTTTCAATAGGATCCTTGTACTCCGTGCTCGGGCCCTGATTATATATATTTGTCTCTTTCTGGTTAAATTTGTAGAAGCTTAACAAAATACATGACCTAGAGAATATGCAGTTCATTAGATAAATGATGCTTCTCTGCCTTCAATGGCTCAAGAAGGCAATCGGCTCCAGAAAAATCCCCTGAGGAATTAGAATTTGGGAGAAATTGGACAAAGAAAATTGTGTTCTGAAATAGGTTTCCTCTGCAGTGCCTTATCAATGAGCTAAGGGGGCTTGCATGCTCTTTCAAAGACTAAGATGCTGGGTGCTATTTTGATTTGAGGATTGTAATTTATTCTTGGTATAACTTCTTTCTAGATATCCCTCAAATTCAAAGTGACCTCTCCATTATTGCTCAAAAGGTAATTTCTTCTGATTGTCATTGTTTTTTAAAATTGTTTCTCAGGCAGAGCTGTAGAGAATTGTGATGTTGGGCTAATTTATAGTGTTAATTATTTCATGTATTTGCACTTTAATGTATTGAAGTGACTAACTTTATTTTTCTTTTATGGACAAGACTGGAAGGACTCCTGTGGAAGATCTTGATTCCTCCTTGACTTTTGTGCAACCGGTGGGTAACCCCCTTGCATTTTTATTTATTTATTTAGTGTACTGGTTACTTAAACAGCTGTATGGATTTGATTATTTTTCGCTGATTACTTTTGCATGTAACTTTAATTTATTGACATGTTTAATGTTTTCCAAGCCCGTAAATAAGAATCTATTGGCTTCCTTGGATGAATAAAAATTGTTGTAGAGTTTTACTACCATATTTTCCGGACTATAAGTCGCTCCGGGGTACAAGTCGCACCAGCCATTAAATGCATAATAAAGGAAAAAAAAACATATATAAGTCGCACTGGAGTATAAGTCGCTTTTTTTGTTGTTGCTTTCGCGCGTGCATATAGTGAAATAACTGGCGCTCCGCTCTTCTACCCCAACCCCCCCACCCCCCCCCCGCCCACCCCCCACCCCCACTCGTCCGCGCAAACCATGTCTTCTTCCCCCAGCTACGCGCACAGCTTGTCTTCTGTTTGGTTTGAAAATAACAGGTGTAATGATATACCGGTAAAAATGTGTAATAATTTCACACACAAGTCGCTCCAGAGTATAAGTCGCACCCCCGGACAAACTATGAAAAAAACTGCAACTTATAGTCTGGAAAATACGGTATGTTTCTTTCTTCTCTAAGATTCCAGAAAGGAGATCGAGCACAGAGGAGACCGAGCCCTTTAAAAAGAGTCACATGGTGACTGAGCTCGTTGGAGAGACATCCCAGGTGTGTGTAACCCTTTTATACCTCAGATTTTTCTGTACTTATTTTACTTAAGGCTCCAACTGAGCTATAAGGATTTTTATGTTGGGATAGTTAGTGGTAATATATAATTTACTTGCCCCACATGCATAAAGTTGTTGAAGTTTTACAATTGTTGAATTTAACAATGTTTTTCTTCTCAAACAAGACTGCATCAAGAGCTGAGACCTCAGCAAAAACACAGGTGAATAACATATTATGTAGTAATACATATTATGTACTTTGTAGAAGCCAATTAGTGTTATAAGTTTAGGGCAATGATTATTTTGATTCATATCTTTATCATTAATCTGCATTTATAAAACCTAATTACTATTGGGAAACTAAGCATAAGAATCAATATTAAACATCAAAAGGTTTCTAAAAGTTGCCAATAAATGAATATTGTGATTTGAAATTATTTTTTTAGATTGAAGTTATAAAGGGCTCTGGAGTGTTTTGCCGGGCAGAAGCATGGAAAGCAACCCGCCTTGCCACCTCTGCTACTGCCATGGTGCGGAATCTGCTGCTGGGCACCTTTGACCTGGAGACTTTGCTGAAAAGCAACCTAAATGGTACAAAATAAAATGTTCCTAATCTCTTCTGTCTTGGAAAAAAAGTCAGTCATAGTCTGTGGAATAAATTATGACTGTTAGGTTTGATACCTCAAGAAAACGTGATGTGTATATTAAAAAAACAAAAACTCTTACTTTCTCCACCTTCATTTTGAAATATTATTTTAAGGTGGGAAGCCAACCAGAGGGGAGGGGAGCAGCTGGTCGCCCTTGACCAAATTAAAAAGGCAGCCATTATTGGTGAGTAAATGCATAATGCGTTGACAAGGGAAAACAAAACTTTAAAGACTTTATTTCACCACTTTAACCATAGCATACTTGTATCAATGTTTATTAGGCATCAACATAGACTGTATAAGGTAAGGCACCCATTATTTTTACTGTATCTGCTTAGCACCTATAATACTAAAAAATTCGTTTGCTCACTTCTTGATCCTACCTTTTGTCTTCTTAAGCCATATTTCTGGGGTATTGCACTGTAAGGTGTATTGTCCTCTATTTTGTAGGACATATAGTGTTGCAAATAACTTCATGGCATGTTGTCGTCTGAAGGGTTAAGAAAAAATCATATTCACCCCTCCTTCACCCTTAAACCATTCTGTCCTGTGTTTGTGCCTTAGTTTGTCTTTACCGGTAATGGATTTGCTTGATTTTAATGCGTACCTTATTTCTCTTTGAGTAAACCTATCATGGCAGCTCGCCAGTGGAGTGGGTCAATGGGAGGCCATTGTAAAGTATTTTGGGTACGGTTGGGTGCAGGAAAAATTCTACAAAAGTACAGTATATTGACAACGATATATATTTACATGTGTAAAGTTTCTTACATCAGATTAAAAATTTGAGGGATTAGAAACTCTGAATCACTTTACATGTTAACAAATAATCCAAAGTGCATATGCATCAAGCCTTATTCAGAATAATAGCATGTGATGTTTCCAATCAGAATTCATTTTAGATTTAGAGTCCAATCAGAATCTTTCAATTGACATGTTTACATGACATATTTTTTATCATGGTGAGCCCTTTATCCAAAATATGTGTCCAATCGCAGCAAGCAGTAAGCACTTTGGGTTCCTGATGAAGTGGTATTTTAATATTATTTTTTTGGTCTTCTCTAGATGCTACATTGAAGAAGTGGCCAGCAGTCAGCCGAGGGCAGCTAGGCACATCTATTATTCAAAGCTCACAGAGCTGAGAAGATCTACAAGATAATTTCTTGGGGGGTATTTCTGTTACTTTTTTTGTTCTTGTACTTTGATTGTTCTTAAGTTAATAAATAATGTTAAATTTCTGCATTTTGGGCTATTATTTATGTTGTCTAGTAGCTATGGATTTTTATAATTTTGCTAATACATAGGTAAACAAGTGCATATATGTGTGGATTGATATAGGTAAATGTTTCAGCGGATATAGGTACATGTATGCACATGATCTACACATTTAGGTACATGCATGCACGGGTATAGGTACACATATAGGTACATGTATGCACGGATATAGGTACACACATATATGTACATATATTTACATATAATATAGGAAAACGGGCAATTTTATATATGTACATATATGTGCTATTTCATATATGCACATATATGTACATATATGTACATATAATATAGGAAAACTGCCAATTTTATATATGTACATATATGTGCTATTTCATATATGCACATATATGTACATATATGTACATATAATATAGGAAAACGGCCAATTTTATATATGTCACATATATTTAAAACCTATATCAAAACCTATATTAAAACATATATGTTTATATAGGTTCTTTCCATGTGGGTAATGACTTGATTTGTGATAATCACATTAATTTGTGTTGCCTTACAGAAACCTGGCTGCAGCAAGAGGATTATGTGAGCATAAATGAGGCAACTCCTTCAAGCAATTTAATTTTCACATACCCAGAAGTTCTGGGCGAGGAGGAGGAGTAGCAACAATCTTCCAGTCTGACTTACTGTATACTCCCAAAACAGTTAATACCTACAACTCTTTTGAACATTTAACCCTTAATTTCCCTGATCCAAATTTCAAGGCAAGAAAACCTCTTATTTTTGTAACTTTGTATCGTCCACCAGGTCCTTACTCTGAATTTTTAGATGAGTTTTCAGAGTTCCTTTCTGATTTGGTGTTAAATACTGACAGGGTCATCATAGTGGGAGATTTTAACATCCATGCTGACATTGAAGGCGATAGCTTAAGAGCAGCCTTTAAAGCTATCTTAGACACTATTGGCTTTGTTCAAAATGTGAATAGTCCCACACATTCTCATCTTCATACTTTGGATCTTGTGCTGACATACGACATAGAATGTGAAGAAATAACAGTATTTCCTCACAACCCTGTCCTCTCTGACCACTTTCTAATAACCTTCAGGATTACTTTAACAGAGTTCTCCTCCCCCAAAAGAAGGTTCAATTTTAGTAGATCTTTATAAGATAGTGCAGTTATACATTTTAAAGAATCTGCTTCACTTTCTCTCTCCTCTGTGTCGCTGAGCAGTGCTGCAGAGTGCAAAAGCATAGCTTATTCCCCTTTACAGGTTGATGATTTTGTTGATGGGGTTGCTAGTTCTCTGTGTACTGCCTTAGACAATGCAGCTCCTTTGAAAATGAAAGCCGTTAAAAATAGAAAGCTTGGTCCTTGGTTTAATGCAGAGCTGCGTACTTTGAAGAAAAATGCTAGGAAACTGGAGAGAAAATATCGCTCCACAGGCCTGCAGGAGTCCTTCCCAGTCTGGAAAAATAGTTTACAGCTGTATAAGAGGACCCTTTGTAAAGCAAGAGCAGCATACTTCTCCTCATTAATAGAGGAGAATAAGAATAATCCTAGATTTCTTTTTAATACAGTCGCCAAACTCACCCAGAGCCATGGCTCTGTTGAACCGTCCATTCCACCTGCTCTTAGTGTGACAGGTTAAAATTATTAAAATATTTTAAAAGTTATCCTTACACAAATTAAAAGACACAGGTTTAAGAGACTGATATTACAGTAAAAACAAGAGTTAAAAATAATTCATATTTCATAATTATCATTTTGTTATGATTGTTAAAAAGTAGTGGTAATGCAGTACCAAGAGTATTTATACTATGTACACTATTTACAATTTCTTAAGAGTTTGATGGTTTGTAGATCGATAGCTTCTGTCCAGCAGAGAACTGTGTTTTGCGCTTGCGCAGAAAGGTTTTGGTTTTCTTTTGAATAAAGTTAAAGTGAGTAAAGACGTCGGCAGCATCTCCATTATTCATTTTAACTCAAAAGAGACCACGTACCTCTCCCAAGATATCGGAGCAGAGGGCGCAACATTTTGGAGGCACCGCTGGGATGTTTGGTCAGAGAAAAATCCACCACCTGTAAGTGGAAACTCGAGCCGAATATCCGCCATCAAACCCGGCACCGGCAGCACGAGGCACCGCCGACGTTCACCGTGGCTCTGTCAACATGTGCAACAGGTTGTATCTGTAGTGCGCACGACCACCACTAGAGGGCACCATTGTTCCACAAAGTTTAACAAAAGCTCACCGTGAACTGTATTATGCCTTTTATCTGATGAAAATGGAATCAGAGCTGGAGAACGTGCAGTTATAAGTTAAAGGTGCTTTATATGAGCTGAATATTAAACAATTGCTGACAATATGCAATGGACTACAAATATCTGGACTCAGAAAAGAGCAACTTGCAGACAAAACCCGAGGCCAGTTAATCACACTTGTTATAGAGCATATTGAGAAGATTGAGTTAGCTGAGCTAGAAGATGAGGGATTGTCTCACTTACTCAGTATTAAGGATTTGATCGAAAATACAAAATTGACAGAGCTAGAGCAGGTAGGTGGAGCTCAAGAGAGAAATGTCCTGCAAAAAGAGGTAGATGCATTACGGACCACGCTTCAAGCCAAAGAGGAAGGTATACATCAGCTAATGAGTGAGAAACTGAGCCTACAAAGCACACTGTTGCTGAAAAAAGCTTCAGCCCCCCCAGATTGCTCCATTTGGCGCAAAGACTTTAAAATATCAGGTCAAATAGGAGAGCCTGGACAGAAAGACAAGCTTACATTTAGTAGTTTGGCCAGGCAGATTGAAAGTGGGCTCAATAAAGGCTACCATGAAGATGAAATAGTTGATGCAGTAATTAGAGCCATCTCACCAGGTCTGCAGTTAAGAAGTTACCTGGAAGGCAAAGGTGACCTTACACTCCCTGCCTTGCGGAGGATCCTGAGGTCTCACTATCAGGAGAGAGGAGCCACTGAACTGTATAAACAGCTCTCATCGGAGGCCCAGAGCAGTAAGGAGACCCCACAAAACTTCCTCCTGAGAACCATGGACCTTCGTCAGAAGATTCTCTTCGCTTCCTAAGAAGCTGATTCAGGTCTGAAATATGACCCAGCCTTGGTTCAGAGTTTGTTCATGCACACCATCCTAACAGGTTTACAGAGTGACAATGTTAAGAGCGACATGCAGCCCTACCTGCTTCAGTCATCCACATCTGACGAGGTCTTGTTGGAAAAAGTGAATATAGCATGTGCAAATGAAAGAGAACGACAAGACAAGAAGAAACACGCTGTCCCCCACCGAGCGGCCATTGTGAATGCTGTCCACCACAGTGATACCCCAGCGCCTGTTGGGCAAAAGACTGTCCAAAAACAAATAACAGCTGCCATCCCACCAGACCTGCTGTCAGAGATTAAAGAGATGCGGTCTGAGATGGTGCTTTTAAAGGACCTGCGGGCTGAGGTGTCACAAATCAGAGAGACTATCCAAAAGTCTACAAGCACAACGCCACCCACCAGTGGAGGACCTGAGCACCGCTACTTCACACCGACCTTCACGCCTCACCCCCATACCAAGAGGATCCATCTTCTCAGCACTGCAACCCTCAACGCCCCCAAGCAGCTCTTCAGCCGTACTATCCAGCAGCAGGGTCAGCGTCGACGAGAGGCATCGCCCAGTTCCAGCAGCGTTTTGCCCCTCAGCGGTACTACATGCCCCACCCACAACTGAGGTGTTATGGTTGCATTCAGACAGGTGAAGAGTTTTGTCAGCATTGTTTCAGGTGTGGGAGCAGTGAGCATTTTAGGGCAGGCTGTAAAGCACAGAGGCCAGTGAGACCAGCCAGGGGTAACCCTTTAAACTAAAAGCGGTCACTCCAATGGGACATGGTGTGACCAATGACAGTGATAGGTCCCAGTGTTGTTATGGTTGTGCTATACAACGTGAAAATCAGACTTTAAAATGCTGTTCAGTGTGTAAGAGTGCCTTTTACTGCTCCAAAAAGTGCCAAGGTGAGCATTGGCCAATACACAAAAACAAATGTAAGCCCTACATCTGCAGTAGTGTTCACAAGGGGAATAGAAAGTTATATGAAAAGCCAGTCAAAATGAAATTACCTTCTATTAAGCAGTTAGTGGGAAGAAAATGTCTCATTAGATGCATTCTAGACAACAAGAGGGTTGAAGCACTTTGGGACTCTGGCTCACAGGTTTGTGCAATAGATGAGTCATGGAAAAACACTAACTTACCTGATGTACCACTGAGAAACGTGAGTGAGTTTATCACTCAGAATGAACCCCTCCATCTTGAAGCAGCCAATGGCACAGATATGCCATATGTAGGGTGGGTCGAGATACCATTCAAACTTACAGCCAATGACTCTGAATTACTCATACCTGTTCTAGTGCTTAAAGGTAGCCAGCAGCAGTGCCCAATTATTGGGTTTAATGTTATTGAGCACTTGGTTTCAGAAAGTATGAAAGATGGGAATAATTCAGGGGATAAAGAAAAACTTCTGAGAGCAGTTAAATTAGCTTTTCCACATCTTAAGAAAAACAAAGCTGCGACCTTTATAAAAGCAGTTAGTGTAGGACAAACACATGATTACGATGTGAAAACAAAAAAGAAGAGAGTGACTGTGCCCAGCCAGAGTTCAGTGTTTGTTGAATGTAGGGTGCAAACTAAAGCAGTTAAAGAGGACATTACGCTAATTTTCGAACCGTGTGAGAACCCACAGTGGCCAGATGGCCTGGAGTTTTGTGACACATTAGTTTCAGTGAAAAAAGGGTCTATTCCACGGATTACTGTTAGTGTACAAAACCCCACCCATCATGACATTGTGCTACCAGGGAGAACCATTATTGGTACTGTGCAGTCAGTGGGGTCTGTCTATCCCATTAACCCCTTCAAGAAAGACCTCCCATCGGCTGCCATCAACAAGATCCAGGCCCAGGACACCACAGGATGCACCCCCACCATTGAGCAATGGGACCCTCCTGTTGACCTGTCTCATCTGGATGAAAATAAAAGAAAAGCTCTCCAGCAGATGCTGAGAGAGGAATCAGCATCATTCTCAAAAACAGATGATGACATAGGATGTCTGAAGGGCCTGCAAATGGACATTTTGTTAAAAGACACAGAGCCAGTTTCGAAAAAATATCTCTCTGTACCAAAGCCACTGTACAGAGAGATGAAGGACTACTTGCAGGACTTGATAGCGCAGGGGTGGGTGGAAAAATCTACTTCTTCGTACTCATCTCCCGTTGTCTGTGTGAGAAAAAAGGACGGTTCGCTGCGCTTATGTATTGACTACAGGGAACTTAATCGCAAGACACACCCAGACAGACACCCTATACCCCGGGTGCAGGACGTGATGGATAGCCTGGGAGGAAATACCATCTTTTCGCTACTGGACCAGGGTAAGGCGTATCACCAGGGGTTTATGTCCCAAGAGAGCAGACATCTAACCGCCTTCGTGACCCCCTGGGGCCTTTACAAATGGATTAGAATTCCTTTCGGCCACATGAATGCGCCAGCTGCGTTCCAGCGGTGTATGGAGCAATGCCTGGATGGACTGCGAGACGAGATATGTGTTCCCTATCTAGACGATGTTCTTGTGTTCAGCAGAACTTTTGAGGACCACGTTGATGATGTGAGAACAGTATTGCGACGCCTCAGAGACAATGGAATAAAACTCAAACCACGAAAATGTGAGATTTTCAAACCGGAGGTGAGGTACCTTGGCAGGATGGTTTCTGCTGAGGGAAGCAAAATGGACCCGGCGGATACAGCAGCAGTACGGTCCCTGAAGAACAAGCAGCCAGGTACTGTTGGTGAGCTCAGAGCGATACTAGGACTATTAAGCTACTATAGGCAATATATCAAAGATTTCTCTCGTATTGCTAGTCCCCTGTATGACTTGCTCAAAGTGCCTTCAAAACCCGAAGCTCAACAATATACAAGAAAAGGGACAATGAGACAGAATAACAGTGTGCCCTCAAGTACTCCTATTCAGTGGAGTGATGTGCATCAGTCAGTCTTAGAACAGTTGATAGACTGTTTAGTTCAGCCTCCTGTTCTTGGGTTTCCAGACTTTACACAGCCCTTTGTCTTACATACAGATGCCTCTAACCAGGGATTAGGAGCTGTATTGTATCAAAGGCAAAACGGCAAACTCCGTGTAATAGCATATGGCTCCAGAACTCTAACCACAGACGAGAAAAACTACAATTTACACTCAGGCAAGTTAGATTTTCTGGCTCTTAAATGGGCAATTACAGACAAGTTCCGTGATTACTTGTACTATGCACCATTTTTTACTGTGTTTAGCGATAACAATCCGCTTACTTATGTTCTGTCTACAGCAAAGTTGAACGCAACAGGGTGTAGGTGGGTTGCAGAACTTGCTGATTTTCATTTTACTGTGAAGTACCGCCCTGGTAGAGAGAACATAGATGCAGACAGTCTGTCTAGGCTGCCCTTAAACATGGAGACCTATATGGAAGAATGCTCAGCAGGAATGTCATATGATGTGGTGAGTACAGCGACACAGGCAGTTGACCATCAGGACGAGTCTAGTGCAGCCTGGTCTATGGGTATTTCGGCCAAGTGTGCTACAGTGTCAGTGAGCATGCCGATAGCTCCATTTACTGTAGGACAGATCAAATTAGACCAAGAGACTGATCCTGTTATTGGACAAATTATACAATATAAACTGGCAGAGTCAAAACCTTCCGGTTCAGAACTGAAACAGCGGTGTCCACAAGCTGTATGTCTTATTAGAGAATGGGACAAGTTACAGTTTAATGAAAGAGGTGTTTTATACCGACAAACGAAAATCAGGAAGCAACTTGTGTTACCTGAGAAGCACAGGCCCACAGTCTTAAAAGAACTGCATGACGAAATGGGCCGCCATGGTGTGGAAAGGACTATGTCTCTGGTACGGGACCGTTTTTACTGGCCCTTCATGCAAAAAGAAATAGAGGACTATGTAATGAGGAAGTGTGTGTGTCTTAAAAACAAGAGACCAAGCCATGAGACAAGAGCCCCGCTCAAACATAGTTACTACTCAGCCCTTTGAACTTGTCTCTGTTGACTTTTTACACTTGGACAAATGTAAGGGTGGCTATGAGTATGTACTTGTTATTGTTGACCATTTTACACGTTTTGCTCAGGCTTATGCCACCACTAACAAGTCTGGTAAAACAGCAGCAGAAAAAATCTTTAACGACTATGCTTTAAAGTTTGGCTTTCCCCAGAGACTTCACCACGATCAAGGTGGTGAATTTGAGAACCAACTTTTTGCCCAGCTGAAAGAGTACTGTGGGGTTGCAGGCTCAAGAACCAGTCCATACCACCCACGAGGAAATGGGCAAGTAGAGAGGTTTAACCGGACTTTGATCCAGATGTTAAAAACACTCACTGAGAAACAGAAGAGTAACTGGAAGAGCTCGCTGAACAAACTTATCTATGCCTATAACGCTACTAAAAGTGAAGTGACAGGATTTTCCCCTTTTTACCTGCTTTACGGACGGTCACCACGATTACCAGTGGACATGTTGTTCAGTTTATCTCCAGGTGGAGATCAGGGTGACAGTAATCATCAGACCTACATGCAGAGGTGGAAACAAGGTATGACAGATGCTTATGAGATCACTCGTGAGAATGCAAGCAAAGCTGCTGTTCGGGGCAAGAGACATTATGATAGTAAAATGAGGCATTCTGCTCTGCTGCCCGGTGACCGTGTCTTAGTCAGGAACTTGACTCCACGTGGGGGTCCAGGCAAACTGAGAAACCACTGGGAGGATGTTGTACACACAGTGGTTCGTCAAGTGAGCAAGGACATTCCTGTTTATGAACTGAAACCTGAGAGGGGCAAGGGCAGATCCAGGACTTTACATCGTAATCTCCTGCTCCCATGTGACCATTTGCCCTTAGAGACTTCTTTGCAGCCTCAGTCAAATAACAGGTCCAGTGCAAGCCCAGCTCAGACATCACAGGTCTACTCGGTAGAGGATGATGATGAGGAGGACGGGTATTATTCTGTGCCGAGACACCTGAGCACTCGCTCTCATTCGCCACAGCCTAAGAGGTCCACAAGATCAACCTGCCAGGACAGCTGCCCTGATGAGGTGCTGCAGGTAACTGAGCCTGTGGTGGCAGAAGCTGACCAGCTACCTGAGGATAACATTGGTCAGGTAGAGAATGTGCCGACAGAGGTGAGCCTTTCTCCCACCTCTCCACCTCCTCCTCCTCCTCCTCACGACAGTGATCTTGATGGTGATGTGAATCTGAGACCCAAACGTGCGTGTAGGAAACCAAAAGTATTCACTTATGATTTACTGGGTACTCCGTCTTGCTATAACATTCAAACTTTACCTTTTTATACAGGACAGGTTTTGCCTTGGGTAAACAGTGTTCATCCTTACTACTTTCATGAATCTTATGGACAATGTTGATGCATTGTTGTTGCAATGTTGATGTAATGTTGGCTATTTTGTTTACTGATGTTGCCTGAATGCACTTCTGATCAACTCCTATCTAAGACTGTGTTTACAGGGAAAGAAATGGGAGGAAGGACTGTCACTGCCAATAATCTGTTTTTGCTTCTCACAATATGCAGAGGACAAATATGCAGTTAACTGTGAAATGGCCGCTTGAGACTGACTGAGTTCTTACTCAAAACGAATGTATGAAAAGAGTTCCAGTCTGTAAACCCTGTTTTTCAATGAGTTGACTATGCACTTGAAATTGCACAACTGAGGTATTAATCAGTAGTTTGTGTGTTATGGTCCTGATGTTGGGGACAACATCTATTTTTGAGGGGGAGTATGTGACAGGTTAAAATTATTAAAATATTTTAAAAGTTATCCTTACACAAATTAAAAGACACAGGTTTAAAAGACTGATATTACAGTAAAAACAAGAGTTAAAAATAATTCATATTTCATAATTATCATTTTGTTATGATTGTTAAAAAGTAGTGGTAATGCAGTACTAAGAGTATTTATACTATGTACACTATTTACAATTTCTTAAAAGTTCGATGGTTTGTAGATCGATTGCTTCTGTCCAGCAGAGAACTGTGTTTTGCGCTTGCGCAGAAAGGTTTTGGTTTTCTTTTGAATAAAGTTAAAGTGAGTAAAGACGTCGGCAGCATCTCCATTATTCATTTTAACTCAAAAGAGACCACATACCTCTCCCAAGATATCGGAGCAGAGGGCGCAACATTAGCAGCAATGATTTTATGGGATTCTTTATAAATAGCATTGATCTTATTAAAAATAAGATCATGAGCACTCCTCTATCCGCGATTGTACCTGAGGTAGTCATGGAATCTGAACCGGGTTTAGACTGCTTTGATCCAGTTGAACTTTCTGAGTTAGCAAAATTATTGTCTTCATCTAAGCCTTCAACTTGTATGTTAGATCCAGTTCCAACCAGGTTATTTAAGGAAGTATTCCCTTTGATCTCCTCCTCCATTTTAGATGTGATTAATCTATCTCTGTTACAGGGATATGTACCTAAAGCTTTTAAGGTTGCTGTAATTAAACCTCTGCTTAAGAAACCGTCTCTTGACCCAGATGACTTGGTCAATTTTAGACCTATATCTAATCTTCCTTTCTTATCTAAAATTCTTGAGAAAGTAGTTGCCAAACAAGTTTGCGATCACTTACACAATAATGAACTTTTTGAAGAGTTTCAGTCTGGCTTTAGAGCTCATCATAGCACTGAAACAGCTCTGGTGAAAGTCACTAATGATATTCTCATGGCCTCAGATAATGGACTTGTATCTGTGCTCGTCCTGTTGAATCTTAGTGCTGCATTTGATACAGTTGACCATAATATTCTTTTAGAAAGACTTGAATATTTTTTTGGAATTAAAGGAACAGCACTAGACTGGTTTAAATCGTATTTATCTGATTGAATTCAGTTTGTTCATGTTAATGATAGATCTTCAACATGCTCAAAGGTTACCTGTGGAGTACCACAGGGATCAGTGCTAGGACCAATTCTCTTTACTTTATACATGCTCCCAATTGGTAGAGTTATTAGACAGCATGGGATTAATTTTCACTGTTATGCTGATGATACCCAGCTATTTCTGTCTATAAATCCAGATGAAGCTAACCCATTACATAGATTACAGGCATGTCTGAAGACAAAAACCTGGATGACTCTTAACTTTCTGCTTCTGAATGCAGACAAAACAGAAGTTATAGTCTTTGGACCAGAGTCTTTGAAAAAGAAGCTGATTAGTCAGTCACTTCATTTGGATGGGATTAAACTGATTTCAGATAATAAGTAAAAAAATCTTGGTGTTATTTTTGATCAGGACCTGTCATTTAAATCCCAGATCAAAGAGGTTTCTAGAATTTCCTTCTTTCATCTGAGAAACATTGGAAAAATTAGAAATCTCCTGTCCAGGGGTGATGCTGAGAAACTAGTCCATGCATTTGTTACTTCAAGGCTGGACTATAGTAATTCTTTACTATCAGGAAGTCCACAAACTGTAGTTAAAAGCCTTCAGCTGATCCAAAATACTGCAGCCAGAGTTCTGATGAAAATTAAAAAGAGAGATCATATCTCTCCTATCCTGGCTTCTCTTCATTGGCTTCCTGTTAAATCCAGAATAGAATTTAAAATCCTCCTTCTCACATATAAAGCCTTAAATGGCCAAGCTCCACCTTATATCAGAGATCTGATTGTTCCTTATGTTCCTAACAGAGCACTTCGCTCTCAATCTGCAGGTTTACAAGTGGTTCCTAGAATTTCTAAAAGTAGAATGGGAGGCAGATCTTTTAGTTATCAGGCTCCTCTCCTGTGGAACCAACTACCAGTTTTAGTCCGTGAGGCAGACACCCTGTCTACTTTTAAGGCTAGGCTTAAAACTTTCCTTTTTGATAAAGCTTATAGGTAGGGTGGCTCAGGTTATCCTGAGCTATCTCTATTGTTATGCTGCTATAGGCTTAGACTGCTGGAGGACATAGGGACCCCCATTTCATCATTCTGCTTCATTCTCTCTCTATTCTCCTATTCTGCAGAATCTGTTAGTTCAATCTCTAACATTCTGCTCTCTCTGCTTTTCCTCAGAGTAGCTTTGCCTCGTCTGTTCCTGTTTGGCTGTGACGTCATCCTGGAAAGAAACATCAGCTATGCTGCTTCCATCAACACCCTTGTTTATAGATGCTGGAGATCAGCCTGTTTTCCAGTGTAGTCCTGTTTCTCTGACCGTGACTGAGTGGATGTGCTCTCTTCATCCTCTGACATGGGAGCTGGCTCGGAGCTCGTCTGCCTGGCTGTGTGTTTCCTGGACAGGGCCGCCTTTTACAGCTGCTTTTTGTGTCTCTGCTTCTGTCTCCTTGACCTCCAGTCGGCCTCGGCAGATGGCCGCTCACACTGAGCCTGGTTCTGCTGGAGGTTTCTTCCTGTTAAAAGGGAGTTTTTCCTCTCCACTGTCGCTACAAGCATGCTCAGTGTGAGGAATTGTATTTGAGTCAATGAGTCAATGCAATCAACTGGTTTCCTTAGATAGAAAACTTTGTATCAATTTGACTGTATGATCTGGTTGAACTGTAAAGTGCCTTGAGATGACATGTGTTGTGAATTTGGCGCTATATAAATAAACTGAATTGAATTGAAATTGCTATAAAGCATCTCAACGCATTTATAAATGCATCAGTGGAGAGATCCTCCAACATTTCTATGTGTATGGCTCTTGACCTTAGGCACGTTAATAACAGGTCATATCTTTTACATTCCTTACGACCTTGCTTCGTATAAAAGGGTCCAAAAACATCCATACCAGTGTATGAGAATGGTGGTGAGGGACCTACTCTATCAAAAGGTAATTCAGCCATGCGCTGTTCTTCAGTTGGTCCACGCACCTTTCTGCAAATTACACACCCCTTAATGTGCTTGGCTACCACCTTACTAGCACCCATTATCCAATAACCATTAGCCCTGAGTTCGTTCAAAGTTTGGCCTTGACCTTGATGTTGTGCTTTTTTGTGGCAGTAGTCAAGAACAAGTTCTGTGACTACACCTTCCTTTGGAAGAATTATTGGATGTCTTAACTGAAATGATGCTGAAGACGTTCCCAGACGTCCTCCCACTCTGAGCAGGTCTCCTACCAGAATAGGATCAAGTTGGTACATTTTATGAGTTTTTGGTAGTTTAGCTGATTTTTGTCTGAACCATTTGAGCTCTTCTTTAAAGGCTTCTTTCTGTGCTGCTTGGCAAAGTGCAAAGGCAGCCATTTCTCTTTCCCCTACCTTACTTAGCTGTGTTTTGTCTCTCTTTGCTAATCTTTTTATCCTTGCTACAACATCAAGGGCTGTGTTCCAATCAGAAAATCTCGCAAACCTCTCAAAAAAGCTGTGTGGCTCAATTGCGTCTGTTTTAAGGACCTTTACTTCGGGGTCACCAATGAGAAGCTCTGGGTAATGTTGATTTGTGACAATTTGTCTTTCCCATAAAATGTAGCTCCAGTGAACCAGTTTGAGTCAATCAGATCTGCTATCTTGAGACTCCTAGATGCATAATCTGCTGGGTTTTGATCAGTCTCCACATAAAGCCATTGTTTTGGATCAGTAATGTCTCTTATTTTTTGTACTCTATTCGCCACAAATACATGAAAGCGTCGAGCATCATTTTTTATGTATCCAAGCGTCACTTTCAGTGTTGGGCACGTTACTTTAAAAAAGTAATTAGTTATAGTTACTAGTTACTTTTTCCAAAAAAGAGGACTGAGTTAGTAACTGAGTTACTCCACAATAAAAGTAACTAGTTACTAGTAAAAGTAACTATTGCGTTACTTTTGCGTTTCTTACGCTCACCACCCGGCCCCCACCTTCTCGCCGTGTGTTTCCAAAGCCAGCTGAATAGAGAGGACGACAAAGACAAGAACCTGCAGAGAGTTTAGCACTTATTGCAACTCAACGTAAATGACATCAGGGGGGAACGCTCTCTGATGGGCTTCTAAACCCCATCAGAGAGCGTTCCCCCTGCTTTACATGGGGTTTAGGTATCTGATGCGGTGTAAATAACATCAGGCTGCATTACCTCTACTCATGGGTGTGAAGGTTTTTAACAGGGCGTTCAGATCTGGTGAGTGTATGAAATTAATAACTGGGGATGTCTAATTCTGAAATCCTGTGTGTTTGGGTTGTTATAGATACTGCAACAACTATCTATCTATCTATCTATCTATCTATCTATCTATCTATCTATCTATCTATCTATCTATCTATCTATCTATCTATCTATCTATCTATCTATCTATCTATCTATCTATCTATCTATCTATCCATCCATCCATCCATCCATCCATCCATCCATCCATCCATCCATCCATCCATCCATCCATCCATCCATCCATCCATCCATCTACCCCTGTGGCGCGAGCACAGGGCGACTGTTACGCGCCTTTAGCGAGCATGCGCGTTTCCTGTCGCTTACACGGTGAATCATGCCGCCTGCGCTGTGTGGAGATGCAGGGGAAACCGTATCTGATGGGGAAACGCAGCTCGAAGTAACACCGGTATTTCCATCTGGAAAACGCTCTTTTTCTGCTGGATCCTCCTCACTCTCCAACTGTCTGTGTGTGCTGTACGTTAAAACCCGTAACAGCCAATCTCATCCTCCCTTCTCTAAGGACAAGGCGCACACGAGTCCTATCATGAAAAAAGGTGCGACCTGAGTAACGCGCATTAACGGGGTGTCGGCAATGGTAACTGCGTTATAGTAATAGTCAAAGTAATTAGTTAGATTACTCGTTACTAAAAAAAGGTAACGGCGTTAATAACGCCGTTACTTTCAACGCCGTTAGTCCCATCACTGGTCACTTTTGAATCTGTCCAGAAAAACTCCTCATCAGTTTTCAGCTCCAGCTCGTCCTTGAGGAAGTTACTTACAGCAGCAGAAACACATGTTGCAGTCAGCTCAAGGCGTGGGATTGTAATCATTCTTGTTGGAGCCACTCTTGCTTTACCCATGAGTAGCGCACAATGCACTTGTTCATCGGTAACAATCCTGATGTATAAACCCATCCATAGCCACTGTTGCTAGCATCTGAAAAATTATGCATTTCAGTCTTTCTGACTTTACCAAGGTTTTCTGGAACAAATCATCTCTGAACATTTTGGAGATTGTCCCATTCTCTGAGCCAAGCTTCCCATTTTGTCTTCAGTGCAGGTGGAATAGGTTCATCCCATCCAACACCACGTTTGCACATTTCCTGGAGTATTTGTTTTATAGTCAAAGTGTAATGGGAAAGAACACCTAATGGATGATCATACACACTTGCAACTGTTGCTAGGATTCCTCGACGTGTGGCTGGCCTTTCTTTGAGAGGGACATTGAATGAAAACATGTCATCTTCAATATTCCATTTAACTCCTAAAATACTTTGTAAGTGCTTTTCTGAGGAGTTCAAACTTACATCATTTGGATTGCTGGCTTGTTCTGTTTCAGGAATAATACTCAGGACTTCTTTGTTGTTGGACACAAATTTGTGTAAGCGCAATTTTGCTTTAGCACACAGTTCTTTTGCTTGAGTGACCAACTGCTTTGCTTTGTTGACTGAATCAATACTGATTAGCCCATCATCTACATAGAAGCTTTTGTTAATAAATCTGGCGGCTAAAGGATATTGCTTTTCATGCTCACTTGCAAGATATTTCATGCCATAGTTAGAACATCCAGGTGACGACACTGCTCCAAAGATGTGTACTCGCATTTGATATTCCTTGGGGTCAGTGTTGGTGTTTCCATCTTTCCACCACTGAAACCTTAGGAAATCTCGATCCCCTGGGCTTACATGAAAGCGGTGAAACATTTTTTCCACATCGCACATAATTGCGATTTTGTGCTGGCAAAATCTACACAATACTCCTGCCAAATCATTAATCAAATCTGGGCCTGTGAGTAAGTGATCATTTAAAGAAGTGCCTTCATGTTTAGCAGAGCAGTCAAAAACAACTCTAATTTTTTCCGGCTTTCTAGGATGATACACGCCATGGTGTGGAATGTACCATGTGTTACCATCACTTTGTAGGTCAACTGCTTCCTCTGCTTCCCCATCCTTAAAGACATTCTCCATGAACTTTATGTAATCTTCTCTGTATTTTGGATTTTTATCCATTTTTCTTTTCAAATGGCTTATCTGAACTGTCGCAAGATGTTTGTTATCTGGAAGTTCTGGGCGTTCTCTGAAGGGTAGAGGCATCTCCAAATGACCCTTTTCATTATAGTGAATGTCAACCTTCAACATTTCAAGAAACTGAATATCCTCTTGGGATATATTCCCTTCTTTAGAATTAGTGTCCAGAAAATCAGTTTCAAGAGCTTTAATCACTGAGGCAGGTGTGATTGATGGTAGCTCTTTCACTATGATCCGATTGCAAATCTCAGTTACATTCATGGGACTTGATGAGGGATTAGAACATCCAACAATACTCCAACCTATGTCTGTTTTGATTGCATAGGGGTCATAATCTTTTCCTGGGATGACATTCCTGGGTTTTAGAGCTCTTGCGCAGTCATAACCAATGAGAAGAGCTACAGGACATTCCAAAAGATCTGCCATCTCATTTTCTATGCTGAGTAGGTGGGGCCACTTCTTTGCTGTTTCTTGGGTAGGAATACTGCTTTTCTCTAAAGGAATGTATTCTCGAGTATATGTAGGTGGCAACTCAATAAACTCTTGAGAGTTTTATCCTCTTACTCTTAGTCCATTAACCCGTTCACTCTTCATGATTGAACCTCTGTCAGTCATTGTTGTCAGTTTTAACTTAACTGGTTCTGTGGTTGCTTGCATTTTTTCACAGATGTCCTGGTCAATAAAAGTGTTGCTGCTCTGCGTTTCTAGCAAAGCGTAAACCAACATCTCTGGTTTCTCTGTCTTTGCACTTGAAATCGAAACTGGAACAATCATTGAAGTGCAATCAGTGTTCCCCATCCTCACACTTAATGGAACACTCTCATTTTCTTCATGTGGTGAACCTTCAGATTTGTGAACTAAACGATCTTCGTGAAGAGGAGAAGGGTGGTTTCTTCTGCACACATTACATGTTACTCTTTGTCTGCAGTTTTTAGAAATATGACCAACTCTAAGGCAAGCAAAGCACATATTGTTGTTTAAGATGATTTTTTTCTTTTCCTCCAAAGTCATTGAGGAAAATTTTTCACATTTGTAAATGAAATGATTTTGTTTGCAGCAAATGCATTTAATTGGGTTTTTGTTCTGAGATGATGAAAGGTTAAGTTTTGAATTTTTGTTGCCCTCAGTTGCATTTGCGGATTTTGCATTGTTAGACACATTTGTTGCTGTTACCAGAGCCCTGGCTTTCATACTTTTTTGTTCCTTTTCAGGTTTTTCAAAAGTGTTTTTTAGGGCAAACAGAGAAGAAACTGGATTGCAGGCAATACGTGCTTCTTCAGCTACAAAGGCTGCAAACTCTGCAAAGCCTGGATATTCCTTTCCTTCATCCAACATTTTGGTGACATGCCGGTTCCAGCGTGTTGTTGTCCAATCAGGAAGTTTCATTAGTATCTTCTGATTTTCCTCACAATCATCTAAGACTTTGAGGCCTTGCACATGGGACATAGCATTTTTACATGAAATAAGGAAATCACTAAACTCTCTTAATTTGAGTGACTCCTTCGGTCCAATCTTTGGCCAACTGTTTAGTTTTCCCCGAAAGGCTCTTTGAACCACAAATTGGTGGCCATACCGTTTGTTCAGCGCATCCCAAGCCTGATTGTAGGCTTCCTCATCACTCCTGTAGAAAGTTCCATCTAAGATGCTAAGTGTTTCTCCACCAATGTATTTTTTCAAATAAAATAGCCTTTGAGCTGAATCTGAACAACTGTTCTCCATTAGTGTCTTAAAGCAAGTGCTCCACTTCACAAATCTGAGAGGATCTCCAGTAAATGTAAATGGCTCTGGTGTTGGAAGTCTAGTCACAGCAAGGGACTCCTTTAACACTCGAACAAGAGAGGACTCGGATTCTCGTGGCACTGTTTTAGTATCAAACTTAGGTGCTAAAACACTTTGTGAGGCTTGGCTTAGTTGACCTTGAGAGGAAGGTGGTACTATGCTCTTGGGTACCTGCATACATGGAAGACTGTTATGCTGTTTGGGAAGCTGACTGACTAACAAGGTACTCTTTACTTTGCTGTTTTCTATTGCAGCATTTAATTTTGATTCCTCTTCAGCATACACTTTATATTCAGCCTCTATGGCCTCAAGGTCTCTTTGATTTTTCAGCATTTTTAACCTCTCTTGTTGAGCTACTTTCTCCTTTCTCTGAGCATATATTTCCATTTCTCTGCTTATTTTGGCTTGCTTAGATGCCAAACGTGCAGCGGCTTCAGCTTTCCTTGCAGATAAAAGACTTCCTTCTTGACTATAACTGCGTTGGCTCCTTTTTTCAGCTCTAGATACTGTTGAGCCATAGATTGACTTTGCATCTTCTCTTTTAAGTAAGTGAAGGAGTGATTCTTTCACAGCTACTTCATCAAACTCCTTATCAACATCTGCATAACGCCCTTTCAAAAGCAGAATCATTTCAGTCGAAACTGAATTGCAGCTATCCATTTTTCTTCTCATATCCTGAGATGGTGTAGTCAGCGCACGTAAAGTCTCATAATTTTCTTGCAGGTTTGACTCCCATTTTTTCACTGACTTAATCATTTCTACTAATTCTTCTTTGGAGCATTCATTTTTGAGTTTAGACCTAGTGAGTTGAATCTCTGCTTTAAAGTTTACATATGTTGACATAAACTTCCTTTCTTTGCTTATTATTTCACTTTGCTTAAACTCATGCATCTTTTCTGTTAAGTGTCTTTGACGCTCTGAGTGTCTCACCTCTGTTTCTCCTTGAGAAGTTGGCTGAACTAGTCCTATTTTATGGAATTCAAGCTCATTTTTCTTAATTTTATATCAGTTTCCCCCTTTATCCCAGTTTTCCTGACATATTTCTAACAATATTATTATTTTACATTAAATCTTGACTAAAGGATTTTCTAGATCAACATTTTTAGATTTTAGTTCCTGTTTAGCTCAAAGATCAACCTCTTTGTTTCCCTCCTCTCCAACATGAGCTGAACCCAAACAAATTCTACTGTTATTTTCTTTACATGTAGTTTGTTCCGAGGATGATAAATACCATCAATAATATCTTTACTTTTTCAATGATTTGATTCAATCCTTAATAAAGCTGCTATACTATCAGACACTATCACATTATTTAGATTATTCTGTTTTTTATCCAGTTTCATTTAATTTCAAAAAGTTTATTTCAAACTTGCACACATTTTACAATACATATAATGACAAACAATACATATGCATGGCTTGAAAAGGGGATGGAGGAAGCCAAAACTTATACATGTCCAATCCCCTCCCGCTCATCTTTGGACCACTCCCAAGACCTGCAAACGACAAGAAAAAGACAAGACAAACAACACATCCAACACACACAACCACCTCCCTACATCACACCACCATCATAGAACATCACTCACTCTCTTCCAGGTATTTTCTCAGGACATTCTTCTTAAATATTTTTTTGAAGCGGTTTATGTTTTCACAACCCTTTTGTTCTTCTGCAAAACTTTTCCAGAGGGTGACACCACGACTTGAGATGCACATTGATTTCAAGGTAGTTCTTACTTTTGGTTGGTATAATCGGTTTTCGCCTCTAAGATTATAAGTGCGAAATGCCTCCTGCTCCTGAAAATGTTTTAAGACATTTCCTGGAAGACAGCCAGTTGACGCTCTGAACATTATTTGCGCAGTTCTTAAGTTTACAACATCAAATCATTTTAAATTGGAGGGTTGTAAAAACAATACATTTGTGGAATGTAAATAATTTACTTTATGAACAATTCGCATGGCTCTTTTTTGCAGTGTAACCAGGGGCTGAAGATTGGTCTTAAAATTGTTTCCCCAAACTTCGATACAATAATTCAAATACGACATGACAAGTAAGTGATACACAAGGAACAATGCATTTTGGTTGAGGAAGTGACGTGCTCTGTTCATCACTCCCACACATTTAGCAACTTTTGTGCGCAAATAATTAATGTGATCTTTCCAGGACAATCTCTCATCTATAATCTCACCCAAAAAAGTATTTTGTTTAACCCTCTCTATACTTACATTATCAATAATAATTTCAATTGGAACAGTGGTTTTCCGTTTACCAAATAACATTAGTTTAGTCTTTTTCAAATTTAATGATAATTTATTGTTGTTGAACCATTTCTTTAACTTATTCATTTCAATTGTAACTTGCGCCAAAAGTTGCTCCAAGTTGTCTCCAGTGCATACAATATTAGTGTCATCTGCGAAAAGTACAAACTTCATAACAAAAGACACATTGCAAATATGCACCCTGCGGTACTCCATACGTTATGCCCCTGAGCCCAGATTTATGTTGTCCAAACTGTAAAATTTGCTTTCTATCCTCCAAATAGCTCTGTAACCACTCTTTAGGTAACCCTCTAATGCCATACCTTTCCAGCTTTTTTAATATTAAACTGTGATCAATGGTGTCGAATGCCTTCTGTAAATCAATAAAAATTCCTATAACAAATTTACATTTATCAATGCCATCTGTAATGCTTTCAATTAAATCAATTAATGCAAGTGATGTGGATCTATTTTGTCTGAACCCATACTGCCTTTCGGTTAACAATTTGTTTTGTTCTATGAATCTGCGAAGCCGACAATCAAATAATTTTTCTAAGATTTTGGAAAACTGTAGCAAGAGTGAAATCGGATGAAAGTTGGTGAAAGTATTCTTATTTTCAGATTTGAAGAGTTGGATTACTTTAGCATTTTTCATTCTGTTGGGAAAGAGTCCATTTTGGAAGGATAGTTTGCAAATATGTGTAAATGATTTAATGAGTTCTTCTGCCACCCCTCGAACCAATCTCATGTCTAAATCATCTATGTCACTGTGCTGATATACAGAATGTATTCAATGGTAGTTCCAGATATGCTCACTGGGTTGTTCTATTGAGTTATGAATACAAGGTCAACTACTAGAGTAAGGCAGTAGAAGAAGAAATGTAAACAAAGCAAGACAGTTGTTAATGCTGGTTAAGAAGTTAATAAAAGTTTAGCACTGCTCACTGTGGATCATACTTTGTTTAATGACTGAGTTCATAAACAACACAGTCACATGACTTTTTGTTTTTACATTTTTTAATTATACTCAAAACCTCTTTTTCATTTGTAGTGGCCAGAAACATTGAATTGAAATAGTTATTTATTAAATTACTGCACCAATCATCTTCAATTGGAATTTTCCTAGCAAGATCTGGTCCTACATTAACAAAAAATCATTAAACCCATTTGCAATTTCTTCTTTTTTTGTTAGAACTGTGTCGTTCTCCACAATATATTCTGGGTAATATGGTCCACTAGATCCACGTCCAATGACAGTGTTAATAACATTCCAGATTCCATTTATATCATTTTTTTTTATATTAAGTTGATCAGAATAATATTGTTTCCTACATTCTCTTTTTATACATGTTAACTTATTCTTATATCTTTTATATTTAACGTCTGTTGGGAGCTGGAGAAGTACCACCTTCCTCCAGCAGAGTCGGCCATGGATCCTCCTGAGCCGAGCCTCCTGCACAGATGAAGCTCATCCCATCATCAGAGGATCCACAGTATTTAAGCTGTCTTCAGACCTTGCCTCAACGCCGCAGTGTTTTATCCAGTTGGTTAGCACCTAAGCCTAGTATCTCTGAGAACCTTTGTTGACTTTTGAATCCAGACTGGATTCTAACCTTTGTCTCTGTCTTCCAGGAAACCTGTTTTTCTCCTGTGAAGCTCAGGAGGAGCTTAACCTGCCGAGCCTGCCCTCTGAGCCAAACCTGAAGTCTCTCTCTGGATTTTCCTTGCAGCTCTGGACCAAGAGCTGGAAACTCAAAGCCAAGGTCAGCTCATTCTCAAGAAGTAAGACGCTGAAGCAGTTAACGGACTCTGCTGAACAAACTATCTCCGGACCCAACAGTTTCCCTCTCAAGGCTTTAACCAAGAACCCTCAAGGTACAAATCTGAAACTGTCTGAATCAAACTCCTCTGAGCAAACGCTAACTGAACTGTCTCCCACGCAGACTCCAGTGAACCAGTCTCCAGGCCAGAACCAGAACCAGTGATTAAACTGTGCTTGTGACAATAAACATTGTTAAACCTTTTACTTCTGTTTCCGTCTCCATGGTGTTCTGCATAACTGGGTCTCACTAGAGAACCATCATGACAGAACACTGCGGCCAAACACAAGGCCCAGCAGATAACCTCCGTCGTCGATTGGAGGAGCAAGATGCCCAAATCCAGGGACAAACTCAAACCCTCCGTGAGTTATATCGTTTGGTTGAGACCCACAATCATATGCTTCAGAGTTATGCTAATTTTATGAGCAATGCTAATGCCACGTCGGCAGCGCAACCATTTCCGGGTCCATTTCCGCCTCCGAGGTCACCAGCAGTGACGTCATCAGAGTTCCGCCCAAGCCTACCTGAAAAATTCTCTGGTAATATGAAAGACTGCAAGGGATTTTTGTTTCAATGCCGTTTAATCTTTCAGAACTCTCCTGGCAGTTTTCCTACAGACTATAAGAAGATAACTTTCATTCTTTCCCAATTGACAGGAAGAGCCCTGGAATGGGCTCAGGCAAGGTTTGCCTCCGACGAAAGCCTCAGTTGTCGTTACCCTGAGTTTATTTCTGAATTTTCTCAGGTATTCAATCAAGAAACTGATCAAACCCTTGACTCTCGTGCTCTTTTCAACATTAAACAGGGAAATTCCTCAGTGGCGGAGTTCTCCATTAACTTCCGGGTTAAAGCGGCAGCCTCCGGATGGAACCAAAGCGCTTTAAAGGGAGCTTATTTTATGGCTTTGAATGAAAGCATCAAGGATGAACTAGCAACCCTCGACGAACCTGGAATACTTGAGGAATTAATCCGTCTGACGATAAAATTGGACAACAGAATCCGAGCTAGAAACAGCTCCAGGTCTAGAAATCTGGGTTCTGTTTCTTGAGCCCCTGCTTCTAATAATGTGACTGTTTTTTCTGTTCCCACAGAACAGTTGTCCAAACCAAGATCTAAAGTCCAGTCTCTCCCTCTGCCTGTTCAGGCCTCTCATTTCGGAGAGATGGATGCCGAACCCATGCAGGTTGGACATACCAGGCTCACTCCAGAGGAAAGACAAAGACGTTTTTTGAGCAAACTATGCATCTACTGTGGTGAGAGTGGTCACTTCATCGCTTCATGTCCAGTTAAATCAAAAGCCTGGGCCCGCCAGAGGTTCTGAGGAGTCTGGTGGGCCATGATAACTCTAAAAAATCTCCTCGAATTATGCTCCCCGCCACTTTGTTTTGCTCTAATCAAAGCCTCTCTTTTTCTGCCTTCATCGATTCAGGCTGTGAACGAAATTTAATTGATTCAACCTTCAATTGATTGAACCTTGTCCAGCAGCTTCAAATTGAAACCATTCCCCTGACCCAGTCTCTTAGTGTGTCAGCAATTGATGGGAAAAAACTCCACCAGGTTACCCATCAAACTCAACCACTCGAGCTACTACTCTCAGGTAATCATCGTGAAACCATAACATTTTTTGTTTTTCCCTCCGCATGCTCTCCCCTAGTGCTTGGATTCGAATGGTTGGAGAAACATAATCCACATATTAACTGGACTGATCGTCATGTGGAATCGTGGTCAACGTTATGTCACGAAACATGCCTCCGTTCAGCAGCCCCTGTGGTGGGGTCTCCTAGAGGTGGGGGGGGGGATGGACTCTCCTGACCTTTCTTCTGTCCCTTCTGAGTACCATGATTTGGCTCCTGTCTTCAGTAAGGTCAGTGCTACGTCCCTTCCACCACACAGACCATATGACTGTGCGATCGAGCTATTACCTGGAGCACCTCTACCCAGCAGTAGACTATACAATATTTCCAAACCAGAACGAGAAACCATGGAAAAATACATAAACGAGTCTTTAGCTGCTGGGATAATTCGCACATCTTCTTCCCCGTTGGTTGCAGGGTTCTTTTTCGTCGGCAAGAAGGACGGTTCTTTAAGACCATGTATTGATTACAGAGGCCTGAACCAAATAACAATTAAGAACAAGTACCCTCTTCCACTACTTGCCTCAGCTTTTGAACCTGTACAAGGGGCAACTGTTTTCATTAAACTAGATTTGAGGAACGCTTATCATCTTCTTAGGATCCGTGACAGAGATGAGTGGAAAACAGCCTTTAAGACCCCCTTGGGCCAGTTCGAATATTTGGTCATGCCCTTTGGTCTAACAAATGCTCCTGCCTGCTTCCAAGCCCTAGTGAATGACGTTCTCAGAGACGTTTTAAATGTGTTCGTGTTCATCTACATAGATGACATACTCATTTACTCTAAAGACCTCTCAGAGCATAAGAAACATGTCCGCCTTGTGTTGAAAAGATTACTGGAGAACAAACTTTTTGTCAAAGCCGAGAAATGTGAGTTTCATCAGCCTTCAGTCACCTTTTTGGGGTTTGTGCTCGAGGGCGGGCAGGTTAAGCCTTCTGAGGATAAAATAAAGGCAGTTTTGGAGTGGCCGGTTCCTGAAAACCGCAAGCAGCTACAGAGATTCCTGGGTTTCGCCAATTTTTATCGCCGATTCATCAGGAACTATAGTCAGACAGCTCTTCCTCTAACCTCCTTAACCTCAGTCAAACGAACCTTTCAATGGACCCCTGAGGCACAAACCGCATTTGAGAAACTGAAATCTTTGTTTTCCAGAGCACCCGTGTTAATCCAGCCTGATCCTTCCAAACAATTCATCCTCGAAGTAGACGCTTCCGACTCTGGTGTGGGAGCTGTCTTATCTCAAAGACTCGACACTGATCAAAAGATTCATCCTTGTGCCTTTTTCTCTCGAAGACTTTCCTCCGCAGAGCAAAACTACGATGTTGGAGACCGAGAACTACTGGCCATCAAGTTGGCACTGGAGGAATGGAGACACTGGCTGGAGGGAGCTGAGCACCCGGTTCTCGTTTGGACGGATCACAAGAACCTTGCTTACATCCAGTCAGCTAAACAAGCCAATCCCCGTCAATCAAGGTGGTCCATATTCTTCTCTCGTTTCAATCTCATTATCTCCTACAGACCCGGATCCAAGAATGTCAAACCCGATTCTCTCTCTCGTCTATACTCCGTTGATCAACCCGAGACGCCTGAACCTGTCCTTCCCGCATCATGCACTGTTGGAGTGGTTACCTGGGAGATCACCGATCTAATTAATTCTGCCCTGGCTTCAGAACCTGACCTAGGTAATGGTCCTGCTAACCGAACCTATGTACCTTCTTCAGTCAGATCTCGCCTAATACAGTGGATGCATGCTGCCAAGTTCTCTGCCCATCCGGGGGTGAGCAGAACCGTCGCTTTGATTTCAAGACGTTTCTGGTGGCCAACTCTTCACAGAGATGTCAAGGAGTATGTGTTGGCCTGTTCCACCTGTGCTAGAAATAAAGCCTCACATCAACCTCCCTCAGGCCTGTTACAACCTCTTCCAGTTCCCTCGTGTCCATGGTCCCATATAGCTATCGACTTCGTCACTGGTCTTCCCATCTCCCGAGGTATGTCCACAATCTTCACCATCGTTGATCGATTCTCGAAATCCTGTCATCTCATCCCTCTCAGGAAACTTCCCACGGCTTTTCAAACCGCCCAGCTCCTGGTGAAACACGTCTTCCGTCTTCATGGCATTCCCCAAGAGATCCTCTCAGACCGTGGTCCCCAGTTCATTTCACAAGTTTGGAAGGCATTCTGTTCCGCTCTCGACTGTAGGTTCTCTCTAACTTCCGGTTATCACCCACAGTCCAACGGCCAAACTGAGAGGATGAACCAACAGCTAGAGTCAACCCTCCGTTGTCTGACATCAAACAATCTCACCGACTGGAGCCTGTACCTAACTTGGATAGAATACGCACACAATTTACTTAAATCTGCTTCCACCGGCCAGTCACCGTTTCAGGTCAGTCTCGGTTACCAACCTCCACTTTTTCCCGCAGACGAGAGAGAGATTTCGGTCCAGTCAGTCAACCAGCACATCAGACGCTGCCAACGCATATGGAGAGAGACCATCACTACCCTCAATCGTTCCTCCGAGACTACCAAGCGTTTCGCCGACTCCAGAAGACGTCCCGCCCCTGAGTACTCCGATGGCCAAGAGGTATGGCTATCCACTCGAGATATTCCCCTCAAGGGAATGTCTTGTAAACTCTCTCCAAAATTCATTGGTCCGTATAAGATTTCCCAGGTCATCAACCCATCAGCCATACGCCTTCAACTTCCCCCGTCTCTTCGTATTCATCCCACATTCCACGTCTCTCAAGTGAAACCAGTAGTCTCAAGTCCTCTGTGCCCACCATCCGACTCCCCTCCACCCGCCCTGGAAGTCGATGGTCATCCTGCATTCACCGTCTGCCGGATCGTGGACTCCCGTCGGCGAGGTCGCGGCTGGCAGTACCTCGTCGACTGGGAGGGCTATGGCCCGGAGGATCGTCAGTGGGTTCCTGGCTCTTACATCCTCGATCCAGCACTGATCGAGGAGTACGAGCGTTCCTGTCCATCGACATCTTCCGATCGACAAGGGGCGGTCGTTGAGGGGGGGGTACTGTTGGGAGCTGGAGAAGTACCACCTTCCTCCAGCAGAGTCCGCCATGGATCCTCCAGAGCCGAGCCTCCTGCACAGCTGAAGCTCATCCCATCATCAGAGGATCCACAGTATTTAAGCTGTCTTCAGACCTTGCCTCAACGCCGCAGTGTTTTATCCAGTTGGTTAGCACCTAAGCCTAGTATCTCTGAGAACCTTTGTTGACTTTTGAATCCAGACTGGATTCTAACCTTTGTCTCTGTCTTCCAGGAAACCTGTTTTTCTCCTGTGAAGCTCAGGAGGAGCTTAACCTGCCGAGCCTGCCCTCTGAGCCAAACCTGAAGTCTCTCTCTGGATTTTCCTTGCAGCTCTGGACCAAGAGCTGGAAACTCAAAGCCAAGGTCAGCTCATTCTCAAGAAGTAAGACGCTGAAGCAGTTAACAGACTCTGCTGAACAAACTATCTCCGGACCCAACAGTTTCCCTCTCAAGGCTTTAACCAAGAACCCTCAAGCTACAAATCTGAAACTGTCTGAATCAAACTCCTCTGAGCAAACGCTAACTGAACTGTCTCCCACGCAGACTCCAGTGAACCAGTCCCCAGGCCAGAACCAGAACCAGTGATTAAACTGTGCTTGTGACAATAAACATTGTTAAACCTTTTACTTCTGTTTCCGTCTCCGTGGTGTTCTGCATAACTGGGTCTCACTAGAGAACCATCATGACAGAACACTGCGGCCAAACACAAGGCCCAGCAGATAACCTCCGTCGTCGATTGGACGAGCAAGATGCCCAAATCCAGGGACAAACTCAAACCCTCCGTGAGTTATATTGTTTGGTTGAGACCCACAATCATATGCTTCAGAGTTATGCTAATTTTATGAGCAATGCTAATGCCACGTCTGCAGCGCAACCATTTCCGGGTCAATTTCCGCCTCCGAGGTCACCAGCAGTGACGTCATCAGAGTTCCGCCCAAGCCTACCTGAAAAATTCTCTGGTAATATGAAAGACTGCAAGGGATTTTTGTTTCAATGCCGTTTAATCTTTCAGAACTCTCCTGGCAGTTTTCCTACAGACTATAAGAAGATAACTTTCATTCTTTCCCAATTGACAGGAAGAGCCCTGGAAAGGGCTCAGGCAAGGTTTGCCTCCGACGAAAGCCTCAGTTGTCGTTACCCTGAGTTTATTTCTGAATTTTCTCAGGTATTCAATCAAGAAACTGATCAAACCCTTGACTCTCGTGCTCTTTTCAACATTAAACAGGGAAATCGCATTTTTCAGCCTTGACAAACAACTTGTTTTCCAAAAGTCTTTGCAGGACCAAACAAACATGTTTTCGATGTTCGGAGACGGTTCTGGAGTAGATCAGGATGTCGTCTAGGTAGACAAACACAAAAACATTTAAAAAATCTCTCAGAACATCGTTCACTAATGCCTGGAAACAAACTGGGGCGTTAGACAGACCGAAAGGCATTACCAGATATTCAAAATGTCCCAGAGGTGTTTTGAAGGCAGTTTTCCATTCGTCCCCTTCACGGATTCTGAGAAGGTGGTAAGCATTTCTCAGGTCTAACTTGGTGAACACAGTGGCACCCTGAACCGGTTCAAAGGCAGAAGCTAACAGGGGCAACGGATATTTGTTCTTAATAGTTATTTGGTTTAACCCGCGGTAATCAATACAGGGTCGCAGAGATCCGTCTTTCTTGCTGACAAAGAAAAACCCAGATCCGAGTGGAGAAGAAGATGGTCAGATTATTCCAGCAGCTAGTGACTCATTGATATATTTCTCCATGGTCTCCCTCTCAGGTTTGGAGATGTTATAAAGCCGACTGTTAGGGAGAGGGGTCCCAGGGAGAAGATCGATGGCGCAGTCATAGGGGCGGTGCAGAGGGAGAGAAAGGGCTCTAGCCTTACTGAACACCGGAGCCAAATCATGATAATCAGGAGGTATGGCAGAGAGATCGGGCGGGTCAGCCTCCTGACGGTTTGCCGGTGACTGAGTCGGAGGGGCGGTGGAACGGAGGCAGGAACAATGAGAGGGAATAGACCAGGACTCCACATGTCTCTTAGACCAGTTAATATGTGGGTTGTGGAGTTGAAGCCAATCAAATCCCAGAACTACTGATGAGCTTGCAGATGGAAAACATAAAATGATATGATTTCCCTATGATTCCCGGAGAATAAAAAGTTCTACGGGTTTGGTCTGGTGCGTAATTTGAGGTAGTTGTTTGCCATCTAACGCTGAAACTCTCAGGGGTTTAGTCAAAGGAGTTGTCTCAATATTTAATTGTTTGTGTAATTCCCCCCAGGTACCATAGGCACAAGTGGCTTTCTCTACCTATTGATGTATTGAATCTTGCTTGTTCAGACTCATAAACCACATCGTGAAAACTAAAAGGCACAAACAATACAATAATTAGCTTACAAAAAATAAAGACAATTAACAAATATGACGACTGCCACAAATAAACAGACTTAATACCTCGTTGGCTGAGTACCAGAATAGAGTGGAATTATTCTTGGTTTTCTTCTTTCTTGCTTTACTTTAACTTTGTGACCGACCTGTGACCGACACATGCATCAGCTCTCTCTGGAGATCGCTTATTAGAAAACTAACCTCTAATCTGCAAACAAAGCCCCTCCATGCGTCCCCCGGTGGCGCATATCCACAACAGCAATGAAATACACACAAAAACAGGCATAAATGAAAAAGTGGCAACAACACTCCCACCAATCTCACAATTCCTCATGTGGGATTTCTTACATTCAGAATACTCAGCATGAACAAAAACAAAATCTTTAGTCTGCTTCTAGCAAAACAATAACCTTATGTACAGGGCGTTCTTGTTGGGATCTGGAGATCTGCCACCTTTCTCCAGCAGAGAGCGCCCTTGGTCTCCTGAGCTGAAGCCACCTGCACACCTGAGGCTGATTCATCTCATCAGGAGACCAGCTATATAAGCAGCGGCTTGACTTCCCTTCAGCGCCGGAGTGTTGACCAGTTTTGGTTAGCAGAACCTAAGCCTCAGCCTGAACATAGAATCTGTCTGCTCTGGAGAGTACTCTGATTCTAACCTGCCTCTGTCTTCTCTGCCTCATAGGAAAACCTGATCGAAGCCCGGAGCTCTGGAGGAGCTCATGTTTGGAAACCTGCCTGCCTGCTCTAAGAAGCAAAACCTGAAGATCCTTAGTCTGTATCTCCCTGCTTGTTCTCAGGAGAGAACTTGGAGTACAACTCAAGGTCTGAACCTCGCTAGCCTGAAGCTAAGCTCTGCTGCTGCTAAGCTCTCTGCTGAACCCACAGTCTCTGGACCCAACCGGTTCCCTCTCTCCACCGATCAGTCTGAACCTCATCAGGTACTACTCAGAATCAAAGTCTGTCAAGACATCATCGCTTCCTGGCTAACCAAACAATCCCTCTCTGCAGATAACTCTGTGAACCCAGTCCCGCACCTGTACCAGAACCAGTGCAAACAATTTACTCTGTGTGTGTGTATCCAAATAAACTGTTGAACTTTTATTCAGTCTCCTGTGGTGTTCTGCATGTGGGTTAAGTCAGTGAGACCCATCATGACAGAACACTCCGGCCATCCATTTAACTCAGCATTTCACCTCCGGAGACTGATAGAAGATAACGCCAAGCAGATCCAAGGACACGAACTAACCCTCCGTGAGTTTAACACACATTTGAAACATCAGAATCAAACTTTTCAGGAATTAGCAGGCTATGTGAGAAAAGCTAACGTAGCGCCTGCTCAACTTCCGGTTCCGGAGCCACGTCCGCCTCAGGGGTCAGAGCCTGTCACGTCACTTCCGGAATTCCGTCCTTCTCTTCCAGAAAGATTCTCAGGTATACCAAGCAAATGTAAAGGATTTTTGTTCCAGTGCAGTTTAATTTTTGAACATTCACCTGCCAGTTTTTCTAACGATAAAAGAAAGATAGCCTTCATCCTTTCTCAACTCACTGGTCGAGCTCTTGAATGGGCGGAGGCTAGGTTTTCCTCAGAATCCAGTTTTCTGTGCACCTTTGCAGAATTCTTAACAGAATTTTCTCAGGTCTTTAATCAAGATTCAGAAAAATCCATTGACTCCCGAGCTCTGCTCAGTTTAAGACAAGGAAATCAGACTGTGGCAGACTTTTCTATTGACTTCCGGGTTAAAGCCGCAGCTTCTGGTTGGACTGAGTGTGCACTTAAGAGTGCCTTTTTTAAGGCTTTAAATGAAGACATCAAGGACGAACTTGCCACAATCGACGAACCAGCTAGTTTGGAGGATTTAATCAGGTTAACCATCCGGTTGGATAATAGACATCGAACTAGAACCAGGTCAAGGCAAAGAAGCCATAATTTTTCTGCTGCTGCTCCCGCATCTAACAGCACTTCTGTTTTTTCTGAATCTCTAGAGCCCAGTACCAGACCAAGGATTAAGAATCAATCTGCATCCGCTCCTGTTCACGCAACTCACTTTGTCTCCTCATCTACAGAAAGAGCTGAGGCTGAACCCATGCAGATTGGACATACAAGGCTTTCAAATGAAGAAAGACAACGAAGAGGGGAAATCTGTGTGTGTATTGTGGTGAGCCCGGCCATTTATTTCCAGCTGCCCAGCTAAATTCAAAAGCCGGGGTCCGTCAGAGGATGTGAGGAGTCTGACGGACCATCTACGATCTGAAAAATCTCCTCATCTCCTGTTACCTGCAACTCTGTTCTGTTCTGATCAGACTCTCACTCTGTCAGCCTTCATAGACTCTGGTTGTGAGAGAAACCTTATTGACTCTAATCTGGTTCAACAGCTGAAGATTGAGACCATTCTTCTGAAGAAGCCTCTCAGAGTTTCAGCCATCGATGGGAAGAGGCTGCATCAAGTCACTCATCAGACACGGCCATTAGAGCTCCTGATCTCTGGAAACCACCGTGAGACTCTAACATTTTTGTTTTTCCCTCTGCATGTTCATCCCTAGTGCTGGGATACAAGTGGTTGGAGCTTCATAACCCTCACATCAACTGGGCTGAACGTCACATTGAGTCTTGGTCTGCTTCCTGTCACATCTCCTGTCTCCGTTCTGCGGCTCCTGCTATTCAGTCTCCTAGAGGTAGGGGGGAGATGGACCCTCCTGACCTTTCTTCTGTTCCTTCCGAATATCACGATTTGGCACCAGTCTTCAGCAAGGTCAGTGCGATGTCTCTTCCACCTCACAGACCATATGACTGCGCCATTGATCTGTTACCAGGAGCTCCCCTCCCCAGCAGTAGACTGTTTAATATCTCCAAACCTGAGAGAGAGACGATGGAGAAATACATCAACGAGTAACTTGCTGCTGTGATCATCCGACCGTCTTCATCCCCTCTCGTGCTGGCTTTTTCTTTGTGGGAAAAAAGGACGGTTCTCTCCGACCCTGTATAGACTACAGAGGATTGAATCAAATAACCGTCAAAAATAAGTATCCCTTGCCATTGCTAGCATCAGCCTTTGAACCAGTCCAAGGGGCTACTGTGTTCACTAAACTTGATCTAAGAAATGCATATCATCTTCTTAGAATAAGAGAGGGAGATGAATGGAAGACGGCATTTAAAACACCCATTGGCCAATTTGAATACTTGGTCATGCCTTTTGGGTTGACAAACGCACCAGCCTGTTTTCAAGCCCTTGTAAACGACGTTCTCCGAGATTTCCTCAACGTTTTTGTTTTTGTATACATTGATGACATCCTGATCTATTCCAAGAACCAGTCTGAGCATAAGAAACATGTCCGTCTAGTTCTCCAGAGACTGCTTGAAAATAAACTTTTTGTAAAAGCTGAGAAATGTGAGTTTCACCAACCTTCTGTCAATTTTCTAGGGTTTGTGCTCGAGGGCGGGCAGGTGAAGCCATCTGAAGACAAAATAAGAGCAGTTTTGGAGTGGCCCACCCCCGAGAGAGACATTGGCTCGAGGGCGCTGAACACCCTGTCCTGGTTTGGACAGACCATAAAAACCTGTCATACATCCAGTCTGCCAAGAGATCCAATCCTCGCCATTCTCGTTGGTCCCTGTTTTTCTCAAGGTTTAACCTAATAATATCCTACAGACCCGGTTCCAAGAATGTCAAGCCCGACTCACTTTCTCGTCTGTATTCTTCTGACAAACCTGAGGTACCTGAGCCTGTTCTCCCAACCACCTGTACGGTAGGAGCCGTCTCTTGGGAAATTACAGATTTGATTAACCTGGCTTTGATTTCAGAACCCGACCCTGGAAATAGACCTCCTAATAAAACATATATCCCAACTTCTGTCAGATCCCGGCTCATCCAGTGGATGCATGCATCTAAGTTTTCTGCCCATCCAGGTATCAGCCGAACAATTGCTCTCATCACCCGATGTTTTTGGTGGCCGTCCCTTCACAGGGACGTGAAGGACTACGTGTTGGCCTGTCCCATCTGTGCCAGGAATAAACCGGTCCACCAACCACCTTCGGGCCTGCTTCAACCTCTGCCTGTTCCGTCTCGTCCATGGTCCCACATTGCAGTGGATTTCGTCACTGGTCTTCCTGTTTCCAAGGGTATGTAAACCATAATTCTGACTTGACTCAGAATTCTAATTAGAATTCTGACTTGACTTTCGGAATTTTGACCTGACTCAGGATTCTAACTAGAATTGATTTTAATCTTAGTATTCTAAATAGAATCGTGACTTAAATGTCAGAATTCTAACTAGAATTTTGACTTGACTCAGAATTCTAACTAGAATTTTTGTCTTTTTTTCAGTTTTTTTTATTTTTTGTTAAATTATTTTTAAATTTTTTGTTTTTTTTTTAATATTTGTTTTTTTTAAGAAAAAAAATTCTAATAAGAATTGACTTTAATCAGATTTCTAAATAGAATTTTGAATTTAATTTTTGGATTCTGACTTGACTCATAATTTTGACTTGACTCAGAATTCTAACTGGAAATCTGACATGACTCTATTAATTCTTCCTAGAATTCTGACTTGACTCAGAATTCTAAATAGAATTCTGACTTTATTTGCGAATTCTTACTTGATTCTCAGAATTTTGACTTGACTCAGAATTCTACCTAGAATTTTGACTTGACTTTCGGAATTTTGAAATGACTCTCAGGATTCTAACTAGAATTGATTTTAATCTTAGTATTCTAAATAAAATTGTGACTTAAATGTCCGAATTCTAACTAGAATTTTGACTTGACTCAGAACTCTAACTAGAATTTTTGTCTTTTTTTCTTTTTTTTTCATTTTTTTAAAATTTTTTGTTAAATTATTTTTTCATTTTTTTTCGTTTTTTTAAATATGTTATTTTTTATTCTTTTAAGAAAAAAATTCTAACTAGAATTGACTCAGATTTCTAAATAGAATTTTAACTTTAATTTTTGGATTCTGACTTGACTCAGAATTCTAATTAGAAATCTGACTTGACTCTCAAAATTTTACCTAGAATTGTGACTTGACCCAGAATTCTAAATAGAATTCTGAATTTAATTTTATAATTTTGAGTTGACTCAGAATTCTAATTAGAATTCTGACTTGACTTTCGGAATTTTGACCTGACTCTCAGAATTCTAACTAGAATTGATTTTAATCTTAGTATTCTAAATAGAATTGTGACTTAAATGTCAGAATTCTAACTAGAATTTTGACTTTACTCAGAATTAAAACTAGAATTTTTGTCTGTTTTTGTTTTTTTCCATTTTTTTTTTTAATTTTTTGTTAAATTAGTTGTAAATTATTTTTTGTTTTTTTTTAATATTTGTAATTTTTTTTCTTTTTTTAAGAAAAAAATTCTAACTAGAATTGACTTTAAACAGATTTCTAAATAGAATTTTAATTTTTATTTTTCGATTCTGACTTGACTCTCTGAATTTTGACTTGACTCAGAATTCTAACTAGATATCTGATTTGACTCTCATAATTCTACCCAGAATTGTGAATTGACTCTCAAAATTCTAAATAGAATTCTGACTTATTTTATAATTCTGACTTGACTCAGAATTCTAATTAGAATTCTGACTTGACTTTCGGAATTTTGACCTGACTCTCAGGATTCTAACTAGAATTGATTTTAATCTTAGTATTCTAAATAGAATCGTGACTTAAATGTCAGAATTCTAACTAGAATTTTGACTTGACTCAGAATTCTAACTAGAATTTTTGTCTTTTTTTGTTTTTTTTCCAGTTTTTTTTAATTTTTGTTAAATTATTTTTAAATTTTTTGTTTTTTTTTAATATTTGTTTTTTTCCATTTTTTTAAGAAAAAAATTCTAATAAGAATTGACTTTAATCAGATTTCTAAATAGAATTTTGAATTTAATTTTTGGATTCTGACTTGACTCATAATTTTGACTTGACTCAGAATTCTAACTAGAAATCTGACATGACTCTATTAATTCTTCCTAGAATTCTGACTTGACTCAGAATTCTAAATAGAATTCTGACTTTATTTGCGAATTCTTACTTGATTCTCAGAATTTTGACTTGACTCAGAATTCTACCTAGAATTGTGACTTGACTAGAATTCTGACTTGACTTTCGGAATTTTGACCTGACTCTCAGGATTCTAACTAGAATTGATTTTAATCTTAGTATTCTAAATAGAATCGTGACTTAAATGTCAGAATTCTAACTAGAATTTTGACTTGACTCAGAATTCTAACTAGAATTTTTGTCTTTTTTTGTTTTTTTTCCAGTTTTTTTTTAATTTTTTGTTAAATTATTTTTAAATTATTTTTTGGGTTTTTTTATATTTGTGTTTTTTTTTTTCATTTTTTTAAGAAAAAAGAATTCTAATCTGAATTGACTTTCAACAGATTTCTAAATAGAAATTTAACTTCTATTTTTGGATTCTGACTTGACTCTGAATTTTGACTTGTATTTTCACTAGAATTGATTTTAATCTTAGTATTATAATAGAATTGTGACTTAAATGTCAGAATTTTAACTAGAATTTTTTTCTTTTTTTCCTTCTTTTTTTAATAATTTTTTGTTAAATTATTTTTCAATTTTTTTTTTGTTTTTTAATATTTGTTATTTTTTTTATTTTTTTTAAGAAAAAAAAGAGCAAAGTCAGATTTCTAGTTAGAATTCTGAGAGTCAAGTCAGATTTCTAGTTCTAATTCTGAGAGTCAGGTCAAAACTCCAAAAGTCAAGTCAGAATTCTAGTCAAGTCACAATTCTAGGTAGAATTCTGAGTCAAGTCAAAATTCTGAGAATCAAGTAACAATTCGCAAATAAAGTCAGAATTCTTTTTAGAATTCTGAGTCAAGTCACAATTCTAGGAAGAATTAATAGAGTCATGTCAGATTTCTAGTTAGAATTCTGAGTCAAGTCAAATTTATGAGTCAAGTCAGAATCCAAAAATTAAATTCAAAATTCTATTTAGAAATCTGATTAAAGTCAATTCTAATAAGAATTTTTTTCTTAAAAAATTAAAAAAAAAATACAAATATTAAAAACAAAACAAAAAATAATTTAAAAATAATTTAACAAAAAATAAAAAAAAGCAAAAAAATACAAAAATTCTAGTTAGAATTCTGAGTCAAGTCAAAATTCTAGTTAGAATTCTGACATTTAAGTCACGATTCTATTTAGAATACTAAGATTAAAATCAATTCTAGTTAGAATCCTGAGAGTCAGGTCAAAATTCCGAAAGTCAAGTCAGAATTCTAATTAGAATTCTGAGTCAAGTCAGAATTATAAAATTAAAGTCAGAATTCTATTTAGAATTTTGAGAGTCAAGTCACAATTCTGGATAGAATTATGAGAGTCAAGTCAGATATCTAGTTAGAATTCTGAGTCAAGTCAAAATTCTAGTTAGAATTCTGACATTTAAGTCACAATTCTATTTAGAATACTGAGATTAAAGTAAATTCTAGTCAAATTTTGAGACCCAAATCAGATTTCTAAAATTAAAGTCAGAATTCTATTTAGAATTCTGAGAGTCAAGTCAGATTTCTAGTTATAATTCTGAGTCAGGTCAAAATTCCAAAAGTCAAGTCAGAATTCTAGTCAAGCCAAAATTCTAGGTAGAATTCTGAGTCAAGTCAAAATTCTGAGAATCAAGTAAGAATTCGCAAATAAAGTCAGAATTCTATTTAGAATTCTGAGAGTCAAGTCACAATTCTAGGAAGAATTAATAGAGTCATGTCAGATTTCTATCTAGAATTCTGAGTCAAGTCAAAATTATGAGTCAAGTCAGAATCCAAAAATTTAATTCAAAATTCTATTTAGAAATCTGATTAAAGTCAATTCTAATAAGAATTTTTTTCTTAAAAAATTTAAAAAAAAATACAAATATTAAAAACAAAACAAAAAATAATTTACAAATAATTTAACAAAAAATAACAAAAGCAAAAAGACAAAAATTCTAGTTAGAATTCTGAGTCAAGTCAAAATTCTAGTTAGAATTCTGACATTTAAGTCACGATTCTATTTAGAATACTAAGATTAAAATAAATTCTAGGTAGAATTCTGAGAGTCAGGTCAAAATTCCGAAAGTCAAGTCAGAATTCTAATTAGAATTCTGAGTCAAGTCAGAATTATAAAATTAGTCAGAATTCTATTTAGAATTTTGAGAGTCAAGTCACAATTCTGGGTAGAATTATCAGAGTCAAGTCAGATATCTAGTTAGAATTCTGAGTCAAGTCAAAATTCAGAGAGTCAAGTCAGAATCCAAAAATTAAAGTTAAAATTCTATTTAGAAATCTGATTAAAGTCAATTCTAATAAGAATTTTTTTCTTAAAAAATTAAAAAAAAAATACAAATATTAAAAACAAAACAAAAAATAATTTAAAAATAATTTAACAAAAAATAAAAAAAAGCAAAAAAATACAAAAATTCTAGTTAGAATTCTGAGTCAAGTCAAAATTCTAGTTAGAATTCTGACATTTAAGTCACGATTCTATTTAGAATACTAAGATTAAAATCAATTCTAGTTAGAATCCTGAGAGTCAGGTCAAAATTCCGAAAGTCAAGTCAGAATTCTAATTAGAATTCTGAGTCAAGTCAGAATTATAAAATTAAAGTCAGAATTCTATTTAGAATTTTGAGAGTCAAGTCACAATTCTGGATAGAATTATGAGAGTCAAGTCAGATATCTAGTTAGAATTCTGAGTCAAGTCAAAATTCTAGTTAGAATTCTGACATTTAAGTCACAATTCTATTTAGAATACTGAGATTAAAGTAAATTCTAGTCAAATTTTGAGACCCAAATCAGATTTCTAAAATTAAAGTCAGAATTCTATTTAGAATTCTGAGAGTCAAGTCAGATTTCTAGTTATAATTCTGAGTCAGGTCAAAATTCCAAAAGTCAAGTCAGAATTCTAGTCAAGCCAAAATTCTAGGTAGAATTCTGAGTCAAGTCAAAATTCTGAGAATCAAGTAAGAATTCGCAAATAAAGTCAGAATTCTATTTAGAATTCTGAGAGTCAAGTCACAATTCTAGGAAGAATTAATAGAGTCATGTCAGATTTCTATCTAGAATTCTGAGTCAAGTCAAAATTATGAGTCAAGTCAGAATCCAAAAATTTAATTCAAAATTCTATTTAGAAATCTGATTAAAGTCAATTCTAATAAGAATTTTTTTCTTAAAAAATTTAAAAAAAAATACAAATATTAAAAACAAAACAAAAAATAATTTACAAATAATTTAACAAAAAATAACAAAAGCAAAAAGACAAAAATTCTAGTTAGAATTCTGAGTCAAGTCAAAATTCTAGTTAGAATTCTGACATTTAAATCACGATTCTATTTAGAATACTAAGATTAAAATAAATTATAGGTAGAATTCTGAGAGTCAGGTCAAAATTCCGAAAGTCAAGTCAGAATTCTAATTAGAATTCTGAGTCAAGTCAGAATTATAAAATTAGTCAGAATTCTATTTAGAATTTTGAGAGTCAAGTCACAATTCTGGGTAGAATTATCAGAGTCAAGTCAGATATCTAGTTAGAATTCTGAGTCAAGTCAAAATTCAGAGAGTCAAGTCAGAATCCAAAAATTAAAGTTAAAATTCTATTTAGAAATCTGATTAAAGTCAATTCTATTTAGAATTTTTTTCTTAAAAAACTTAAAAAAATAACATATTTAAAAAAACGAAAAAAAATGAAAAAATTATTTAACAAAAAATTATTTAAAAAAATGAAAAAAAAGAAAAAAAGACAAAAATTCTAGTTACAGTTGAGTCAAGTCAAAATTCTAGTTAGAATTCTGACATTTAAGTCACAATTCTATTTAGAATACTAAGATTAAAATCAATTCTAGTTAGAATCCTGAGAGTCAAGTCAAAATTCCGAAAGTCAAGTCAGAATTCTAATTAGAATTCTGAGTCAAGTCAGAATTATAAATAAGTCAGAATTCTATTTAGAATTTTGAGTCAAGTCACAATTCTGGGTAGAATTATGAGTCGTCAGATATCTAGTTAGAATTCTGAGTCAAGTCAAAATTCAGAGAGTCAAGTCAGAATCCAAAAATTAAAGTTAAAATTCTATTTAGAAATCTGATTAAAGTAAATTCTAGTTAGAATTTTTTTCTTAAAAAATGAAAAAAATACAAATATAAAAAAAACGAAAAAAAATGAAAAAATAATTTAACAGAAAATTATTTAAAAAAATGAAAAAAAGAAAAAAAGACAAAAATTCTAGTTAGAGTTCTGAGTCAAGTCAAAATTCTAGTTAGAATTCTGACATTTAAGTCACAATTCTATTTAGAATACTAAGATTAAAATCAATTCTAGTTTGAATCCTGAGTTAGGTCAAAATTCCGAAAGTCAAGTCAGAATTCTAATTAGAATTCTGAGTCAAGTCAGAATTATAAAATTAAAGTCAGAATTCTATTTAGAATTTTGAGAGTCAAGTCACAATTCTGGGTAGAATTATGAGTGTCAAGTCAGATTTCTAGTTAGAATTCTGAGTCAAGTCAAAATTCAGTCAAGTCAGAATCCAAAACTTAAAGTTAAAATTCTATTTAGAAATCTGTTGAAAGTCAATTCTAGTTAGAATTTTTTTTCTTAAAAAAAAAAAATTACAAATATTAAAAAAACTAAAAAAATGGAAAAATAATGTAACAAAAAATTATTAAAAGAAGAAGGAAAAAAAATTCTAGTTAGAATTCTGACATTTAAGTCACAATTCTATTTAGAATACTAAGATTAAAATCAATTCTAGTTAGAATCCTGAGAGTCAGGTCAAAATTCCGAAAGTCAAGTCAGAATTCTAATTAGAATTCTGAGTCAAGTCACATTTATAAATAAGTCAGAATTCTATTTAGAATTTTGAGAGTCAAGTCACAATTCTGAGTAGAATTATGAGTCGTCAGATTTCTAGTTAGAATTCTGAGTCAAGTCAAAATTCAGTCAAGTCAGAATCCAAAACTTAAAGTTAAAATTCTATTTAGAAATCTGTTGAAAGTCAATTCTAGTTAGAATTTTTTTTCTTAAAAAAAAAAAAATTACAAATATTAAAAAAACTAAAAAAATGGAAAAATAATGTAACAAAAAATTATTAAAAAAAGAAGGAAAAAAAAAAAATTCTAGTTAGAATTCTGACATTTAAGTCACAATTCTACTTAGAATACTGAGATTAAAGTAAATTCTAGTCAGAATTTTGAGACCCAAATCAGATTTCTAAAATTAAAGTCAGAATTCAATTTAGAATTCTGAGAGCAAAGTCAGATTTCTAGTTAGAATTCTGAGAGTCAAGTCAGATTTCTAGTTATAATTCTGAGAGTCAGGTCAAAATTCCAAAAGTTAAGTCAGAATTCTAGTCAAGTCACAATTCTAGGTAGAATTCTGAGTCAAGTCAAAATTCTGAGAATCAAGTAAGAATTCGCAAATAAAGTCAGAATTCTATTTAGAATTCTGAGAGTCAAGTCACAATTCTAGGAAGAATTAATAGTCATGTCAGATTTCTAGTTAGAATTCTGAGTCAAGTCAAATTTATGAGTCAAGTCAGAATCCAAAAATTAAATTCATAATTCTATTTAGAAATCTGATTAAAGTCAATTCTAATTAGAATTTTTTTTCTTAAAAAAAAGAAAAAAAATACAATATTAAAAAACAAAATTTAAAAATAATTTAACAAAAAATTTAAAAAATACTGGAAAAAAACAAAAAAGTACAAAAATTCTAGTTAGAATTCTGAGTCAAGTCAAAATTCTAGTTAGAATTCTGACATTTAAGTCACGATTCTATTTAGAATACTAAGATTAAAATCAATTCTAGTTAGAATTCTGAGAGTCAGGTCAAAATTCCGAAAGTCAAGACAGAATTCTAATTAGAATTCTGAGTCAACTCAAAATTATAAAATTAAATTCAGAATTCTATTTAGAATTCTGAGTCAAGTCACAATTCTAGGTAAAATTTTGAGAGTCAAGTCAGATTTCTAATTAGAATTCTGACTCAAGTCAAAATTCAGAAGGTCAAGTCAGAATCCAAAAATTAAAGTTAAAATTCTATTTAGAAATCTGATTAAAGTCAATTCTAGTTAGAATTTTTTTCTTAAAAAACTAAAAAAAAAAAACATATTTAAAAAAACGAAAAAAAATGAAAAAATAATTTTACAAAAAATTATTAAAAAAAATGAAAAACAAGAAAAAAAGACAAAAATTCTAGTTAGAGTTCTGAGTCAAGTCAAAATTCTAGTTAGAATTCTGACATTTAAGTCACAATTCTATTTAGAATACTAAGATTAAAATCAATTCTAGTTAGAATCCTGAGAGTCAGGTCAAAATTCCGAAAGTCAAGTCAGAATTCTAATTAGAATTCTGAGTCAAGTCAGAATTATAAATAAGTCAGAATTCTATTTAGAATTTTGAGAGTGAAGTCACAATTCTGGGTAGAATTATGAGTCGTCAGATTTCTAGTTAGAATTCTGAGTCAAGTCAAAATTTTGAGTCAAGTCAGAATCCAAAAATTAAATTCAAAATTCTATTTAGAAATCTGATTAAAGTCAATTCTAATTAGAATTTTTTTTTCTTAAAAAAATGAAAAAAAAAATACAAATATTAAAAAACAAAATTTAAAAATAATTTAACAAAAAATTTAAAAAATACTGGAAAAAAACAAAAAAGTACAAAAATTCTAGTTAGAATTCTGAGTCAAGTCAAAATTCTAGTTAGAATTCTGACATTTAAGTCACGATTCTATTTAGAATACTAAGATTAAAATCAATTCTAGTTAGAATTCTGAGAGTCAGGTCAAAATTCCGAAAGTCAAGTCAGAATTCTAATTAGAATTCTGAGTCAAGTCAGAATTATAAATAAGTCAGAATTCTATTTAGAATTTTGAGTCAAGTCACAATTCTGGGTAGAATTATGAGTCGTCAGATATCTAGTTAGAATTCTGAGTCAAGTCAAAATTCAGAGAGTCAAGTCAGAATCCAAAAATTAAAGTTAAAATTCTATTTAGAAATCTGATTAAAGTAAATTCTAGTTAGAATTTTTTTCTTAAAAAAATGAAAAAAATACAAATATAAAAAAAACGAAAAAAAATGAAAAAATAATTTAACAGAAAATTATTTAAAAAAATGAAAAAAAGAAAAAAAGACAAAAATTCTAGTTAGAGTTCTGAGTCAAGTCAAAATTCTAGTTAGAATTCTGACATTTAAGTCACAATTCTATTTAGAATACTAAGATTAAAATCAATTCTAGTTAGAATCCTGAGAGTCAGGTCAAAATTCCGAAAGTCAAGTCAGAATTCTAATTAGAATTCTGAGTCAAGTCAGAATTATAAAATTAGTCAGAATTCTATTTAGAATTTTGAGTCAAGTCACAATTCTGGGTAGAATTATCAGAGTCAAGTCAGATATCTAGTTAGAATTCTGAGTCAAGTCAAAATTCAGAGAGTCAAGTCAGAATCCAAAAATAAAAGTTAAAATTCTATTTAGAAATCTGTTGAAAGTCAATTCTAGTTAGGATTTTTTTTCTTAAAAAAAGAAAAAAATTACAAATATTAAAAAAACTAAAAAAAATGGAAAAATAATTTAACAAAAAATTATAAAAAAAAGAAGGAAAAAAAATTAAAAAATTCTAGTTAAAATTCTGAGTCAACTCAAAATTCTAGTTAGAATTCTGACATTTAAGTCACAATTCTATTTAGAATACTAAGATTAAAATCAATTCTAGTTAGAATCCTGAGAGTCAGGTCAAAATTCCGAAAGTCAAGTCAGAATTCTAATTAGAATTCTGAGTCAAGTCAGAATTATAAAATTAAAGTCAGAATTCTATTTAGAATTCTGAGAGTCAAGTCACAATTCTAGGAAGAATTAATAGTCATGTCAGATTTCTAGTTAGAATTCTGAGTCAAGTCAAAATTTTGAGTCAAATCAGAATCCAAAAATTAAATTCAAAATTCTGTTTAGAAATCTGATTAAAGTCAATTCTAATTAGAATTTTTTTTTCTTAAAAAAATGAAAAAAAAATACAAATATTAAAAACAAAACAAAAAATAATTAAAAAATAATGAAACAAAAAATTTAAAAAAAGCAAAAAACGACAAAAATTCTAGTTAGAATTCTGACATTTAAGTCACGATTCTATTTAGAATACTAAGATTAAAATCAATTCTAGTTAGAATCCTGAGTCAGGTCAAAATTCCGAAAGTCAAGTCAGAATTCTAATTAGAATTCTGAGTCAAGTCAGAATTATAAAATTAAAGTCAGAATTCTATTTAGAATTTTGAGAGTCAAGTCACAATTCTGGGTAGAATTATGAGTGTCAAGTCAGATTTCTAGTTAGAATTCTGAGTCAAGTCAAAATTCAGTCAAGTCAGAATCCAAAACTTAAAGTTAAAATTCTATTTAGAAATCTGTTGAAAGTCAATTCTAGTTAGAATTTTTTTTCTTAAAAAAAAAAATTACAAATATTAAAAAAACTAAAAAAATGGAAAAATAATGTAACAAAAAATTATTAAAAAAAGAAGGAAAAAAAAAAATTCTAGTTAGAATTCTGACATTTAAGTCACAATTCTACTTAGAATACTGAGATTAAAGTAAATTCTAGTCAGAATTTTGAGACCCAAATCAGATTTCTAAAATTAAAGTCAGAATTCAATTTAGAATTCTGAGAGCAAAGTCAGATTTCTAGTTAGAATTCTGAGAGTCAAGTCAGATTTCTAGTTATAATTCTGAGAGTCAGGTCAAAATTCCAAAAGTTAAGTCAGAATTCTAGTCAAGTCACAATTCTAGGTAGAATTCTGAGTCAAGTCAAAATTCTGAGAATCAAGTAAGAATTCGCAAATAAAGTCAGAATTCTATTTAGAATTCTGAGAGTCAAGTCACAATTCTAGGAAGAATTAATAGAGTCATGTCAGATTTCTAGTTAGAATTCTGAGTCAAGTCAAATTTATGAGTCAAGTCAGAATCCAAAAATTAAATTCATAATTCTATTTAGAAATCTGATTAAAGTCAATTCTAATTAGAATTTTTTTTCTTAAAAAAAAGAAAAAAAAATACAATATTAAAAAACAAAATTTAAAAATAATTTAACAAAAAATTTAAAAAATACTGGAAAAAAACAAAAAAGTACAAAAATTCTAGTTAGAATTCTGAGTCAAGTCAAAATTCTAGTTAGAATTCTGACATTTAAGTCACGATTCTATTTAGAATACTAAGATTAAAATCAATTCTAGTTAGAATTCTGAGAGTCAGGTCAAAATTCCGAAAGTCAAGACAGAATTCTAATTAGAATTCTGAGTCAACTCAAAATTATAAAATTAAATTCAGAATTCTATTTAGAATTCTGAGTCAAGTCACAATTCTAGGTAAAATTTTGAGAGTCAAGTCAGATTTCTAATTAGAATTCTGACTCAAGTCAAAATTCAGAAGGTCAAGTCAGAATCCAAAAATTAAAGTTAAAATTCTATTTAGAAATCTGATTAAAGTCAATTCTAGTTAGAATTTTTTTCTTAAAAAACTAAAAAAAAAAAACATATTTAAAAAAACGAAAAAAAATGAAAAAATAATTTTACAAAAAATTATTTAAACAAATGAAAAACAAGAAAAAAAGACAAAAATTCTAGTTAGAGTTCTGAGTCAAGTCAAAATTCTAGTTAGAATTCTGACATTTAAGTCACAATTCTATTTAGAATACTAAGATTAAAATCAATTCTAGTTAGAATCCTGAGAGTCAGGTCAAAATTCCAAAAGTCAAGTCAGAATTCTAATTAGAATTCTGAGTCAAGTCAGAATTATAAAATTAAAGTCAGAATTCTATTTAGAATTTTGAGAGTCAAGTCACAATTCTGGGTAGAATTATGAGTGTCAAGTCAGATTTCTAGTTAGAATTCTGAGTCAAGTCAAAATTTTGAGTCAAGTCAGAATCCAAAAATTAAATTCAAAATTCTATTTAGAAATCTGATTAAAGTCAATTCTAATTAGAATTTTTTTTTCTTAAAAAAATGAAAAAAAAAAATACAAATATTAAAAACAAAACAAAAAATAATTAAAAAATAATGAAACAAAAAATTTTAAAAAAGCAAAAAACGACAAAAATTCTAGTTAGAATTCTGACATTTAAGTCACAATTCTATTTAGAATACTAAGATTAAAATCAATTCTAGTTAGAATCCTGAGTCAGGTCAAAATTCCGAAAGTCAAGTCAGAATTCTAATTAGAATTCTGAGTCAAGTCAGAATTATAAAATTAAAGTCAGAATTCTATTTAGAATTTTGAGAGTCAAGTCACAATTCTGGGTAGAATTATGAGTGTCAAGTCAGATTTCTAGTTAGAATTCTGAGTCAAGTCAAAATTCAGTCAAGTCAGAATCCAAAAGTTAAAATTCTATTTAGAAATCTGTTGAAAGTCAATTCTAGTTAGAATTTTTTTTCTTAAAAAAAAAAAATTACAAATATTAAAAAAACTAAAAAAATGGAAAAATAATGTAACAAAAAATTATTAAAAAAAGAAGGAAAAAAAAATTCTAGTTAGAATTCTGACATTTAAGTCACAATTCTATTTAGAATACTAAGATTAAAATCAATTCTAGTTAGAATCCTGAGAGTCAGGTCAAAATTCCGAAAGTCAAGTCAGAATTCTAATTAGAATTCTGAGTCAAGTCACATTTATAAATAAGTCAGAATTCTATTTAGAATTTTGAGAGTCAAGTCACAATTCTGAGTAGAATTATGAGTCGTCAGATTTCTAGTTAGAATTCTGAGTCAAGTCAAAATTCAGAGTCAAGTCAGAATCCAAAACTTAAAGTCAAAATTCTATTTAGAAATCTGATTAAAGTCAATTCTAGTTAGAATTTTTTTTCTAAAAAAAAAAAGAAAAAAAATACAAATATTAAAAAAACAAAATATAATTTACAAATAATTTAACAAAAAATTAAAAAAAAACTGGAAAAAGACCAAAAAAGACAAAAATTCTAGTTAGAATTCTGAGTCAAGTCAAAATTCTAGTTAGAATTCTGACATTTAAGTTACGATTCTATTTAGAATACTAAGATTAAAATCAATTCTAGTTAGAATCCTGAGAGTCAGGTCAAAATTCCGAAAGTCAAGTCAGAATTCTAATTAGAATTCTGAGTCAAGTCAGAATTATAAAATTAGTCAGAATTCTATTTAGAATTTTGAGTCAAGTCACAATTCTGGGTAGAATTATCAGAGTCAAGTCAGATATCTAGTTAGAATTCTGAGTCAAGTCAAAATTCAGAGAGTCAAGTCAGAATCCAAAAATAAAAGTTAAAATTCTATTTAGAAATCTGTTGAAAGTCAATTCTAGTTAGGATTTTTTTTCTTAAAAAAAGAAAAAAATTACAAATATTAAAAAAACTAAAAAAAATGGAAAAATAATTTAACAAAAAATTATAAAAAAAAGAAGGAAAAAAAATTAAAAAATTCTAGTTAAAATTCTGAGTCAACTCAAAATTCTAGTTAGAATTCTGACATTTAAGTCACAATTCTATTTAGAATACTAAGATTAAAATCAATTCTAGTTAGAATCCTGAGAGTCAGGTCAAAATTCCGAAAGTCAAGTCAGAATTCTAATTAGAATTCTGAGTCAAGTCAGAATTATAAAATTAAAGTCAGAATTCTGTTTAGAATTCTGAGAGTCAAGTCACAATTCTAGGAAGAATTAATAGTCATGTCAGATTTCTAGTTAGAATTCTGAGTCAAGTCAAAATTTTGAGTCAAATCAGAATCCAAAAATTAAATTCAAAATTCTATTTAGAAATCTGATTAAAGTCAATTCTAATTAGAATTTTTTTTTCTTAAAAAAATGAAAAAAAAAATACAAATATTAAAAACAAAACAAAAAATAATTAAAAAATAATGAAACAAAAAATTTAAAAAAAGCAAAAAACGACAAAAATTCTAGTTAGAATTCTGACATTTAAGTCACGATTCTATTTAGAATACTAAGATTAAAATCAATTCTAGTTAGAATCCTGAGTCAGGTCAAAATTCCGAAAGTCAAGTCAGAATTCTAATTAGAATTCTGAGTCAAGTCAGAATTATAAAATTAAAGTCAGAATTCTATTTAGAATTTTGAGAGTCAAGTCATAATTCTGGGTAGAATTATGAGTGTCAAGTCAGATTTCTAGTTAGAATTCTGAGTCAAGTCAAAATTCAGTCAAGTCAGAATCCAAAAGTTAAAATTCTATTTAGAAATCTGTTGAAAGTCAATTCTAGTTAGAATTTTTTTTCTTAAAAAACTAAAAAAAAAAAACATATTTAAAAAAACGAAAAAAAATGAAAAAATAATTTTACAAAAAATTATTTAAAAAAATGAAAAACAAGAAAAAAAGACAAAAATTCTAGTTAGAGTTCTGAGTCAAGTCAAAATTCTAGTTAGAATTCTGACATTTAAGTCACAATTCTATTTAGAATACTAAGATTAAAATCAATTCTAGTTAGAATCCTGAGAGTCAGGTCAAAATTCCGAAAGTCAAGTCAGAATTCTAATTAGAATTCTGAGTCAAGTCAGAATTATAAATAAGTCAGAATTCTATTTAGAATTTTGAGAGTGAAGTCACAATTCTGGGTAGAATTATGAGTCGTCAGATTTCTAGTTAGAATTCTGAGTCAAGTCAAAATTTTGAGTCAAGTCAGAATCCAAAAATTAAATTCAAAATTCTATTTAGAAATCTGATTAAAGTCAATTCTAATTAGAATTTTTTTTTCTTAAAAAAATGAAAAAAAAAATACAAATATTAAAAACAAAACAAAAAATAATTAAAAAATAATGAAACAAAAAATTTTAAAAAAGCAAAAAACGACAAAAATTCTAGTTAGAATTCTGACATTTAAGTCACAATTCTATTTAGAATACTAAGATTAAAATCAATTCTAGTTAGAATCCTGAGTCAGGTCAAAATTCCGAAAGTCAAGTCAGAATTCTAATTAGAATTCTGAGTCAAGTCAGAATTATAAAATTAAAGTCAGAATTCTATTTAGAATTTTGAGAGTCAAGTCACAATTCTGGGTAGAATTATGAGTGTCAAGTCAGATTTCTAGTTAGAATTCTGAGTCAAGTCAGAATTCAGTCAAGTCAGAATCCAAAACTTAAAGTTAAAATTCTATTTAGAAATCTGTTGAAAGTCAATTCTAGTTAGAATGTTTTTTCTTAAAAAAAAAAAATTACAAATATTAAAAAAACTAAAAAAATGGAAAAATAATGTAACAAAAAATTATTAAAAAAAGAAGGAACAAAAAATTCTAGTTAGAATTCTGACATTTAAGTCACAATTCTATTTAGAATACTGAGATTAAAGTAAATTCTAGTCAGAATTTTGAGACCCAAATCAGATTTCTAAAATTAAAGTCAGAATTCAATTTAGAATTCTGAGAGCAAAGTCAGATTTCTAGTTAGAATTCTGAGAGTCAAGTCAGATTTCTAGTTATAATTCTGAGAGTCAGGTCAAAATTCCAAAAGTTAAGTCAGAATTCTAGTCAAGTCACAATTCTAGGTAGAATTCTGAGTCAAGTCAAAATTCTGAGAATCAAGTAAGAATTCGCAAATAAAGTCAGAATTCTATTTAGAATTCTGAGAGTCAAGTCACAATTCTAGGAAGAATTAATAGAGTCATGTCAGATTTCTAGTTAGAATTCTGAGTCAAGTCAAATTTATGAGTCAAGTCAGAATCCAAAAATTAAATTCATAATTCTATTTAGAAATCTGATTAAAGTCAATTCTAATTAGAATTTTTTTTCTTAAAAAAAAGAAAAAAATACAAATATTAAAAAACAAAATTTAAAAATAATTTAACAAAAAATTTAAAAAATACTGGAAAAAAAACAAAAAAGTACAAAAATTCTAGTTAGAATTCTGAGTCAAGTCAAAATTCTAGTTAGAATTCTGACATTTAAGTCACGATTCTATTTAGAATACTAAGATTAAAATCAATTCTAGTTAGAATTCTGAGAGTCAGGTCAAAATTCCGAAAGTCAAGACAGAATTCTAATTAGAATTCTGAGTCAACTCAAAATTATAAAATTAAATTCAGAATTCTATTTAGAATTCTGAGTCAAGTCACAATTCTAGGTAAAATTTTGAGAGTCAAGTCAGATTTCTAATTAGAATTCTGACTCAAGTCAAAATTCAGAAGGTCAAGTCAGAATCCAAAAATTAAAGTTAAAATTCTATTTAGAAATCTGATTAAAGTCAATTCTAGTTAGAATTTTTTTCTTAAAAAACTAAAAAAAATAACATATTTAAAAAAACGAAAAAAAATGAAAAAATAATTTTACAAAAAATTATTTAAAAAAATGAAAAACAAGAAAAAAAGACAAAAATTCTAGTTAGAGTTCTGAGTCAAGTCAAAATTCTAGTTAGAATTCTGACATTTAAGTCACAATTCTATTTAGAATACTAAGATTAAAATCAATTCTAGTTAGAATCCTGAGAGTCAGGTCAAAATTCCGAAAGTCAAGTCAGAATTCTAATTAGAATTCTGAGTCAAGTCAGAATTATAAATAAGTCAGAATTCTATTTAGAATTTTGAGAGTGAAGTCACAATTCTGGGTAGAATTATGAGTCGTCAGATTTCTAGTTAGAATTCTGAGTCAAGTCAAATTTATGAGTCAAGTCAGAATCCAAAAATTAAATTCAAAATTCTATTTAGAAATCTGATTAAAGTCAATTCTAATTAGAATTTTTTTTTCTTAAAAAAATGAAAAAAAAAATACAAATATTAAAAACAAAACAAAAAATAATTAAAAAATAATGAAACAAAAAATTTAAAAAAAGCAAAAAACGACAAAAATTCTAGTTAGAATTCTGACATTTAAGTCACGATTCTATTTAGAATACTACGATTAAAATCAATTCTAGTTAGAATTCTGAGAATCAGGTCAAAATTCCGAAAGTCAAGACAGAATTCTAATTACAATTCTGAGTCAACTCAAAATTATAAAATTAAATTCAGAATTCTATTTAGAATTCTGAGTCAAGTCACAATTCTAGGTAAAATTTTGAGAGTCAAGTCAGATTTCTAATTAGAATTCTGACTCAAGTCAAAATTCAGAAGGTCAAGTCAGAATCCAAAAATTAAAGTTAAAATTCTATTTAGAAATCTGATTAAAGTCAATTCTAGTTAGAATTTTTTTCTTAAAAAACTAAAAAAAATAACATATTTAAAAAAACGAAAAAAAATGAAAAAATAATTTTACAAAAAATTATTTAAAAAAATGAAAAACAAGAAAAAAAGACAAAAATTCTAGTTAGAGTTCTGAGTCAAGTCAAAATTCTAGTTAGAATTCTGACATTTAAGTCACAATTCTATTTAGAATACTAAGATTAAAATCAATTCTAGTTAGAATCCTGAGAGTCAGGTCAAAATTCCGAAAGTCAAGTCAGAATTCTAATTAGAATTCTGAGTCAAGTCAGAATTATAAATAAGTCAGAATTCTATTTAGAATTTTGAGAGTGAAGTCACAATTCTGGGTAGAATTATGAGTGTCAAGTCAGATTTCTAGTTAGAATTCTGAGTCAAGTCAAATTTATGAGTCAAGTCAGAATCCAAAAATTAAATTCAAAATTCTATTTAGAAATCTGATTAAAGTCAATTCTAATTAGAATTTTTTTTTCTTAAAAAAATGAAAAAAAAAATACAAATATTAAAAACAAAACAAAAAATAATTAAAAAATAATGAAACAAAAAATTTAAAAAAAGCAAAAAACGACAAAAATTCTAGTTAGAATTCTGACATTTAAGTCACGATTCTATTTAGAATACTAAGATTAAAATCAATTCTAGTTAGAATCCTGAGTCAGGTCAAAATTCCGAAAGTCAAGTCAGAATTCTAATTAGAATTCTGAGTCAAGTCAGAATTATAAAATTAAAGTCAGAATTCTATTTAGAATTTTGAGAGTCAAGTCACAATTCTGGGTAGAATTATGAGTGTCAAGTCAGATTTCTAGTTAGAATTCTGAGTCAAGTCAAAATTCAGTCAAGTCAGAATCCAAAACTTAAAGTTAAAATTCTATTTAGAAATCTGTTGAAAGTCAATTCTAGTTAGAATTTTTTTTCTTAAAAAAAAAAAAAATTACAAATATTAAAAAAACTAAAAAAATGGAAAAATAATGTAACAAAAAATTATTAAAAAAAGAAGGAAAAAAAAATTCTAGTTAGAATTCTGACATTTAAGTCACAATTCTATTTAGAATACTGAGATTAAAGTAAATTCTAGTCAGAATTTTGAGACCCAAATCAGATTTCTAAAATTAAAGTCAGAATTCAATTTAGAATTCTGAGAGCAAAGTCAGATTTCTAGTTAGAATTCTGAGAGTCAAGTCAGATTTCTAGTTATAATTCTGAGAGTCAGGTCAAAATTCCAAAAGTCAAGTCAGAATTCTAGTCAAGTCACAATTCTAGGTAGAATTCTGAGTCAAGTCAAAATTCTGAGAATCAAGTAAGAATTCGCAAATAAAGTCAGAATTCTATTTAGAATTCTGAGAGTCAAGTCACAATTCTAGGAAGAATTAATAGAGTCATGTCAGATTTCTAGTTAGAATTCTGAGTCAAGTCAAATTTATGAGTCGTCAGAATCCAAAAATTAAATTCATAATTCTATTTAGAAATCTGATTAAAGTCAATTCTAATTAGATTTTTTTTTCTTAAAAAAAAGAAAAAAAAAATACAAATATTAAAAAACAAAATTTAAAAATAATTTAACAAAAAATTTAAAAAATACTGGAAAAAAACAAAAAAGTACAAAAATTCTAGTTAGAATTCTGAGTCAAGTCAAAATTCTAGTTAGAATTCTGACATTTAAGTCACGATTCTATTTAGAATACTAAGATTAAAATCAATTCTAGTTAGAATTCTGAGAGTCAGGTCAAAATTCCGAGAGTCAAGTCAGAATTCTATTTAGAATTTTAAGAGTCAAGTCACAATTCTGGGTAGAATTATGAGTCGTCAGATATCTAGTTAGAATTCTGAGTCAAGTCAAAATTCAGAGTCAAGTCAGAATCCAAAAATTAAAGTTAAAATTCTATTTAGAAATCTGATTAAAGTCAATTCTAGTTAGAATTTTTTTCTTAAAAAAATGAAAAAAATACAAATATATATAAAAAATAATAAATTAAAAATAATTTAACAAAAAATTAAAAAAAAAACTGGAAAAAAACAAAAAAAGACAAAAATTCTAGTTAGAATTCTGAGTCAAGTCAAAATTCTCGTTAGAATTCTGACATTTAAGTCACGATTCTATTTAGAATACTAAGATTAAAATCAATTCTAGTTAGAATCCTGAGAGTCAGTTCAAAATTCCGAAAGTCAAGTCAGAATTCTAGTCAAGTCACAATTCTAGGTAGAATTCTGAGTCAAGTCAAAATTCTGAGAATCAAGTAAGAATTCGCAAATAAAGTCAGAATTCTATTTAGAATTCTGAGAGTCAAGTCACAATTCTAGGAAGAATTAATAGAGTCATGTCAGATTTCTAGGTAGAATTCTGAGTCAAGTCAAAATTCAGAGAGTCAAGTCAGAATCCAAAAATTAAAGTTAAAATTCTATTTAGAAATCTGATTAAAGTCAATTCTAGTTAGAATTTTTTTCTTAAAAAACTAAAAAAATAACATATTTAAAAAAATGAAAAAAAGAAAAAAAGACAAAAATTCTAGTTAGAGTTCTGAGTCAAGTCAAAATTCTAGTTAGAATTCTGACATTTAAGTCACAATTCTATTTAGAATACTAAGATTAAAATCAATTCTAGTTAGAATCCTGAGAGTCAGGTCAAAATTCCGAAAGTCAAGACAGAATTCTAATTAGAATTCTGAGTCAAGTCAGAATTATAAATAAGTCAGAATTCTATTTAGAATTTTGAGAGTCAAGTCACAATTCTGGGTAGAATTATGAGTCGTCAGATATCTAGTTAGAATTCTGAGTCAAGTCAAAATTCAGAGAGTCAAGTCAGAATCCAAAAATTAAAGTTAAAATTCTATTTAGAAATCTGATTAAAGTCAATTCTAGTTAGAATTTTTTTCTTAAAAAAAATGAAAAAAATACAAATATATATAAAAAATAATAAATTAAAAATAATTTAACAAAAAATTAAAAAAAAAACTGGAAAAAAACAAAAAAAGACAAAAATTCTAGTTAGAATTCTGAGTCAAGTCAAAATTCTCGTTAGAATTCTGACATTTAAGTCACGATTCTATTTAGAATACTAAGATTACAATCAATTCTAGTTAGAATCCTGAGAGTCAGGTCAAAATTCTGAAAGTCAAGTCAGAATTCTAGTCAAGTCACAATTCTAGGTAGAATTCTGAGTCAAGTCAAAATTCTGAGAATCAAGTAAGAATTCGCAAATAAAGTCAGAATTCTATTTAGAATTCTGAGAGTCAAGTCACAATTCTAGGAAGAATTAATAGAGTCATGTCAGATTTCTAGTTAGAATTCTGAGTCAAGTCAAATTTATGAGTCAAGTCAGAATCCAAAAATTAAATTCAAAATTCTATTTAGAAATCTGATTAAAGTCAATTCTAATTAGAATTTTTTTTCTTAAAAATAAATGAAAAAAATACAAATATTAAAAAACAAAAAATTTAAAAATAATTTAACAAAAAATTTAAAAAATACTGGAAAAAAACAAAAAAGGACAAAAATTCTAGTTAGAATTCTGAGTCAAGTCAAAATTCTAGTTAGAATTCTGACATTTAAGTCACGATTCTATTTAGAATACTAAGATTAAAATCAATTCTAGTTAGAATTCTGAGAGTCAGGTCAAAATTCCGAAAGTCAAGACAGAATTCTAATTAGAATTCTGAGTCAGGTCAAAATTATAAAATTAAATTCAGAATTCTATTTAGAATTCTGAGTCAAGTCACAATTCTAGGTAAAATTTTGAGAGTCAAGTCAGATTTCTAATTAGAAGTCTGAGTCAAGTCAAAATTCAGAGTCAAGTCAGAATCCAAACGAAAAAAAATGAAAAAATAATTTAACAGAAAATTATTTTAAAAAATGAAAAAAAAGACAAAAAGACAAAAATTCTAGTTAGAGTTCTGAGTCAAGTCAAAATTCAGAGAGTCAAGTCAGAATCCAAAAATTAAAGTTAAAATTCTATTTAGAAATCTGATTAAAGTCAATTCTAGTTAGAATTTTTTTCTTTAAAAAATGAAAAAAATACAAATATATATAAAAAATAATAAATTAAAAATAATTTAACAAAAAAAAAAAAAAAAAAAAACTGGAGAAAAACAGAAAAAGACAAAAATTCTAGTTAGAATTCTGAGTCAAGTCAAAATTCTCATTAGAATTCTGACATTTAAGTCACGATTCTATTTAGAATACTAAGATTAAAATCAATTCTAGTTAGAATCCTGAGAGTCAGGTCAAAATTCCGAAAGTCAAGTCAGAATTCTAGTCAAGTCACAATTCTAGGTAGAATTCTGAGTCAAGTCAAAATTCTGAGAATCAAGTAAGAATTCGCAAATAAAGTCAGAATTCTATTTAGAATTCTGAGAGTCAAGTCACAATTCTAGGAAGAATTAATAGAGTCATGTCAGATTTCTAGGTAGAATTCTGAGTCAAGTCAAAATTCAGAGAGTCAAGTCAGAATCCAAAAATTAAAGTTAAAATTCTATTTAGAAATCTGATTAAAGTCAATTCTAGTTAGAATTTTTTTCTTAAAAAACTAAAAAAATAACATATTTAAAAAAATGAAAAAAAGAAAAAAAGACAAAAATTCTAGTTAGAGTTCTGAGTCAAGTCAAAATTCTAGTTAGAATTCTGACATTTAAGTCACAATTCTATTTAGAATACTAAGATTAAAATCAATTCTAGTTAGAATCCTGAGAGTCAGGTCAAAATTCCGAAAGTCAAGACAGAATTCTAATTAGAATTCTGAGTCAAGTCAGAATTATAAATAAGTCAGAATTCTATTTAGAATTTTGAGAGTCAAGTCACAATTCTGGGTAGAATTATGAGTCGTCAGATATCTAGTTAGAATTCTGAGTCAAGTCAAAATTCAGAGAGTCAAGTCAGAATCCAAAAATTAAAGTTAAAATTCTATTTAGAAATCTGATTAAAGTCAATTCTAGTTAGAATTTTTTTCTTAAAAAAAATGAAAAAAATACAAATATATATAAAAAATAATAAATTAAAAATAATTTAACAAAAAATTAAAAAAAAAAACTGGAAAAAAACAAAAAAAGACAAAAATTCTAGTTAGAATTCTGAGTCAAGTCAAAATTCTCGTTAGAATTCTGACATTTAAGTCACGATTCTATTTAGAATACTAAGATTACAATCAATTCTAGTTAGAATCCTGAGAGTCAGGTCAAAATTCTGAAAGTCAAGTCAGAATTCTAGTCAAGTCACAATTCTAGGTAGAATTCTGAGTCAAGTCAAAATTCTGAGAATCAAGTAAGAATTCGCAAATAAAGTCAGAATTCTATTTAGAATTCTGAGAGTCAAGTCACAATTCTAGGAAGAATTAATAGAGTCATGTCAGATTTCTAGTTAGAATTCTGAGTCAAGTCAAATTTATGAGTCAAGTCAGAATCCAAAAATTAAATTCAAAATTCTATTTAGAAATCTGATTAAAGTCAATTCTAATTAGAATTTTTTTTCTTAAAAATAAATGAAAAAAATACAAATATTAAAAAACAAAAAATTTAAAAATAATTTAACAAAAAATTTAAAAAATACTGGAAAAAAACAAAAAAGGACAAAAATTCTAGTTAGAATTCTGAGTCAAGTCAAAATTCTAGTTAGAATTCTGACATTTAAGTCACGATTCTATTTAGAATACTAAGATTAAAATCAATTCTAGTTAGAATTCTGAGAGTCAGGTCAAAATTCCGAAAGTCAAGACAGAATTCTAATTAGAATTCTGAGTCAGGTCAAAATTATAAAATTAAATTCAGAATTCTATTTAGAATTCTGAGTCAAGTCACAATTCTAGGTAAAATTTTGAGAGTCAAGTCAGATTTCTAATTAGAAGTCTGAGTCAAGTCAAAATTCAGAGTCAAGTCAGAATCCAAACGAAAAAAAATGAAAAAATAATTTAACAGAAAATTATTTTAAAAAATGAAAAAAAAGACAAAAAGACAAAAATTCTAGTTAGAGTTCTGAGTCAAGTCAAAATTCAGAGAGTCAAGTCAGAATCCAAAAATTAAAGTTAAAATTCTATTTAGAAATCTGATTAAAGTCAATTCTAGTTAGAATTTTTTTCTTAAAAAAATGAAAAAAATACAAATATATATAAAAAATAATAAATTAAAAATAATTTAACAAAAAAAAAAAAAAAAAAAAAACTGGAGAAAAACAGAAAAAGACAAAAATTCTAGTTAGAATTCTGAGTCAAGTCAAAATTCTCATTAGAATTCTGACATTTAAGTCACGATTCTATTTAGAATACTAAGATTAAAATCAATTCTAGTTAGAATCCTGAGAGTCAGGTCAAAATTCCGAAAGTCAAGTCAGAATTCTAGTCAAGTCACAATTCTAGGTAGAATTCTGAGTCAAGTCAAAATTCTGAGAATCAAGTAAGAATTCGCAAATAAAGTCAGAATTCTATTTAGAATTCTGAGAGTCAAGTCACAATTCTAGGAAGAATTAATAGAGTCATGTCAGATTTCTAGTTAGAATTCTGAGTCAAGTCAAATTTATGAGTCAAGTCAGAATTCAAAAATTAAATTCAAAATTCTATTTAGAAATCTGATTAAAGTCAATTCTAATTAGAATTTTTTTTCTTAAAAATAAATGAAAAAAATACAAATATTAAAAAACAAAAAATTTAAAAATAATTTAACAAAAAATTTAAAAAATACTGGAAAAAAACAAAAAAGGACAAAAATTCTAGTTAGAAGTCTGAGTCAAGTCAAAATTCTAGTTAGAATTCTGACATTTAAGTCACGATTCTATTTAGAATACTAAGATTAAAATCAATTCTAGTTAGAATTCTGAGAGTCAGGTCAAAATTCCGAAAGTCAAGACAGAATTCTAATTAGAATTCTGAGTCAGGTCAAAATTATAAAATTAAATTCAGAATTCTATTTAGAATTCTGAGTCAAGTCACAATTCTAGGTAAAATTTTGAGAGTCAAGTCAGATTTCTAATTAGAATTCTGAGTCAAGTCAAAATTCAGAGAGTCAAGTCAGAATCCAAAAATTAAAGTTAAAATTCTATTTAGAAATCTGATTAAAGTCAATTCTAGTTAGAATTTTTTTCTTAAAAAAATGAAAAAAATACAAATATATATAAAAAATAATAAATTAAAAATAATTTAACAAAAAATAAAAAAATAAAAACTGCAGAAAAACAAAAAAAGACAAAAATTCTAGTTAGAATTCTGAGTCAAGTCAAAATTCTCATTAGAATTCTGACATTTAAGTCACGATTCTATTTAGAATATTAAGATTAAAATCAATTCTAGTTAGAATCCTGAGAGTCAGGTCAAAATTCCGAAAGTCAAGTCAGAATTCTAGTCAAGTCACAATTCTAGGTAGAATTCCGAGTCAAGTCAAAATTCTGAGAATCAAGTAAGAATTCGCAAATAAAGTCAGAATTCTATTTAGAATTCTGAGAGTCAAGTCACAATTCTAGGAAGAATTAATAGTCATGTCAGATTTCTAGTTAGAATTCTGAGTTAAGTCAAAATTCTAGTTAGAATTCGGACAATTAAGTCACGATTCTATTTAGAATACTAAGATTAAAATCAATTCTAGTTAGAATTCTGAGAATCAGGTCAAAATTCCGAAAGTCAAGACAGAATTCTAATTACAATTCTGAGTCAACTCAAAATTATAAAATTAAATTCAGAATTCTATTTAGAATTCTGAGTCAAGTCACAATTCTAGGTAAAATTTTGAGAGTCAAGTCAGATTTCTAATTAGAATTCTGAGTCAAGTCAAAATTCAGAGAGTCAAGTCAGAATCCAAAAATTAAAGTTAAAATTCTATTTAGAAATCTGATTAAAGTCAATTCTAGTTAGAATTTTTTTCTTAAAAAACTAAAAAAATAACATATTTAAAAAAATGAAAAAAAGAAAAAAAGACAAAAACTCTAGTTAGAGTTCGTAGTCAAGTCAAAATTCTAGTTAGAATTCTGACATTTAAGTCACAATTCTATTTAGAATACTAAGATTAAAATCAATTCTAGTTAGAATCCTGAGAGTCAGGTCAAAATTCCGAAAGTCAAGATAGAATTCTAATTAGAATTCTGAGTCAAGTCAGAATTATAAATAAGTCAGAATTCTATTTAGAATTTTAAGAGTCAAGTCACAATTCTGGGTAGAATTATGAGTCGTCAGATATCTAGTTAGAATTCTGAGTCAAGTCAAAATTCAGAGAGTCAAGTCAGAATCCAAAAATTAAAGTTAAAATTCTATTTAGAAATCTGATTAAAGTCAATTCTAGTTAGAATTTTTTTCTTAAAAAAATGAAAAAAAATACAAATATATATAAAAAATAATAAATTAAAAATAATTTAACAAAAAATTAAAAAAAAAACTGGAAAAAACAAAAAAAGACAAAAATTCTAGTTAGAATTCTGAGTCAAGTCAAAATTCTCGTTAGAATTCTGACATTTAAGTCACGATTCTATTTAGAATACTAAGATTAAAATCAATTCTAGTTAGAATCCTGAGAGTCAGGTCAAAATTCCGAAAGTCAAGTCAGAATTCTAGTCAAGTCACAATTCTAGGTAGAATTCTGAGTCAAGTCAAAATTCAGAGAGTCAAGTCAGAATCCAAAAATTAAAGTTAAAATTCTATTTAGAAATCTGATTAAAGTCAATTCTAGTTAGAATTTTTTTCTTAAAAAACTAAAAAAATAACATATTTAAAAAAATGAAAAAAAGAAAAAAAGACAAAAATTCTAGTTAGAGTTCTGAGTCAAGTCAAAATTCTAGTTAGAATTCTGACATTTAAGTCACAATTCTATTTAGAATACTAAGATTAAAATCAATTCTAGTTAGAATCCTGAGAGTCAGGTCAAAATTCCGAAAGTCAAGACAGAATTCTAATTAGAATTCTGAGTCAAGTCAGAATTATAAATAAGTCAGAATTCTATTTAGAATTTTGAGAGTCAAGTCACAATTCTGGGTAGAATTATGAGTCGTCAGATATCTAGTTAGAATTCTGAGTCAAGTCAAAATTCAGAGAGTCAAGTCAGAATCCAAAAATTAAAGTTAAAATTCTATTTAGAAATCTGATTAAAGTCAATTCTAGTTAGAATTTTTTTCTTAAAAAAATGAAAAAAATACAAATATATATAAAAAATAATAAATTAAAAATAATTTAACAAAAAATTAAAAAAAAAACTGGAAAAAAACAAAAAAAGACAAAAATTCTAGTTAGAATTCTGAGTCAAGTCAAAATTCTCGTTAGAATTCTGACATTTAAGTCACGATTCTATTTAGAATACTAAGATTAAAATCAATTCTAGTTAGAATTCTGAGAATCAGGTCAAAATTCCGAAAGTCAAGACAGAATTCTAATTACA